>CM033028.1:9333764-9933764 GCA_019207045.1 Branchiostoma floridae x Branchiostoma belcheri
TGTAATGTTACACTCTGTCATTGGTCACCGGGAAAAAAAACAAAAGTTACCGAGTACTAGCGCACGTGACGTTGGTAGCCGCCCATGTCGCCTGGAAACTTGAGTTCCTTACCTAGCTGCTAACAATTTACTATCAAAGTTTCCCCATTTATCCAAGTTTAAAAGACGGTGCGCAGTAAATAAGTGAAGAATCCAAAACTATACACTTTATTTCTTATTTCCAAAATTTCTTTGTTTCAAAAAGACAAAATTTGCGACAGAAAAGGGGCCGCAATATTGTTGTCAAGCGTCGATCGAGTCGGCTGTGCACTAGCGTTGGCCTCCGTGGCACATGGCGCGGCACGCCCCCCTCCCCGGACGGACCGTCGATCGCAGCGCCCAGCACGTTGGGACGTCTTTCTGGCTACTGCTTCAAGGCTACACCGGCACTGATCACTGCCAAAGAGGGGTTACCTGAGGTCGCAGGAAACAAACGCACGCTCGTGGAAAATGACGGCAAGGCCTTGTAAAAGCCCACCGATTCGAAAAATTTGAGTAAAATCATCGGGCAAAATAGAAAAAAAAACACAAAGTGTGATAGTGCCGTTATTTTATCGTCTCGGAAAACTATTTGATGCGGGAGGTCGCAACATCGATCGCACGAGGTAGACACTTTTTTAATACAATGACGGAAAAAATTGGCAGAATTTTTCCATGGGTTGACGAACTGGCTAGAGCCCTGTTTCGAAGCATCAAAAATCCAAAATTTTCATACAGACATGTCTGGACAAATAATACCCGGGCCATATCACGGAAGGCTGATTCCCTGTGCTTATAGTTTTTTTTGATATAACGTATTTTGATGAAGAGGGTGGTCGTCGATAACTGAAAATGGGAGTAAAAGAGGCAACCGACATCCAATCTCAAGTGCATGATTATCCTCTGAAATTGCAGGAAATTGTGTTCTAGAGGGTTTGAAAATCCAAATTTTCCCGGGGGAGCATGCCCCCGGACCCCCCTAGAATGCGAGCGCCTGCGGCGCTCGTCTCGCGCCTACGGCGCTCATTACGCCCCTCCCGAATATTTGGACGCATACTTTCAAGAACCTGGCGGGAACGCTGCTCACGACTCATGTGTAATTATTCAAAGCATGTTTTATGTTTTTATACACTTCATGTTTACCCTTTAAGGTTTCAAAATTCTTTCTATCAGTAAAAATTGTATAAGCTGAAATTGGGCATGTACATGGTCAGTGAAGAATGACAATTAATGTTTCTAATGATGATTTTTCCCCCAGGGTTCAGAACTGCTGCACCTGGCGATGTGTGATGCCTCGGAGAGAGTGGTGGGTGCAGCTCAGCAGGTGTTCCTGCCTGCCCTGGCTGCCTGGGCGGATGAGCTGGACAGGCTACACACTGACCTCATACATGGCATGATGACCAGGCTGGAACATCTAGTCAAGGTTAGGATTCTGAGATATCAGGATTAACTTTACTGTACTTTACTGTAAGTATGACAGATAGACCTGAACTAAAGACAGACAGTAGCTTTTCACTCAACATTGTATCAAGGAACTGTTGAAAATGGCATCTTAAGATGTCTAGGATTTGCCTCTTGTTTTTTCAAACAATTAATGAAATTCTAGCTACAAATGAAGGTATAGGTTTTATTTAATAGTTTGACAGCACACACAGCCAGGGCTGCCAACTGGCCTGTGGCCATTACAAATGGCTAGCCCAGCTGATGTTTAAGAATTTCAAAATAGCCACTAGTCATACAGATTTTACCAAGGTTAGAAAAAAGGTTTTCATTACTAACAAGTGTTAAATCAGCACATTTTTCCTTTGTCTCTAGGCTGCAGTAAGAGTAAAGCCCATGAACCAGTTGTTAGCTGGTTCTGCTGTAAGTCTTTTGTGTCCATCTGGGTTGGCAAGGTGTGCTTATAACATGACAAATAAGTACATTGTACTTGTATGTTTATCATCATAGCAATGTGCCACATGTCTTGGTGGGAGCACTGTGCCTGCGCTGAGACACAGACGCTAAATGAAATGTTTGCCTCTACAAGGGTACATGTATATTCCTGCTCAAGCTTGTGTGCAGTGGTGGTGTGGTGTGCTTTATAATATCAGTTGAGAAGGATGCTTCAGAGGTTGTAGTTTCTGTTGACGATCTGGGTCACATGGGCACTAATGAAGCAGTTAGTCCTTGACAATGTACTCAACGTTACAAAAAAGAAAAAGGAAAAGGTGATTCTAAAGCTGGTGATAGAATGTTTGATGGGAAAGGTTCAACTTAGGATGCCTACTAGAGATATTTGTTTCATCTGACCTTTCTTCTGTTGCAGGCATCTGTGAACCAAATGGGTGGTGAGACAACAGTAGGGCTGGATGAGACCAGGTTTAACCTGTACGTGTCCACCCTGGATGCCATGGTCCCCGCCCTGTTTGCTGCCGTGCTGCAGTCTGCACCCTTCGCACAGGAGGAAAACCTGACTTGTAGAGATGTAGAGGGTAACTTCATGCTACTATCATTTGTTTGCTATGTTGCAGGTTGCAAGTTGTTTTGAAAGCTAATCTCTCTGCTGACCTTGATCATACAGTTCTATGGGGTAAAAAGTGGCTTGTGACCTTCAACCCTTCAAAAACAAACCTTCTTTCGTTTCATCATAAGAGATCTGACCCGAGCCTTCCACCGGTCCAAATGAGTGGGACTTTACTTAAAGAAGCTCCTTGCTTTGAGCGACTCTTGGGCCTAAAATTTATACCTGATCTTAAGTGGAATTGTTACATTCAATCCGTTGCCAAGGAAGCTGGGAAAATGGTGGGCTCCTTGTACCGTTCCAGGAAATATCTGACCCCCTCCGCCATTCTTTATCTTTACAAGAGTCAGATAAGGCCCAAAATGGAATACTGCTGTCACATTTGGGCTGGAGCTTCCCAGAGCTCCCTGACCTGCCTCAACAGGGTACAAAAACGGTTAAAGAACATTGTTGGCAGCAACTTGTTCGCCACTCTACAACCATTGTCTCAAAGGCGTGATGTAGCTCCATGGTAAATGCTCGGCAGAACTTCACTCATCTGTGCGTCCAATACGAACCTTCACTGCAAGAACCCATTTAGCCACTTCCACGGAAGCAAATCATCCTTTTTTCCTCCACAATCCTCCTTCTAGGAGGAAGTTCCACGCTCAGAGCTTTTTTCCAAGAACAACTTCGCTGTGGAATGAGCTTCCACGGACCTGCTTTCCCATGGGATACAATCTACAACTGTTTAAGTCAAGGGTTAACACACATCTTTCTTCACTATACAGTATTGTAACCCAAAACGTCTAAGTGGCTCCAACAGCCTTGTTTTGCGGTGAACTTTAAGTAAATAAAAAAAAAAATATTCCAATGGGAGGGAATGTTTGAAACATAGAAACTGTTTGACTGTTTAGTGCTCATTGTCACATGCTGACTGCCATAACTGCAAAAAATTTAAGGGTGACTTAAATGAAACTGAATCTAGCTTGATGAATTGTATGGTTCTGTTATGGCATGAAATCAAATCACTTGCAACTGAAAATATGAATTGGTGTGAAAATTACATGGATGTACATTGTGGAAATAATTGCATGTTTTTCCACCATTCGTTTTCAAAATAACTTGTGTAACATAATGAAGTTAACAGTTAGGAAAGGCTGTTTCAGTTCTGAGTAACATTTAAGTGGCAATATACTTGTAGGTGACCCACAAAAAAAACCTTAAGTGCATACCTCAGGTTTCTAATATCATAAAAACAGCCAAGTAATGTATGTCTGACCTGTATGTCACCAGTGTCCAGGTTCCCTATGGGCTCCTCCCCACTCCATGACATTGCGACCATCATCGGCGACCACACCCAGCTGGCAGCTCTTGTAACTGCCTACGATGACATGGTGGAACAGGAGGACTTCCCTGCATGGGAAACGTTACAGTGGGTGTTTGAGGAATTGTGAGTATTGACAAAAATCTTAGCCTGCTTGGTCATTTCTCTAGGAATCTTGAAAAAAAAAAGATAATATGCCAGAACCAGAACATAGCACCTTAAACAGGGACAGGGGACATTAGGATATGTGGCAAGCTGGTACATAACTGTTATTTGATAGTCAACATTGCCAGTCATATGAGAAGTGAGACCTGACCTACAGGGTTGAGGAAAGACAGTGCAGTTTGAAAGCTCCTCAAAATTAGCAAAATTTTGTTCTGCATAATGGTTGAATATTTTATCAAAAAGAGTATCACAGTAATTCTGACTAGTAGGGACCATTACAGTAAAACACATCGTATTATCAATATCTAGATTATTGAATAATAATGTCACCAACCTATGTATCAATTATTTCTTCTATTGCACTTGCACAATGGCATATCGACAAGGCATATATCTATATCACTATCTGTATCTAGAATTAATTGCAATGAACCACTGTATGACCATTGCTTGTAATATGCCTGAGACAGAATGTGTACAATGTCATGATTGTTGTTGTTGTTCTCTCCAGTGTGCCCAGACTAGTACAGCTGACAGGCAGCCTGGACGTGACCCTGACCTCCTGTATCCACAACCTGGCCAGGCTATTCCACAAAGTCTGCAGAACGTTTGGGAGAACATTCACTGAGAAAAAGGTCCAGAAGATTTTCCTTACCAAAATTGCTGCTCTATTACAATCAATCCCATATTTGATTCCTATTTCTATATGCCCTGGTAAGTGTTGTAACAGGTACAGAATTTGCTAATTGTTTTGCTAAACTATTCATCTTTGTATTTCAGTTGAAGCCACAATTCCAGACAATTTTAAAGATTCCAGAGGAACAAATAGGTAAATGTAAATTATAATGTAAGAAATCAGCTTAGTTTTGTTTCTCATATATGTAGTCCTTCCTTAGATCAGATACACATACTGTCTGCTAGTACTTTGCTACGTTGTATGTAGTATGTTGTTCTAACAATGTTTGGCATCCTGACTAAGTGTTTTCTTCCCTGCATCTCTCCACACGATAGATCGAGAGATCCTGTCAGGCCGAACGGCGCTCACACGTGCCACAGTACCATTGTACGCAGCCGGGGTGCTGGCAGTCTTCCATCAGGTGGGTTGTAACCATGTGACTTTGAACAGAGCATTATTCATCATATTTGTGTATATAAAGAGAAAAGATAAAGGGTTCTTATCAATATCCATCTTTAATTCCAGCAGTGATTTAGTTGCTTTTGTCATGATAGATTTCTTGCTCCCCAGGAACATAGTCACAGTGTTGAAGAAATCTGATCTTTCCTACAGGAGTCAGACAGAAAACAACTGATCAAGTTCATGCAAGACATCCTGACAACCCTGTCCCTCTCCCATGCACCCCTGGACAGCATCCAAGCAGCATTCCTGGAACTAGGGTAAGTTATAGTCTCGGGTAATCTCTGGCTGTTTATTTCTGTCTGTTCTGCTCTAATTCACTTCTGATGCTGACTGATTTCCACACTAATAATATTTCTCCATATCCTGAATACTACTGGTGTGCAGATATCTGTGGTCCTGTCCTTGGTGCTGAATAATGTCCCCCTAAAGACTACCTGTACATATATCTGTGGTCCTGTCCTTGGTGCTGAATAATGTCCCCTAAAGACTACCTGTGCAGATATCTGTGTTCCTGTCCTTGGTGCTGAATAATGTCCCCTAAAGACTACCTGTGCAGATATCTGTGGTCCTGTCCTTAGTGCTGAATAATGTCCCCCTAAAGACTACTGGTGTGCAGATATCTGTGGTCCTGTCCTTGGTGCTGAATAATGTCCCCTAAAGACTACCTGTGCAGATATCTGTGGTCCTGTCCTTGGTGCTGAATAATGTCCCCCTTAAGCCGGCTTTACAATTCATGCGGACGCCGGCTGAATTTGTAGCTCGGTCAGAGCTCGCCGAGTGTCAACATCGCCCAAGTATCGGCTGTGTTTTTCGCTGAAAATCTGCCCCCTTTACAAATGTACGGAGCCCGTCCGACGTCCGTCCAACAAGTCTGGCGCGAGGCAGAAGAGTTCGGGCAAACTCCGACCGAAAAAGAGAGAGTAAAAAACCGTCGGGTTGCCGCCCGAGTGTTGGCCAAGTCTTGGCCATTGCTCGGACAAGCTCCGGTCGAGCTACAGGCAACCCATTGACGAGCTCTCCGAGCTCAAAGCTCGCCGCCAAGGCCTCGCTGAAATTAAGCGTAGCGGCAAGTGCCCCGCAAACGCCGGCCGAGCTTCTAAAAATCGCTCGAGGTCCGCATAATCGCCAAAACGCCGGTCATACTCCGGCCGAAAATGTCCATTTGGAGCTCGCCAACAACTCGGCCGAGCTAAATTCTTGATTTGTAAAGGGGGCTTAAAGACTACCTGTGCAGATATCTGTGGTCCTGTCCTTGGTGCTGAATAATGTCCCCTAAAGACTACCTGTGCAGATATCTGTGGTCCTGTCCTTGGTGCTGAATAATGTTCCCCTAAAGACTACTGGTGTGCAGATATCTGTGGTCCTGTCCTTGGTGCTGAATAATGTCCCCTAAAGACTACCTGTGCAGATATCTGTGGTCCTGTCCTTGGTGCTGAATAATGTCCCCCTAAAGACCACCTGTGCAGATATCTGTGGTCCTGTCCTTGGTGCTGAATAATGTCCCCTAAAGACTACCTGTGCAGATATCTGTGGTCCTGTCCTTGGTGCTGAATAATGTTCCCCTAAAGACTACCTGTGCAGATATCTGTGGTCCTGTCCTTAGTGCTGAATAATGTTTCCACCAATGCTAAATGACAGTTGCCACAATATAACAGTTCCCCAGTCCTACTTGCTCTGATGTGTATCCAGCTGCTATCTGTCCTTGGTGCTGAATGGTCTTCACACTAATACTGCTTGTTACTTTTCCCAGTTGTTGAGCAATAAATGCACCAGCAACACTCCTCCTGCTGGGGGACATTCACAGTCAAATATTCCTGTTCTTCCTACCAGTCTAAGGAACATTCACACTGCCTTTCCACACTCCTGTCCTTGGTACTGAATGGTGCTCACCCTAATTTTGAAGCATCTCATTTGGATGCATCATAGCATTTACACTCACATTTATACTCATCTTCAAACCTTTATGAGCTTGATATTGCTGATCTAAATCAAAATGTAATTTACCCAGATTCTTGCATATTTTTCTTTTACATGTAATGATGTTTGTGTAAACTTATTTACACTCCTTGTACAACTCTAGCCTCTAGCACAGAATGACATTTACACTGATCAATCTGAATAACATCTGAAGCATGATTGTGTGATTCTGCCTGTTGATTGTGCTGACCTCCTCCCTTACACCTGGTGATGTGCGTTAGTCACACAGGCAGTCTTTCCCTCAGGTCAGACGCCGCGTACCACGAGTCCCTGCTGACCGTACTGTGGGACGGCGTCGTCCACACCTCCGCTTTAGTCCGGGCATCCGCAGCCAGAATGTTTGAGGTACCATTTAATATATACATCAATTATATACCATTGTTCATGTATCTTTTTATTAGAAAGAATTGGGAAAAAAGCGGAATTATTCTGAAATCCACTCAACTGAAGTTAGACAGGCAGAAGTTGACGGTGTCACATGAATGTCACATAATCACAATCTGACCAGGCAACCTTCACCATTAACTGCCAGCCTTACACAAAATGTAATGTTACATGGTTTAATTAAAATCATTATGACAATATTCTTGTCATTGCCCTCCAACATTCAGCTATACCGGGTACATTTTCCGGTATAACTGAATGTTTCCCTCAGTGCTGCTAGGTGGCATGTAATTAGTTTATCTACCTTTATTGGCGGGAGAATGTATGTATTTTACTGTGTGTGTTCTTTCCTAGATGCTGATTAAGGGTGTACAGGAGACCCTGGTGTCCATGCGAGTGGTCCCTGCTCTTATCACTCTGTCTACAGACCCAGAAATGTAGGTATCATTTAGCTGTTTACTGTTGGAAAGTAAGAAGATTGCCTATTTCTTGTCATATTTACATGTACTATAAGTAATAGTAGTATATCTACCATCTACTGTAAGTTAGACCATGTTAGGAACTACTTAACTGCCTATTTGGCTTGGCTTGTACCATCTCTCTCAATTTGTTCATGTTTGAACATATCATCTGTTTAAGGTAAGGGATACGTACAAAGCAGTGTAAGATGGATTCTAGATTTCTGTAATGTCCATAGTCATCAGTTGGTTTGAGTAACCAGTTATTCTCCTCAGGTCTGTCCGTATAGCGACCATCCCAGCCTTCGGTACCATCATGGAGAGTATCACCCAGAAGGAGACGCTGGACCGCGTGCACATGCAGTTCCAGCAGTTCCTGGATGACCCACAGTACCGCGAGCAGCACACGCTTCACGTGGAGATCATCAGGACCTTTGCACGCATCGGCCCCAACGCTGAACCAAAGTTTAGGGATGAATGTAAGAAGAATGGTCTCAGTAGGCATTAGTAGCAAGTTGATGCCCTTAGGCTAATTGCAAGTACATGGTAGAAACAAGATAGGAAATATGCATGTAGCAATGAACTGCGATAGATATCATTATACAAAGAGACTACTGGAAAATACTAGTATTGACTATATCTATGTAGTAAACAACCAGTGCAGGAGGATGACGGATTCTTTTTTGGAAAGAAAATTGTGCAGTTCACTACCCATTGGTTGGGGCCCTTTCACACTTGTGTGTGTTTATAGTCCATATGAGTTGTGTATTGACATTTTTTTATTTAGGTAAATGCGGAGAAGAACTAGTTTTTTTACTTTGACAAACCACTGTGCAGCCTTATTGTTGAAACAAAAATGCTTCTCCAGTCGCAAAATTTACTTAACCCAAATTTACTCAACCTAAAAAAATGTCAATACAGAACTCATGTGGACTTGATATAATCAAACAATGGATAGTGATTGACTTGATATTGTGCACAAGTGTGAACGGTTCTTTATATTTGCAGTACAGTGCAGAGGCTGTTCCCAAGACCCGTCTTGAAATCCAATATTTTTATGTTAAGGCTTTCTCTTTTAGATTACATAGTCATGCATACAACAATGCGGTCAAGAATCCAAGCTGACCATGAATTGTGACACCTTGTACAAAATTAGTAGGTCTCTATGTACTTGTAGGAGTCCCCATGAGTAATTTATTTTCTGTCTCCCCGCAGTTGTGTTACCACGTCTGGCCATCATGGCTGGGAACAACAACCTGATGATTAACGAGACCAAGAGAACAGACATCGCCATGCAGCTGTTCGAGGCCTTCACGGCCATGTCATGTTGCTGTATCCTTCTTATGATATGATGATGATAATGATGATCCTTCTTATCAAGTCATTAGTCATTGCCTAAGAGTTTAGAGAAAAAAAACTGAAGAACATGTATGTTAGAATTGATAGTGCCTCATGAGTTTTTTTATGTTGCTCTTAGGATTGAAGCATGCTGGTAATTGAACTATTCTATCATGACATTGATAAATTTTGTGCAAAACTGTTTCCTTTCTGCAGTAGTTGTTATCTACATAAAGCCTAATTTTCTGAAATTTGGTAGATTATTACATGCAGCTGTTGTCAGACCCATGAGGATTAAAGGTGCTTACATTCTTAAAAGATTTCAACAGAAATAATCACTGTGATGTGTTTGTTTGTTTGTTTACTGATAAAACATAAAGATGACGTCTTGCAAATGCAGCACAAAGAACTTCTGTCATCAACTAGCTTATCATCATCATCTGAAGTTCTTTAGACTTTTCATTTTGCTTGAGAAGATGGCAGTTGCTTCCTTGACCTGCTCCCCAGTTATCTCTGATGACCTGATTAACCAGTGCATGTTGCCCGGCCTGAGGTGTCTGAGACAGGACATGGAACACATCGCTCCCCAGCACCAAGTAGGACACTTCTTCTGTGTGGGCAGGGTGAACACAAACACTTCTGGGATGTCAATTAGTCAGATTACTTGTATTTCAGTGATTTGTGTATTTTCAAATATATGTTTGTTTGTTTGTTTATTTTATTTATTTTACCAGGGGTAACATATCGCCTTTTCTAAGCGCTTTTCAATGTGCCCTGGGGAAATGCTTTTCAATGTTCAAAGGCTAATAATGATAAGTTTAGTCACTGTGATATTAATTTACCTGATGTTTGTATTTCTTTTAGAACTTTGCTAGATCATAGTTGTTACATAATGCCCAGCTTCAAAAGTCTTACCTGTTGATTGTAGGCTATCCTTTCCTTTCCCAGCTAACCTGGTTGTTCTGTCCCCTCTCCAGGAGGTGGTTGCATCCATGATTAAGGAGTATGAGATGAAGGTAGACAGCAGGGTTCCCTACGACAGCAGCGTCCCGGTGGGCGCCAGTCTCGGAAACCTGGCGGCCGCCATGTCCAGCGAAGACGCCAAGACAAAACTGCTCAGCAAGCTGGGACAACTTAAGGACAAGTCGTCAGTACAGGGTACCAAGATAGCCAGCATGTTTCACAGGAAGAAGTGAGATGGAATTTTCTTCTTCGCTTCCATGCAGCTTTCAAGGCTTGAAATACGCAATAGTTATTACTTTGACCATTTAGTACTTAATAAGTTTATCTGCGATTGTAGTTTAAATGTCAGACAGACTTACCAAGAACATGTAGCAATTTTGAAGTTTCCTTCAAAGAGCTTACAAGTTATCACATACCCTAATAATGTTACTATGCCTTTTGTAAACTAAAGTTGACACTCCCACCCCACCTATACTGGTAATGCAAATTAAAACAACTAACATTCCTTGAATGATACTGTATAGAGTTCTTAATTATGTAAATCTAGTTATGCATAACACTGTCATGTTTCAGAGTTTCTTTGCTTTGAGATTACTTTTGTCTTGTACAGAAGACAGTTAAAGATTATCTAGATGTTGTCAAATGTAAACAATGGTCATGAATTGTGTCAGAGATGGTCTTACTGAGGTATATACAAAACATGTTGATTAATGAAATGCACTCTAATACTGTAATATACTGCAAGCCTGTAGAGTTAGCCAGAATTGATGTCCTAACTTCTTACTGTGTACATTGTTAGCATGTAAGTAGAGATTACAGAGAAACGTTCATAGAGTATTGATGGTATACCACCTCTTGTGATTATTTTAGGTGCTAGTCAGTGTTTAGAGAGCTCTTTGAGCAGAACAGTTGTGATGCCATTCCAATGTTTGCATCACAAAAGAAAAATATCAGGGAAAATTAATGTGTCCAAGAAGTAGGGCTGTCTATGTAGAAAACATATAACAACACAGCAAGATACTCACAATCTGATGTCATAGTATAGAACGTCTCACATAGTCCAGTCTGTTGTATCGCAAGGTTTTATATTATGTTGGATAGATATTTAACTAAAGGGCATGTTCTTCTTACTCGAATGAAAAAAAAATGTAATTGTTATATTCTTCTTGTTGTTGCTTTCGTCATCAGATTTTTTTCCATTTGTAAATGATATTGGTGAGCCTCCTTGAAACATTTTGTTTGAAACCTATGTTCAGAAAGTCAAAACAACAACAAGTGCAATGCAAGCAATAAAAACACAGCATTGTGATATCTATCCCTCAATTTGTACATCAAATAATGTAATACAATGTAGTTGAGAATATTGAGGAAAGATACTCTTAAGAAGTTAAGTATAGGTAAGCTAAATATCAATTCTTTGTATGTCTTCACCAGGAAAAAAGTCAGCCATATGTATATAAATGTGTTGTATTGTGAATGATATGTATTCAGCCTGGAAAAAAATAGTTATGATCCAAAAACATATCCACAAACAGTCAAAACCAGCATGTTTAAGTTACCTCTATTGTTTGTATAGTACTCTGCAAACAAATGAGGTAACTATTGGTTTGCGTTAAGTGAATGTTGACAGTGATTTATATTTTCAAAAGTTATTACATGTATTCATGCAATAGTGTTCCTTCTCTGCAGTTTATCTACTCTTTTAGTTTAAAAATGATTCTGTAGTCATTGATCCCACAAAACTAACAGAAGTCAAAGGTCATTGATGGTTTTATATCTTTGTACATATATGAGTAAGTCTCTTTATTTTGTGTACAACAATAGTAAGTGTCATGCGAAGGAAAAAGAAAGCCGTTGAGTGTTGTTGGTAATGTTGTGATGAAGTTCAGATGTGTGGAAGATTAGTGTGGTGAATTTGCAATGAACTGTGTACATGTACCAAAGCGTTCTCGTGATAGATTCTATTCTATTGTTAGTGAGAAGTATGGTGTCAAAGGCAGATCCATTGCCTTGTTACAAACTAACAAGTTCAACAGAAGGTCTGGAAACATGGACAACTAAAGCAGATAGGAAGGAAATGATGCTGCAAAAACTTCCCTTTGCTCCTGTAAACTTACGTTTCAGCTTTCCACTGTGATGGATTTTTTTACAACATTGTAGAATGTTTAAGTGAATGGATTTTGGAAAGAGTCATTTGTATTGGTCACAGCAGCGTTGTATTGGAAAGAAGTTAACTTAATGTAGACATGAATAGCATTCCTCTTGATGTGGTTGCAATAATCTAAATTGTCAAATCAACAAATTTAGGAAAATTGAAAAGCTTCTGTACAAGTAGATAAGACGTTATTTAAGTTAAGGAAGAAGCATTTTTGTTACAATGATTTCCAGAACTGGAGTGTGAAAGATATGTCATATGTTACAATAATTGTCAATGTGCAATTTAATTGAAAAGCTTATTTTATTCCAGCCATCTTACACATACATTTGTATGTATTATGTTTTGTGTTAAGTATAAATATAATGTATACAATCAAGAATTTTGTAAATTGGTTAAACAAAGAAATTGTAATTAATTTTATTCAACATTGTATTCTGATATCAAAGAATCATTAAAATAGACTTTCCTAAAGGATAAAAAACAGTTTTTTTGGTGAGCCTATACTCATGACATGAATGCTGTTATTTATTCATTTATTAAGATTCCCCAAATACAGTGGAAGGTATGGCGGAACAGGTGATTCTTGTTAGAAGACGCCTTTTCAAGGCCGCCGTACCGAATGTTAGGTCCTTGACATGTCGTTTGACAACTGAGGTACATCGACCCATGCGTTTGCACAATATGTTATTTTGGCGAGACATTAGGTAAACTCAACCCATGTCTGAAAGTGTTAGTAAAGGTGACTAACTGGACTCACAAGCACGTGAGTTGGTATCCAGGAAGCTTAATAACTGAGACCCTGTATGTTAGTGTAAATTGTTAGCATCTCCGAGATAAAGCTTCTACTCTGTGCAGCAGAACAACACAGTTTCAATAGAATTTAACGAGTGATTGTGTGAAGAAAGGGACGTGTACATTATAATTGTGACGATTACGTCTGTACACGGTGAACTCGGGTGACCTGACCAGGGCTGGGTCATGGGCACGTGAGCTGTAACGATATTTGTTTTTTTGCGTCACACGTCCTTGAACAAATGTCCTCTTGGTCCTGTTTACGCCATATACGTTTACGCTCGGCCGTTGCACCAGGGACGGATCACACAGAAACGTAAAAAGATGCCCCCTTAAACCGTTTCTAGTGGTCATAGTATCTTGTCTGTTTACTGTCACATCTCAGCTCATTTTCCCCATCTTACTCTCTCACACACACAGTCTCTCCACCTGGACTTTTCCATTTGCTGTGGTAATATCGTCTGACCATGTGATCCTTACAGCTTGGATTCTCATTGGCCTTTGCCGTGTCACAAGTCACTCCTATGTTTGCCGACTTAATATTGTCAAAGTGTTTGCGTGGTAACGCCTTTGTCTAATCGTGACGTTCATAGCTAGTAGCTAGCAAGGGCGCTGGTTAAGTTTAAGACCGGCACAGTGATAAGTAAGTAAATAACGCAAGCCATGGCAAAGTTCTGCAGGAGTTCCAACCTGATAACTTTTACCATTGTTTTCGCCATTTTGGCGCGTCTTGGGAACGCCGACGGCTTTACCCACCACGAGACGCTGGACGAGGCTGGCAAGTACAACCTGTTCTGGAAGTTTGATGAGGAGAAGATTGAGTTCGAAGCGCAGGTTCAGACGACAGGATGGGTCGGGTTGGGTCTATCTCCGAACGGAGGCATGCCGGGGTCCGACATCGTCATTAGCTGGGTTAAAGACGGGAAGGCGCACCTGACGGTAAGAGTGCCTCAGTACGGCTGGAAGAGTTGTACTTTACATGCAAGAACGATTCTCGTCCGCTTAATTGAACCATCATCTTATAGTTTATCAATGTGTCTAAATCTCCGTCCAGCACCTTTCGCGCTACTGTGCTAACAAATGTTACTCTCCCCTTTCTTTTCTCATTCAAAAAAGTATCGAAAATATTAATATCATACGCTGTATGTTGTTTAGACAACATGTCACTGTCCTGTTGAGCTTTGTTTATTCGTTTTTTTGTACCAAAACAGCAGCATTATTTCAGAACATTGTTGTAAGGTATTGCTTCAAAAACGTACCGACCGACACAAATAAAGCGAACTACAGCGGCTTGTTCGGACTATTTGTGGAGAAGGAGACCTCAGCCAACCGTTCACACTTACGCCACATCTTCAGAAAAGACGCTGGAGCCGCATGTTCCCCGTTTAGGAACTTTATTCGAACCGACACACAACAAACATGTTTCGCCGTGTGGCTTCCTCAGTGTTATGGGCTCGAGTGAGCATAGTACAGCATGTCCTCGCTTTTATAGGCCAAGTGCATAGTGAACTGACCAATTGCAAGGTGCCCTAGGTGGCTTAACCAATCACAGTACAGCAAGTTAGTGCAGTCTGCTCTAGGACTGGCACATAACATGACCTCAGTTGACCTTTAAACATGACTTCATCTATTGTTCTAGAACAATCGTACTTGTCATAAAGTCAATTATAAAGCAAAATAAGAGAGTCCAATGTTGTTTCTAGTGTTACGATGCCCTTGCAGCTTTGCTGACTCTTCTTGCTCTGGCGTTGAAGCTCTGGCGTCTCAGCGCTGTAGGCCTTGGCAACAGTGGCGACGTCTTCAGGCTCTCTTCTTTCGCTGTGAAGTCTTGAGCTGTGATGGCTGGGCAGTGTTGCCGTGCTCGTCTTAGGCGTATATCGAATGTGTAAACAGACCCTTTATGACATGTGTAATTGTTCTAGAACAATAGATGAAGTCATAGGTGATAGGTCACTTGAGGTCAGGGCAACCTGGCCCTAGGATCTAAGGTGCAATTTGTACCAGGGCAGAATGCACTGGAAAGGTATATAAGTGCAAACTTCACTGTACTTGTGTCATTTAGCCTCTAGCCACTGAAGAAGCTGTACATAGCGAAACTAGTTTGGCCGACAGGCTGAATAAAAGTTCAAAACTTGAACTATGCGGCTCCAGATGTCTTTCTGAGGGACGACTGCAGTGTGCAAGGTGTCGGTAGCTTGAGGGATGAATCTACTCTACTATATACTGCATACTTCTCAACGGATGGACCCTCGCTGTAGTATCATCTGGAACTCCGGACCCAGAATGATCCCGTACATCACAAGAAAGCACCGAGAAGCAAGACGAGCCCTCTACAAAGACGCATGCTGGAAGAAAACATCGCCGTCAAGTCGAGCACAAGGAAGACACTAAGATACCACCGAGTGCGCCACGAAACTACCATCACATCACTGCCCACCACACCACCGAGAAAGGGAAGAACGGGGACGTCATCCACAAGTTGTCCAAAGCCCGCAAGATGCTGAGAAGCCAGAGCTACATGCCAGAGCAAGATAAACAGCTGAGGGAAGACAACATCTCGGAAAAAGACGGATCAGGGCACCCTTTAATTCCTGTATATCGAATGTGTAAACAGACCCTTTATGACATGTGTAATTGTTCTAGAACAATAGATGAAGTCATAGGTGATAGGTCACTTGAGGTCAGGGCAACCTGGCCCTAGGATCTAAGGTGCAATTTGTACCAGGGCAGAATGCACTGGAAAGGTATATAAGTGCAAACTTCACTGTACTTGTGTCATTTAGCCTCTAGCCACTGAAGAAGCTGTACATAGCGAAACTAGTTTGGCCGACAGGCTGAATAAAAGTTCAAAACTTGAACTATGCGGCTCCAGATGTCTTTCTGAGGGACGACTGCAGTGTGCAAGGTGTCGGTAGCTTGAGGGATGAATCTACTCTACTATATACTACAGCGGCTTGTTCGGACTGTTCGATTGTACGTGCTCCTGGCTACGTGTACGTCACGAGCGACCTTACTACGGTCAGTCGAGAACCTGATAACGGATAACAGAATATTAAGCTTTATTGACACATGCGTAGTACGATCTTTTGTCCAACAATTTTCGTTGCCATGACAACTCCATTGTTGGAAAAGATTTACAACAACAACAACCTTTTCCGTCAAAAGACAGCTGAATTCTATATATGACACAACCATCAACTAAAATGTCATCAGCTATCCTTCTTTATCATTTCACTCGCTAATTGATACGGATGGATATTGTCAAAATTTCAAATGGCTGAATGAAAAGTTTTTGATGTACTGCTCACATGTACATAGACTTCTTCGTAACTTATCCGAAGCTTCCACAAGCGCTGGCGGGTATTGTTAATAGGGGGAGCGCTGATACGCGATTTTCAACATATGTCTATAGCGAAGACACGGCCTTTTCGGCATAGGAATCCAGTCCAAATGTTAAAAATCGGAAATCAGCACTCCTCCCAACAATAAACTCTAGCACTCGTGGAATTTGGAAGGCATCGAACCCGGCTATTGCTGATATGTGTAGAAGCAAAGAGTTTCAGTCTTGGTGCAGCGATGCCGCGGTTTCATTCCATTTTGCTTTGACGTTTGCAAAGTTTTTACTAGGATTTTAACAATTTTTTCCCTCTAATCCATTTACATTACACCTGCAGGACAGGTATGCAGAGGCGAACGCACAGCCCGCTGTGGACGAGAGCCAAGACTGGGAGTTGGTGTCTGGGAACGAGAACGGAACCCACACAGTCCTGAGGTTCAACCGGAAACTCACGACCTGCGATAGCAAGGACCGCGTCATCAACGTTAGTGATATACAATGTAGAATGGAATGTGCCGTTTCCTAAGCAAACTAATCATTCCTGTCATATTTTACTTGACAATTGCTTCTAAGACATTTCGCATTCATACAGGCCATTGCAGTCATTATGACCATACAAAACCTTTAAACAGTGAGGAAATGATACATCGAAAGATTGAAATACTTCTCTGTGTGCTCGAGCGAAATAATTTTTCGTGCTACTGAGTGCTCGAGACAATGTTGGACCAATAACAAATTCTGCGTTATGGTAACAAGTACATGTTATGTTATCTCTTCCCGCAGAAGGATACCATGCGCGTGATATGGGCGTGGCATGACGAGGATCCAGAGGAAGATTCCGGCGGTAACGGTCCCAGGTACCACTCCTCCAACCGGGGAGCCAGGAGCTCCATCCTCATCACCCAGGCCGTCCCAGAGACCAGCCTCCCGGACACTACTTACACCTTCAATCTCACCATGAGAAATGTAACCAAACACTCTTTCTCTGTGTATTTTAGAACTATTGTTTTTCATCTTCACTACGGCGGTTTCGATACACCCGTATTCTGCTGAAGTGATCTGACATGCATTATCTTACCTGTCCAGGTATCCATCCCCAGCAATTTGCATACGGTGTACTGGTGCAGGCTCTTCAAACTGCCTACTTTGGACAGAAAACACCACATTGTCAAGGCAAGTATCCCGGCGATACAATGTTTTCACTTTCCACACTCCTTTGACTAGTCAGTCAAATGACGCCAGTTTCAATCCTAGTAACAGGCGTCAAGCTTTTTCCATGGTCAATACACCTTTCTCACGCGGCGTCCATGATAGACGAGGTCAATGAGGCAAACAGATAAAACTTATTTCTAAAAACAGCTCCCTCTTAGTTTCCCCCAAACCACATAAATTTTCACAATACAAGGTCAAATAATAAATGTTATAACTAGTGTTATGCACAGACAGATGTAATAGCATAGCATAGACTGATATGGAATAGCATAGGCTGACCCCATAGTCCCTTAAGAGATGCAAAATAAAAACATAATAATGCAAATATTTGACGGACATGCAGCCATTCTCTTATTCGTCGATTTTCTAATTTCCATGCTACCATTGGTTGAAGTGCTAATTATGATGGACAGTCTTTTGTTTGCCTCATTGAACTCGTTTTCGATCTATCATGGCCGCCCCGTAAGAAAGGTGTATGATATACAATGTTTGATGGTATGATAAATGTTTGATCAGAATGTACATGTGATAACCATTTTGTACAGTCACCCGAATGACTGAGGTTGTTTATCGCCTGTTGATGTAGATGGAGCCGGTGATCACGTCAGGGAATGATGGACTAGTTCACCACCTTCTGGCTTACAAGTGCAAGAGGAACCCTGACACCATCGTACCAGAAGATCACCAGGGACATAACTGTTATACACCCAACATGCCGATGGACTGGCGAGAATGTTATGAGGGGTCTCTCATTGCCGCATGGGCCATCGGATCAGGGGTACGGCATTTCGTAATTTTTGTCGTGGACCATTAAAGATGCCAATGAGGATTATGGGCTAAACAGTTTGAATGGCCGAAGTACAGCTGTTGGCAAGGCTAAACATGATTAAAACTAGTGTTCCACGACCCCATACCTTCGCCAAATGATCTTAACCTTTACAACTGGTGCATTAGTTATGTTTGTCATTAATTATGCAAATAAGGTCCTCATTTGCATAAATTATATTAGTTGATCATCTCCTCCCCAAATAAGAGATGTACACAATCTAGGGTAAGAAAAAAGGCAATAATTGCATTTCTCATAATTTATGCAAATGAGGCCCTCCTTTGCATAATTAATGTTAAATGATGTTTGTCTTTGCATAAATTCCAAATGCCACAAGTAAAAAAATACTGTCATTTACCGCAATGGGATTATAGCATTTCCTCTTTAATTATGCAAATTAGGCCTATATTTGCATAATATCTATCTATCAATATTCCTGTCTTTCTCTGTTACCAATGTCAAATGTTGCACATAGTCTTATAATGGAACAAAGCGGTGTTAGACAATTTCCTCATTAATTATGCAAATTAGATTCCGATTTGCATAATTAACATTTAACAATATGAAGCATCACTTAAGCTATCTACATACCAAAAATCATGACGATCCGTCAACCCCACCTTGAGTTATTTCCTTTTAAAGTCCAACACTAAACCAGCCCCTGCAGTTCCAAAACAAGCCGCTAGGGGACCCAGACCTACACCACTTACTCTCAGTTCAAAGAGCTATCTACCGCTCAAATATCACGACCACAGCATGTCCAGAACTCGAGGTATCCTGGTTGTGCTAACCGTGTTTACGTCTGTTTTCAGGATATCACGTACCCAGAGCACTTGGGTTACCCTATCGGGGACGATGACGACAGCGGGTACGTGCTGATTGAAATGCACTACGATAACCCGCAGGTGCTACCAGGTCAGTCATTCATTGGTTGCTCACGATACTTTTTGCCCAACCCTTCTTTATTAGCCCACCAGACATAAGCCTTTTTACAGTGCTCTTCTGTTGCGATATACATTCCCCTCCATTTCGGAGAGGCGCTTCTCGTTGACATCCAAAGGTAAGATTTACTAGACTATTAAAGTATTATATCCTCATCACAGGCTTGTACGACAGCTCGGGACTAAGGTTCACCTACACACCAGAGCTGAGGGACAATGACATAGGCATCATGGAGGTGGGCATGAGAGTGGGGAAACATCATGTCATCCCGCCTGGTACAGACAGCTTCATAACATCGGCTTTCTGTGATCCACGTTGTCTCAGCCAGGTGTGTACATGTCACGTTCAGAGTGAACTCTATGCGGTGATCCTAGCCACGATCACCAAGTCCTTGCCGTATAATTAGGTACACAGCATTGGTTCTTTAAAAACACAGTTTAAAAACTCTGTAGGTGTTGGCCTTTATGTGAAGGGGATACAACGTTATAAAAATAACGCTGGTAGTCTTCCGTCTTCAAATGTATCATTCTATCATTTTTGTTATGTTTTTGGGGGGCTGCGTTTTAAACGACTCACTAGTGGATGGATGTCTCGCCCCTAGTACATTGAAGAGCTCGGACAACCTATCAAGATATTCGCCAACGTTCTTCACTCCCATCTTCTGGGTGTTCAACTCAGCCTGAGGCTGATCCGTGATGGCGTCGAGACGGACATCTCGCGAGATGACAACTACGACTTCAACCTGCAGTTCGTCAGGACGCTGGGAGATGAGGTTACCATCTACCCGGTAAGTGGCGCTTGCTCTCGTGTAAACCTCCCACTCTCCCCATTGCATCTTTCCCTGTCTCTGTCTCTCTGTCTCTCTCTGTCTCTCCCTCTGTCTCTCTGTCTTTCTCTCTCTCTCTCTATTTCTCTCTCTTTCTCTCTCTGTCTATTTCTCACTCTTTCTCTTTCGCTCTCTCTCTTTCTCTCTCTCCCTCTCTCTCTCTCTTTCTCTTTCTCTCTCTCTCTCTCTCTCCTCTCTATCTCTTCGGTTGATCTCGAAGCGTTATTGAAACGGCTTCTTCCTTGATACCTGGCAGTGCAATGCAGCTTCGCTACATCGAATCACAAATAGTTGTCGTTCTAAGCTGAAGGCGAAGACAAATAAGACATTACGTCACTGTATATTACAATTGTGTCTTGCCTTTGTCAGACCGATATAACTCACAGTTTACAATGTCAACAGGTTTTAGTGACTCTTTTACGCAAACGTTTACTCGTTGACTGTTACAGGGAGACACTCTGGTGATGGAATGCAACTATCGTACCGCTCACAAAGACAACGTTGTTTATGTAAGTGTACACCCATGCCGTTTTGTACTCCGTACTCCGTACTTCGTCGTCGTCGTCCCTGTTCGGTAGCCTCTACCACGCTCCGCGGATCGTTGGTTCAATAGTACAAATTGGACAAATAGAGGAAATCTTGAGCTAGGAAACCTTGTACTGACTCCACTGGCCGGTCGACTCCCCTAGCACACTATTCCCTCTTTTTGTCCAATTTCTAATACAGTATTTGACCACCGATCCGCGGAGCCTGGTTACCTGTTAGGGACCGTTAATGCTGATTAAAATACGTTTTAGCCCTTAAAGCTTAGATTCCTATAACTATTGATACTGTTAAGTAGAGTTCATTTCAGTCAATCGGTTCTAATTTAAGGCGACCTTGCGTGACAGCACACTCATGCCTTTTCTACGTCACAAATGACAGGGCGGTCTCGGCACTCCTGAGGAGATGTGTATGGACTTCCTGTTTTACTACCCGAAATTCAACCTACACAACTGCGACAGCAGGCCTTCATTCAGCAGAACTCTCAGCTTCGTCGGTGTGGAAGATTATAACCTGTAAGCATCGGCATCTCCTGACGTTACGTGCTGACAAAGTACATTTTATATAACTCCCCAATGAATTTTTAAGCAAAGTTATCATATACTAGCTTTGTAGGCTTTAACCACTCTGTTGTACCCTTGTAGTGACCCTTTCCAGGTCCTGGCGCCGCCAAGTATGGTGAACAAGTCCTATGAAGAAGTGATGGAGGGTTTCCAATGGACAGATGAAAGGGCACAGCAATTCTCCTCACACCTCATGGATGGAAACTTCACCACCTACTGTTTCGGCAAGGGCAACAGCTCAACAGTAAGACTTTACTTTAGGCAAACGCCTTTTTTGTCAAATATCTTGTGCATGACATATTTTTCTCTTTGCCCTCAAGGGTCTTACCGCGGTGGTGGCTGTGAAAAGAATACGTCATCAAAAAGTGCCATTCTTTTTGTAATCTATTCATGAGCCAACAACATCAAAAGTAACTCTACACTGTCCTTCTATTTCTTTCTGTGGAACTACAGCTGCCGTCGACAGAAGAGATGCCCTTCCCCCGCGGGACAAGGGCACCTCCCCCGGACCCCTGCAGCCGGGCTGCCTCCAGTGCCTGCCGCCCGGCGCTCGCTGCACTTCACGTCTGGGCCGCTGCCTTCATGGCGCTGTCGTGTAAAGTTTTGCACAGCTATTACATACAGATTCTTGATTGAGAGACTTACAGACACATGCTATTTACTTCTTTTGAGTGGCATTTATAGCAATATACAGGAGAGTACAAAAAAGTAGTGTCCATTCTTCAAACGCTTTATAAAGCGATGTACACGTTGTTTATGGGAAAACAATGTAGACATCTTGCAAGTTGTACACATATTTGATAGCACACCGATAGCAGTATAAAATGAGAGCAAACTATGACAATGTCAACGATTCTGTCAATTAGACGCTTTCGAGTTCATACTTTCATTAGTCTCCACAAGAAACAAGAATTTGACTTAAATGAGACGTGTTTTGAATAAATGATCTTTGGCTGTAACATGCATTGGCATAATACCCGTAGTAAGACTTATACCGGTGGATTAAAAATACTGGAACTTAAAGAGATCTACACATGCAACAATAGTTATTTCTGAGCTGTGCACACTTCAGACATCTAGGTGCCCAATACATCATTTACAAAGCATCGATAACAATGTATTCGAAGACAACAAGGCCAAAAGTTTTCAGTATCTTTTTCGGGACAGGCAGCTCGTCGTGGGACGAACACACTGTCACATTCATTGCCAAATTTATAGATCATAATTTACACATGCTCACGGCACAAGACGAACATGATTCAACAACAATCTTGAATTTCTGTTGGTGACCTACAACTCATGTAAAAGTGTGAAGAACCGTTGCATAATAGCCCGGATCTACGACTGAATGGGCAAAATTGAACGTAAGCAGCCATTTTCCCGCCATTTTTATATCTACGCTAGCAGTGAAGTGTTACGTCATAGCGGTTGTGACGGACAGGAGTTAAATGAAAATTCTTGACAGTATACGTCCGTTTTCTCATGACATTTTGTATGCTCATGCAGGTTTATGTTTTATGCATTTACTGACAGAAAAGGAAGGAACATCAGAGGATGTATAAATGTACATAGCGGCAGTTAATTGTGCCGTGTTTCTTCCTACCGGTATTTTTTACCCCCTCCCAACCACGCGCCCGTTCGCCGTGTAATTCCGCGGCGTGTTACAATTACAATATTACGCTTTTAGCAGGACAAGAGTGGCAGAAAAGTTACACAGAAGAAGTGGCAAGGGTAACCTATAACAGCAACATGTAACTGGAGAAAATGATGCGCTGACAATTTGTCAAATCAGTATGGCTAGAGAAATCGTCGTAAACGTACCGGTATTATGATAATAGATGTTAAATTTGGCCTACTCTATTTGTGTGTGTGAACTGTCAATAGATGAACGCCTGCAACTGGAAGATGCATGTAGAATGTACCTTGCATGGTTTATTGGTTATCTTAACAGCCATGTGCCTTAGATAAGTATCATATGGTTTGGTCGCAGGGCTCGAAATACCACCTGCATATGCAGGTTAGTGCAGGTAAAATTGGAGCTGTGCAGGTATTTCTGGTGTCTACCTGCACCTAACCTGCACTGGTCCATGTACTGGGTTTTATACATAAATGTCCTATGATGTAGGTGTATGTAGATTTTCATTGACTGTAACCACCTATAAAGTATAAAAAGTAGCAATTGTTCCTGACTAATTTTATTACGATCCATACTTCCTAGATTCAGAGTGGTGCAGGTAAAATTTGTCTGGTGCAGGTAATTTTCAATATTACCTGCACCAGTGCAGGTATGCAGAAAAAAGTCTTTCAAGCCCTGGGTCGAAAGACAGACACCTTGTAATAACAGATCGTCCATTGCTTTTCTTTTGCATGCGGAATTCTCTCTTGATTCAAAAGGCCACGACGAAACGTGGGGTTGTTAAAGCGTTACAACTTATGATTGACTAACCACCAAATATCTCTGACACCGTCCGAGAAGACAGCACATTTCAATCCATCATTTTTATAGCGTCGATCGGCGCCATGTTAGGCAACTCTAAATATCTACTCAAGCCATTTGCGCTAAAATAAACGCAAAATTAGAGTGGGTGCTACAACTGACCAAACACATTAAGGTAATTTGTGCTAAAAATACACAGAAAAATACGTGGATACTGGGACTTATTAACAACACAACAAAGAGAAGAGATTGTCTCAATTGTACTGTGACAGTTATGATGTACAACCACCTTAAGCCTGAATCACACCTTCTCTCATACCTCCCCAGGCAATTTTCACACTTAACGCCATAATCTACTTTTACATGACAGATAACATTATCCAAGGCAAACAACCCGAGGTTAAACCGTAAATGACACTGTCAGTAGGTATGATATATATGACCGTCGTTGTCAGGCAGATGGCCTAGATGTGTCATGCTGAGAAGTTATCACTCTTAGACAATTTGGTACGTAAACATCGCAGCCACTGGTGTCAAAACTGCCTGAGGAGATATGACAGAAGGTGTGAATCAGCCTTACGGCGGTTTATACATCATGAATGTCTCTTCTCTTACGGCTACAGCTCAGAGTATCCAGAGAAACATCGACAACTAATGGTGTGAACAAGCCTCCTTCACAGCCCCCCCCCCCCAATTCGACAGATGATGATGATGATTAGTAAACCAACTTCGATCGAATGAATTATTCCCTAAGATTTGTTTGTTTGAGCCATATTTATTCATGAAAAGCTCAAATCGGCCTGCAGGCCGCTTTTCATTGAGGTCATGAGGGAGGTAAGGGTCAGATGAAAATATAACAGGGGTACAGACTACATCGAGTCCTAATAAATCTATCAACATTTGTCACTACACATATATTATACATATACATGGCACAAAACATTGGTAAAGCTAAAGCTAATCTCAGTCTTCCTGCCAAGTATCCCTATTTGGGTCTATGTCAATAAAAAGATTCAATTCAACTAGAAGAGAAGACTAGCTTAACCTTAGTCTAGCTTCCTTGATAGAGGGAGGTGTTTCAGCTGCGTTGGTGGCAGCAGAAGTGAGTATTGGAAAGGGCACAAAAGTTGGAGCACACTTCCTTCTTCAAGGCAACATCTCAAAGCGCGCCATTCAGATAGCGCTGTACATTCTAGGGTTGTTTAATGGTGAACTTTTCCTAGATCCGATAGACTTGGCGCAGAATAGGTCTTGTATTAGTATACTATAAAGTGATATGCATTTTTCACTTCCTGAAAGTAATATTTGTCAGAACATAGCACACCGGTCCCCTTCCCTGCTTTAGGACTCCTTTAAGGTGTTTGACCAGAGCCACAGGAAGAAGATTGGGGTAGGTCAACGTCCCTTACGAACAGAACATGTCTATGTCACAACAACGGCTTTTAAACATTCATTCATTCCCCACATATTGAGCGGAAATATTCTATGACGTGTATTTCCTAAGGATGTCAAACTGCTGCGTTTTAGTACCCCTTGATAAAGTTATTCAGATCATTTTAGATGTTCACATATTAAAGTTTTATTTGATAATATAGACCAGTTGAAAATGATCACAGCAATCAGAAAGAAGCAGCATACAGCAAGTGATCGTGTATCATCGTATGAGTAGTTTTTCTTTACACTATCAATTTAAACATAAAACAACACTTTATATTAGCCAACAAGAACAACATTTGTGTGGTGACCAGTATTATAACAAGTGCTAGAGCAGACCAGCTACTAAAAGACAATATCGCACAGCGAGTATCTACATGTGTAACATCAAACGCGTTCGCGTTGTGTTTTTTCAGGAGTAGGGGCAAATCATACAAGGCATTTGCATTTAATGTTGTAGTTTCAACAGCTTTACCAAGAACGTGGTGAAAATAGGCATAAATACGAATAATTATATTACTATAGCCTATAGGCCATAAGTTAATAAAACAACGATCATAGGTAACGTTGTCACCAAATTATCTATTGTCAAGATAAATACCGCTCAACTTATCATTTCCTGAGCCCTAAAGAACTACTTACGTATAAACATACCTAGTATGTACCGCATTATCATTTCCTGCTCAACAAGAACATTACAAGGGTTACATTACGTCAACATAATATATGCTGCGCAATGGTTGTCTTTACATTTGAACTATTGCAGTGTACGTATTGTCAATCATTGCAGATTAAGCAAGATTTGTCGCCAGGCACTAACAAGAACGACATAAATAAAATTTTGACAGCATTGCCAGAATGCATTAATTGATAGTAGCTGAAAGTTCATTGAAGATCATCTCTTCACTTCAAGCCTCACCTTGGCTAATGTCACATTTCCAAACCGGGGCCCGGCCGGGCTGTTTGTAGAAACGAAATATAGAAAAGTATAAAAATTTACACAAATAATGCCCACGACTATTACGTCTTGTGTAGTTTGGTGTATTTTATATCATACTTTTTCGTTCCCAAAAGCTGCCCGGTCGAGCCCCGGTTTGGAAATGTGACGTAGGCCTTTGTCGTGCTCATGCAGTCCTGGACCGGGCGCATGTGTACCCCACCGTGACGTACTCCGGGTCCGGCGAAATCTGCCAGACCTCCTCGCTGTCCTTGCGGAGGACGTTGAGCTTGTACTCCACCGGCAGGCAGCGCAGGTCGCGCCGAGGAGCCCCTGTGGCAGGGTCGATACAGCGGGACCCCGTGTGCGTCTTCACCGCTACCCGGAGGGTGTGCGGGAACCGGTTGGCCTCAAAGTCGTCCTCATACCTGTAGGAGGTCAGTAGAATGATTTTGAGTTGTTAGTCTTTAATTTATTTTGAGTTAATTATGTAAGTCATTACTCCTATGTGCGATTATGTATGTCTTATGTTTATGCGATTATTGTTAAGTTGAAGGGCTCCCTTGGAAAACATTTTCTCGTAAACTAAAGGGACGACCCTACAATATCAATAAATAAAAATAGGTCGAGCAAGACAGACTGGCACTTAGCAGAGAAAACTGGTTAGACTGGCTGTAGGGGAAGTCGAAAGAAAATGTTCTCCGGGGAAGAACCCTTCAGCACTCATTCGTTACTATTTCAGCAATCATAGGGAACTTTTATTTTGCTTGGAGGTAAATCCAGAGATATTTCCTGACACAGAGAGCAAAAAGAATAAAAGTACTAAAAGTAAGAAGGCGTCTGTAGATAGCTTCATGAAGTTAACATAGGATGTGCTAGTGGACTGTGTTGAAGTTTTACTCACCGCCATGGGCAGACAGAACGGCCTTGGATGTTAGCACCGTCGTCGAAAGGGATCGGGGGCTGGGAGAGGTGCCTTCGGTAGTGCTCAGGTAGAGCGTCCGAGTCTGAATCTGAACCTGAGTCTGTCACATCTCTTGGCCGGCGGGAGTGGACGGCGGCGTCCCCACGGCCGTACACGGGGTACCGGAGCTGGTGGTGAGCTAGCCTCGCCAACAGGCCGTCCGAGCTCGCTTCTCCCTCCAAACGATCAAAGTTGTTAAATTGAAGAAACTTCTCACGAAGATTTTCTGTCGTCGAGACAGTGGGGTTTCTCCTGGTCTCGTCTTCTTCTGAGGCTTGTTGTAGAGCTGTCACACTTTTTGGGTGCGTGACAGATAGTGGGATGTCTTCTGTACGTGACTGTTGGTCCAGGTCTGAAGACGACGACCCATCTACGTCAATCGGATGATCAGTCGGACGAGCAGACGTCATGAGGGGCGACGTCATCACAGCGATCACGAGAGCGACAATCTGGTGTGAAATGTGAAAGAAAATTATCTACCTGAGCGCACAGGTACAAGGCCACGATATTACCGGTCTACGACATGACATCGCTGTACACAGCAATAAAGAACACTGGATCTGAAGAAATTCTGTCTAATGGAACTATATCAAGACTCCATGTTACGAGGCAGAAAAGCACTATGCTCACGTGCCTTGGTGCGTCTAAAAATCTCGGAGACAAATAATATTGATTGTGTCCACCACAACGCGTTATACACGTCTGTCATTGAACATGGACGGGCTTGGTTGTCAGAAAAACGAGAAGAAGGGGTCTTATACAGAAGAAGCGTTAAAGCACAAGCGTATCTTGTCTGATATGCCATTGAATATTAGAATCAGAAGGCTAAGCTTCCATATCAAGTTAAGTACTCACCATCGGATGTTCCATGTCTACTGGAGTCTTTTCGGCTGCTCACGTAGGTAGCAATGCGTGCAATGTGTTCGCCGTTGTCTCTGAAGCAAGTACGATAGTGCCGTACCTTTAAACCACCTGTTCATCACCTGAGGGCAGACAAATCTTCTCACTCAAACCTCGCGCCATTTCTGCGGGACTGTCCCTATCCGGGCAGTAACTATGGTGACGCTTGTCGTCACACAAGTTATCTATTGTTCTCTGGGTCAAATGCTGCGCAGGTACTTCCGATACCCGGTAAATGGGGCTCACATTCGCAGTACTACTGACAGCATCGTGTAAAAAATAGAACAATCTCACCAGTCACATGGCGCGATTTATGCAGAACCTAATTATCATCACGAGAAAGCTCGGGATGAGAGATTTCCTGTTCTATTTTTAAGACCTGACGTCGATTCTTACAATTAAGTTACATTTTGCACGTGCTGCCTGCATGAGGATAATGAATTCATGGCCTCATGTGCCTTTAAACACTTAGATATGTTTGCCCGTAGGTAATGATAGTTGCAGAATACAACTGATATTTCAAATGTGAGCTCATCAGAAAGTGCCTAAATTCTCATTTCTTGCTAACAGCTACTAGATTATGTAATATATTTGGGCAATGTCACAGTATCATGGCGTTGTCAGTAGCATTTGCTTAGTTTTAAGCACCAAGTACTTTTCTATATCATCACGACACATCAAAAGATATGCAGCTTATCTACTTATGGCGTGATGTCGATTGGCGTGGGAGTTTTTTTTCCTGGCAAAAATGAATCATTATTCTTATCATGATTAAAATTATGCGTTAATGCAATGCCCAGGTGATCCCAACAACGTCATCACTATGATTCAGATAAAACTGAATCATTTGATTGACGTGCGTCCTGACCTGGTGCTGCATGATGACCTCATGCTAAGAATATCTGTCTTACATGACTTGTTCTTTTAGACACTTTCTTATGCAACATTAGTCTTAGATATCATCATCCTTCATAGCTCTTATCCGATATTGTGCAGGACATGCTGTTTGTAAAGATTCAATGTAACTCTTGGAGCTCCAGGTCAATCTTAGGTCATGGGTGACGAAAATTTTCCACGTCTTGGGAAAATCCCTTGATTAGAATGGTGGAAAATTCCATGTGCGTGTTCTTACGTCAGTTCAACATTGTATTTTTACAACAGGTGAGTTGCAAGTATCATAGCAAAACGTCCTCATATGTACAGTGGTAATGCGGTGGTATTTCCTTTGACATGATCTATCAAGAATGTATATCGTAGGACCGGACGTCAGAACTTGATAAAGGTGTTTCCACCCTACAGATAGAGCACCTCAATGTTAGTCGAGATTGGCAAAGTATTTCGGCAAAAATCAACATTATTTTTCTCTCCGTACTTGAACTTCCAATACACCGGCTATTTGTGTGGGAGCATCTTTGCATTTCACATATATATATAGTTTGGCGATTCTTTATTTTTTTTTTTCATCTAAATAAAAATGAAAACCCAACCATTTTACCTATCTGTGGGGTAGTTTTGCAGTGTTGGACTGATGTAAGAACACGTGTGTGGAACTTTCCACCATTCTAATAAAGGGATTTACCCCCAAAGAGCCCCTCTGAACACGAATGAATGGCCTTGCAGACTCCGCGGGCAACATTGATAGAAATGCCAAGGTCATAAGTCACATCCTACGTCAATCCTCCCAAGGTTAACGTTGCGTCTGATCGTCACGAAGCCTGACATGATAACCAAACGTCGTTTCCTAGGTCTGTGTGTGGACAAAGAGAACATTATGAAAATGAAGGTCAGGCAATTATGTTGTTTGTGTTACCGCCGTATATAGTGCACCAGCTGAAGTAAAGAGATGACCACAGATAAAAATGAGCTGTCACAACATTCCGTGATTACGCGACCCTCCTCACTCCACCCAGGTGTAAAATGGGTACCTGACTTCGGTCAGGGAGGTAAAAGACTACCTTTACCTTCCGTCTGTACTTTGTCTGTACTTTGTACACTGTTAAGATTACATTACTAACTTGAGTGCAGTGCTACATGGATTGAATTAATTGTTCCCGTCTGTTCAAAAGCAAATAAAAACACTCCGTGATGGGTAACATTTTTATAACCTTCGCCAAGAAGGTTATTTTTTAAGACCAAATGGATTATGTTGATATTTTGTTTTTGATGAGAACTTGCTCGTGATGTGGGGTTGCAGGCCGAGGATTTAAAGAACTCTATTGGGGGCAGAGATGTCTGGATGGAGAGAGTGTACCTGGTCCGGGAAACTTGCCCGTGACGATGATGATGATGAGGCATCGAAATTATCAGATTTGGGCCCAATAACGGCTTGTTACGGTACTGTAGCAGTACTTTGGTTTTGATATCTGGAGTTCTGGCTATGCTATATTGTATGGTCGTGCTTTGTGGGTGGTAGATAGACTGAGGCCGAGAGTATGTGGTGTAGGTTTGGGTCCCCTGGTTGAAGAATGTTACAACATGAACAGTACAACAGAATATGCGATGTTTAAGAAATGTTTTCCTTCAGGCGGGTCTGGGCTGACCTTCGCACTGACTTTTTTGACGTCACAACTCCAGTCACTATCACAGCCACAATTGTTTGTGTTAACTCATGTGTGTGTTCTCTTGTATCCATAGTAATCTTATCCTAAAATATCCCTCCTGTCTACCTCTTAGTCAGGTCAGGTCTGACAAAACAAGTTATTTCCAGATATTTTATTCTGCTTTATATTTCTAATTTCAACAGTGAGATTAAACAATACTGTTCCATGTACATAGAGAAAGCAGTTTCCCCGATTTATACCGAATGTATAACATTGCTGATCAAAATCATGCACACCGGTGGTATCACAAAATACCATGAGCACGTCTCCAAACAAGATGACTAAAGTCCTAAGGAAATATTACTAGTAATTGCGCTGTTGTCAATAATTGTCAGTAAGCTGGCAGTGTGAACATCATTATTTTCAAAGTCTTCATTCCACAGTAGAAATCGTTCGGACAGAATATTACCTTTTCAAGTTATAATTGTATCAACTTCTGTATACATTCATCACCTTGAGCAACAACAACAACAACAGCATTAACGTTACACCAGGAGCAATACGAGCAGATACAAATGAAGTTAAGAGTCCGATTAAAACATTGCAACACAACTACCTCACACTGGGGCTGTCCCCATGGAGTCTCGGTCAACGTGACCAAAAGGTTTCAATTCCAGCGAATCTTGTATACAGATTGGTCGCTAGGTTATCGCTTGTGGAGACCTGCCATTGCTGTATGGTACGGCACTAGCGGGGGTTCGATCCGGCACACGTGAAGCCGATAGTCACGAACTCATACGACTCTTGCCACTCGCCCTCGCTGTTTTTCCGCAGGACGTTCAGCTCGTAGTCTATCGGGAGGCAGGCGAGGTCGGCCCGAGGCGCCCCCGTGGCGGGGTCGCGGCACCGGGAACCCGTGTATTCCTTCACGGCAACCTTCAGCGTCGACGGGAAACGGTTCGGCTCAACGTTGTCTTCATACCTAGATAAATGAAGAAACACAGTCTATCGTCAAGTCCTTTTTCATCGAGTATATGCCATAATTTGCTTACGTCTAGAGTTAGTCGTGTTCGTGTTCCTTTATTGTCATTTTTTTCAAACATGAATCGCGTCATGATCTATACTGATGACAGAGCTATTGTCTATGACTTGATACACCTACAACAAAATGACTGTTACCTCCACTGGCACATAGACCGCTCGTTGTAACCGTCATCTACAGGCACGGGTGGTTGGGAGAGGTACCGGCCGTGGTGGCGGGGAAGCTCGGCGGGGCTGGCGGTGGGGGTCGAGGCTGTGACATCACGGCGTCTGCGCGACAAGACCGGTCTATCTTCTCGCTGTGTCAGCTCATGACGTCTCAAAGCAAGGTCTGTGAAGCCGTCTAAATCTGTACCGGGGGAAGAGAGGGGCATCCCCTCCGTGGGCCGCAAGGTCTGAAGCAAAGCGACCAAGAAAACGATAACGACTGTCACCTGAAAATAGTTCAAAGTACAGTCAAAATAAGAACAGTAATCCCTATTTCAAGAAATCTGGTGATGTGTATCAAGTGGTCAAGAAAATGTTACACGTCTGCACAAAAGAAATGGCTTAGTAGAGACATTGTTTGACAGGTTGCAAGCTACGCCACTGCAATAGGTTACTGTCTCGATTTTCTTACCAAAATGATTCGACACCGACCATGTCATAGGTGTCAATACCATATTGCCAACCGACAGGTTAACAGCCGACTTAGCATCCGCTTGTGGATACACATGTGAGCAACAGTTGGAATGACAAATAGAAAAGTACACATGTAAGGAAAGTTGCATCATAGAAATATCCCCACTTATAGAAAGATCAACACATGACGAATAAATGATGATGCAGATTTTACATTAAGTCTCATGCCCCGTCATATCTTATTTCATCATCATAAACAAGTATTAAATCTACAGAAACCCCAGCAAAATCCCGGAGAAGCAGAAGCTGTACTTACAGAGCCCATGTCGTTGCCGTGTCTTCGCCAAAGGGAAGAAATGAATCATTGGACGGAGAAGCAGAACTTTATGGCAAGAATGACTAAGCTAATGCCTGGAAGAATTTTGGGCTTGGTAATTCTAGTATGAGGAAACGGGCAACTTCTTGTACAAAATGCTTAGGTGAGTGTACCTTGATTAAGATATTAGCAGAAAAAACTTTTTTAAACGGACAGACATGTTAAATAAAGCAGGAATCAGAGTGAAACGTGAAGTCAGACCCTTATTTTAGCGCAAGGTGCCTGAGGATAATTGGTAGCGCCTTAGAAGTAAAGAAGAGGAACAGGAAACGATCTTCTAAAGATAAGGAACTACAAGAAGTAATTTGGGACCTTTATCTCTATTATAAGACTGTTCCTTTTAACGTCATTTGCTAATCAGGCTGATGTGTAAATGTGGATCGAAATTTCGCTACAGCGAGAAGATATTCGTAAATGTCCCTGTCGGATTATGTGGTAACTGCAAAGTATATAATGAGTTTTGATAATGGTTCTTCAACAAATGTAAACACCTTTATATGTACCAATGTGACTACATATATGTACCAGTATGGCAGCAAGTAAGCATACGCTTTATTACATGTCTATGTATAGCCGTATATTTAAAATGAAGGAAGGTGTTGGGTAGTTAAAAACACGAAACACAAAATTTCGTGTACAGAATACAGGCGTCTCTTATGGTAGTGATCATGTCAAAAAGTTTGACCTCTTTTATGTTAGTGTTAGTGACTTTTAATATTACAAAACGTGTCGTACTGTCACTTGGATATCCCCACCCAAGAATGTTTAACTTATTAGTTGTGTTATGCATCTGAAGTGTACTTCCAGTATTTTACACACGATTTATAGTGCATGTAATGATTGCACTAGCCCGCTGTTTTATCATTCAGCATCATGAGTACATGTAGTAAGGGACCATGAAACACTTTGTCTACACTTTTCCAACCAACGTCTGCTTGGAGAGAAGTGAGATGAACTCAGGTGACACTATATTGCAGACGTCGTTTGTTAACGCTTGGGCAAGTTTCAATGGTAGGAAGCTCGTGGCAGTCGGTGCCGTCTCCTACCATGGAACAGTCAGAATTCGTAGAAAAACCGGATTAAAGTGACGCAGTGTATCATCAGTATGTAATGGGGCGGAGTGAGTGTGTGTGTGTGTGGGGGGGGGGGGGGGGCGGGGGGGCATGACCTTTCGCAGCGAACATATTGCACGCAACATTTCTCCTCTGTGATGTATCGGCTGTAAAACGTGTCCGCGATAGTGTGTGTTCACTTTTGAGATTGAACGTCATTGACTGACACTGACTTGCATTGGGGTTTTCCTTCTATCCAAGCAAAAAAACGTTACTTGTAGAATTGGGACCCTCGTAGTGCTGCGTCCAAAAATGTTGGGAATCATATGTTAGTACTGTTTTCACTATGCTACTTTTATGTTATTTTCCTTCGAAATAACCCTATAAAGTTATTCATCATTACAGAGCTTAAGGTCTCTACTTTTAAAAAATGTAGCATAGTGAAAATAGTACCCCTACTTTCCAAAGGGTCTATAAAACGCCCAGCATTGGGAAAATGTATAATAAAAATTTGCCAGCACCACAAGGATCAAGGCCTTGAAGAATGACAGTGGTACATGGAAGTGTAAAGAGTGTACGTATACAATGATCCTACGGAAGGGGGCCTGTTATTGGTTTATGCCAAACGTCCTGCTCCAACTATAGAATATCCTGGCGACTTTCCATTAAACTGCAAATATGCAATGTCCCACCAGGATAGCCCCAAGCTATTTGCTGCATGATGAACGGGTAGAAAAAGTGAGTCATGAAATGATCCAGACTTAAGATTTACATCCCCACAAAAGCTGCTAAACGAACCCTGACTGTGGCGTATCAAGAAGGTTTAAGTCCCATCTTAACCCTGTTCTTTATTTAAATTTTAAGACCGCATGTGCTGAATTTTTTATCCCAACACCCAGGGGTACATACAGTGGAGGAATGCAGGAATGACATGGACCGTCGATCATAGGGCCCGGTCCTTGTGATGACCTTATTAAGCTGTCACCCTGCCCCACCCTCGGATTGGCACTTTCTTAGTAGTGGTGTCGCCTTTAACGACACTCCTTCTACATATAACTAACAAGTCAAGATGTCAATCTTCGGAGGAATCTTCATTGATGCCCTGATAAGAAGAAGCCGATGCCAATCTTCGATGAAACCCATTGAAAGAGTCGCAAGACGAAATAGAAAGCACAGCTGGGTTAATGTGATGCCGGTAGGGTTTGGGAAATTACTACAGAGTATGTTAATGAACAGTAATAGACAAGACGTCCTTAGATGTAGTATACATCATTTGTGTAGAAAGATGATAAGCTTCGGGAAAAAATTCAATCTATTCCAATGCTTTTATTTCAGGGAGTAAAAATAATTTAACAAGTCTGCAAATTATCAGTACTTTTCTGCGTTAAGTGTGTGTCTGATCATTTCTTGAAGGCAACTGCCTGCTGATGCTATAGATCCCATCCTTCATTCGTAACAGATAAAAGATTTCATCTCCTCGCTTCAGAAGTCCCTTTGTGAGTTAATTAATGTCTTTATCGTCGTGTTGGTCGATTCCAACTGCAATCTATATTCACAATGAGAGGCTGTCAACTTCTCTCCCAGCAGGGGCTAAAGAATATTGCCGTGATGTATGGAAAGTACGCCGCATCTGTGTCTGCAATGCTAGCAGACGTACTTTTTTCCATTTAACCAAGGTTTACTAATTGCAAAAATTGCGACGCGTTAGCAAAAGATCAAATGCGCTCTGAATGGCATCTAATGTAGTGCATATTGTGAACATATACTTTGAAAACGCTAGTATGAAAAAGAAAAAAAAGATATTTGATGTCACGAACCCATAGCCTCGAATAGATGCTGTCTTTTATCATCGTAATAATGTATCAAACGTTATAATAGACTTAGATCTACATCTATCTATCTATATAGATAGATAATAGGTAGATAGATGTAGATAAAGGGAGAGATTTAGATATATAGAGATATAGAGAGTTAGAGGTATAGAAATATTACCAAAGGACTAATATATATGTAAGTGTCACATTGATCAAGATACAAAAGTGCCAACTGGCGTCTCGTCTACATTCTCTTAATTCCTCAGATGTTATCTTTTTCATCGGACATGGATAATTGGCATCACTACAAGCACATCAACAGCCCATCCGACAGCCATGGTTTGACAAGTTGGGGCCGCAAATGTAGATACTTATCATCAATGTGTCCCTGCACATGATAACAAATATGCATGTGGGGTACTACAGTACAGGGAAACTTTAGGTGCGACGAGAGACTCCGTACTGCCGTAAGTGTAGTACGTACTCCTTCTTTGTGGGCGGCATGCACAGGGAAGCCTTTATCATGCTCGACTATTTATCTATAGAATTAAACCCCGCCAGACAGAACACAGCCGGAGGCAAAGTCAGAAAGATGAATTACTTTCTCTTTATACCACGTGACACATCTAGTTTACGTCAGTCACTAGTGACGACCACAAAACCATGGCCTGGCGGTCGGACAGACCAGTGCCCACCACAGGCCTGAGCTGGACACTATAGTATACCCGACTTTGGAATGAAGGTGTAGACAAATGTGTCAGCATGGAAGAGAAGGATTTCCCCCCAAACCACGCGGATCTTGTCATGCTAGAGTCCGACGACCTCCATCTTCCCGACGAGTTGGACCGGCTGGACATTGATTTTACCGAATGTTTCATCGGTGAGAGGGAGTTAGACCATGCTCAGCCTGATTGTGCGGAACATTGTGACTGTGACGGAGTGGTTGATGCATGGGCAATCGCGCAGGTGTTAAAGCCGTGCACCCACTGTGTGGACAAGATGCAGATGGCAAACAGTAGCTCATGTGGCAGCCGCGGAGAATCATCCAGCGACCGCCATTCTTCCGCCAAAATAGGGGATCTCTCCGGCATCAAATCCACCGAACTGTCCGAACAAATATCTGCCAATGACAGCAATGACTGCGGAGACCTGTCAACATGTTCTTCGGACGGGAGCGAAGAGCAGAGCTCCTGGTCAGAGACGTGCAGTGGGTGTACACTGTGTGACGCTGAGTTCGACTTGGACCTCATCTCTCTGTTCACACATGCCGGTAGTGACGTAGCACGTTTACCGGACAAGGCCGTCTCGGCAGAAGAAATGGTCGCAATGTGGGTACAACAGTGCTCAGAACGACCGTCATGTTTCTCGAGAACCTGTTTTTATGGATACAAGTTTAGGAACGTTTTGAAGACAGCGTTGCAGAATACACTACTCCGAAAGGTCAAGGGGAAGTTACGACGGCCTAAGCAGCAGAAACGTTGCTCTCCAATGGTTGGCGATTTGGCATAATTGTCCGGCATGAATGGAGAGTTCGTTGAAATGTGTGTAAGAGTAAGGACTTGTTGAATTGCTTATTCAGTTTTGTTAGTCGTACTCGAAGTGACTTGATGCCTATCACTCAAGCTAACCTATTTGTAAGCAAATGAGATTCCGTCGAATAAATATGTGTTAAGAGAATTGTAAGTTTAACCAGGTGTTACCGCCTTTATGTATTTATATGCACTAAAACAGAAGAACAAGGTGTACATGTGCAGTGATGCCACTGAATTTGAGGAAAACCGAAATATATCAATCATCCCACAATGTCTTGCAACGTATTGTGTTTGACTGCGTTCTTGTTCGTTGCCTCCGTGAAAATGTACGTATACTTTTGATCATGTGTGTGTGTGCGCGTGTGCGTGTATGTGTGTGTGCGTGTATGTGTGTGTGCGTGTGTGTGTGTGTGTGTGTGTGTGTGTGTGTGTGTGTGTGTTTGCCTCCGACCTTGGTGCTTCAGGATAACTTCCGTTTATTGTATCTTTTGTCCTTGGAATGCCGTGGTCTTGTTAACTAGTGTTATGGGCATGGAACCTACATGCTTTGGCAAGACCTTGTTGTCACGACATACTAGTACTAGTAGTCAGTTCTAGATCTTCCACAATTGGCCTAATTGGCCGTCACTCCTTAATGACAAACACGGGTGGACATCTGGAAAAATTATCCGGCATGGACTCACCCCCTGCCGAGGATAATTACACGCTTCAACACTACCTTAAGTGGCATTTAAACTACATAAGTGGTCTGCAGGCAAACTCAGCTGTTGCAGTACAACAGTGGTGTTTTTCCAAAATCACCAGTAGGTGGTATATCTTTTATAAACACGTTTTCTGTTTTTACTTTGTTGTATTCTTTTTTGTGGGACAGCTATGTGAGTTTTGTATCTACTACGGATATGGTTGTATTCCATCTCATTTCAAATTTTGGAGTATTCTAGACCGGTCGATCAATCGTTACTATTCATGAAAGGGTGAAAATGACAATTACCACCCTTTTTTGAAAATGTGAAAGCAATTTTAGCATAGATGTAGTGCTACAAACGCAACAATAAAAAACATGTCAAAATTGTCTATACTTTGCACAAATGCTGTACATATGATCACAGTATAACGTATTCACTTATGCGAGAGAAAGTTGTGAAAATTGCTACAATTAGTATACCCCCTACCAGCAAAGATTATGTAGCTTAAGACTACATTTGTACAACAGGCCCATAAAAATGATATATGTGCCACGTGAAGTGCCACGTGAGACCATGAAATAGTTACATTATTGGTCTTCTCCACACATGTTGTGTGATCATAGTAGAATGTATTCAATACAACGAAAGGAAAGTCCTTATTTGAAAATTGCTACAATTAGTATACCCCCTACCAGCAAATGTTATTTAGATCAATCGTACAGGTCAATAGAATGAAGTATGTACCACATGAAGTATAAATGAGGCCACGAAATAGGCACAATACTGTTACTTTGCACACATGTTGTGTGATCACAGTAGAACGTATTCAATGCAACGAGAGGGAGTTCCTTATGTAAAAATTGCTACAAACAGTATACCCCCTACCAGCAAGTATTATTTGGCTCAATCCTAAAAAGGCCCATAAAATGAAGTATGTGCCAAGTAAAGTGCCATATGAGGACACGAAATAGGCACATGTTCTACTGTTTTCTTTTGCACACATGTGATGATAGTAGAATGTATTCAATACAATTACGAGAAGAAGATACTCATGAAAATTGCTACAATTAGTATACCCCCTACTTGCGAAGATCATGTAGCTAAAGCCATATACAGGTCCATAAAAATGATGTATGTGCCACGTGAAGTGCCATGTGAAGCCATGAAATGGGCACATGTACTACTGTTTTTTTGCACACGTGTGGTGTGTGATCACAGTAGAGCGTATTCAATATAGCGAGAAGTTACTCACGTGAAAATTGCTACAATTAGTATACCCCCTACCAGCAAGTATTATTTACCTTAATCCTACAGGTCAATAAAAATGAAGTATGTACCACGTGAAGAACCATGTCAGGCCATGAAAAATAGGTTTATTACTGAAACAATCTTATCTGTTGAAAATAGCCCCCTCTGGGGCAATGTCCCCGATGGCAATGTCCCGGATGCAATAACTTATGTGGCCTAGTAGGGTGGACTGTTAACGTAATAATCATCCATCTCTTTGTCAGATATTGTCTGGGTGGTTGTAAACAACAAAATTCATGACAGGTAAGTCCAATTTTGTCGGAATGTGACCCCTGAAAGCAAACAGTGTGCGGCAGGGCTGTTGAATGACAGCAACAGAAGTCGGCATTAAGATTTCTGTGTAGTAATATGCTATTCGCTGCTACCATACAGACGGGGAGAGGGGGTCGGCTAATCTCCAGGCAGATTTACCGGTGCCAAGGGAGTCAGCCGGGCACCGGCCAGCTTTGATGCTATCATACCAGTAGATTGGCGACCATTGCAGGAACGTTATCTAACCAATAGCGTGCATGCTTGAACATACTGCTGAGGGCATATATATTTAGACACACAATACACAGTACAACCGCTGAGAAGTGTAAGAAAACAGCCGGTGATTTTCCTCCGATTAACGCGGCTGTCTCTCCCGCATCGTCTTATGTTACGAGTTAATTATACGTTTGGTGACGGCGGATCTAACGATGTTACAAGTGGCGTGACAAACTGGATTCATCTAGATTCCAGGACTGCTTACGTCACCATCGGTCCATCTTCCGGTAAAATCCCGTGTCTCCAAGTGGTCAGTTTCAGGTCATGACCTTGATGTGTCCGTGACCATGACCTCTCGTGTGCAGAGGACATTTAGGTCCAATTTTCTTAGAAAGGAAAGTTCGACGGACGTTCAACGACCACATTGAACCCAACAGCTGTCCAATTTCCATCTCTAGTTTGGACGAACTCCAGTAGATGTGAGCGATCGAAGTTAACATTGAACTCGAACATGTTGGCATCAATATTTCGTACGATCAACCTCCTGAATAAATTCCCCGTGCTTGTAATGGCACCATAACGCCATGTTTCTGTCACACGTCAGCCCTTCATAATTAATTGGTTATAGGGAATGAATGATAGTCTCACTGTATGCCTTAAATTTCAAGCGGTTGTCTTTCAGATAGAGAATGCGGCATTAATTATTGGAGGTTGTGCTTTATAGTCCATCTATCATTGTTGTATATGGCTCGTTAGTCATGGTCTCAGCTGGCCTGTCACAGCCATTTCTGATGTCTCAAGTTCACACTAAAAATCAAAAACCGATAGTTGTTATGACATGTGGACGTCATGTTGTGAACATGCAAATGGCATCTGGATCGAGACTAGTCCGCGAATCTGGTTTGCGCTGGATACGTCCAGAAATAGCAAATGCGGAGCTTCATCCTCGATACGACCGTAGGTGGCACGTACCCATGCCCGAAAAAGCATTAACGGAAACGTACATATGGCAATTAATCACTGAGCTATTTGTCACTGTCCGTACTGCCGACACCAAATCAAAACTCCCTTAAAGTTTGACGAAAATATCCGTACATTATTGTACAGAGATAATCACATTCACCGCTACGTACAACGGTGTTTTCGTGTCTTTGACCATGTGCAAATGTACTTAGAAGTAACCACAGAAGCAGATCCGCATGTTGTACTTGGATAACCGGCAGTTTCTGGTTTCATACGTCAGACTACGTACCGATATGACTACCCTCGGAACGCTAACCAGATGCCAGGGGCTATCTAGTTACAAGGCGACTATAAATAAAGGTCTGCCCTACACGTTCTTTAGTCCGTGGTGAACTTGTTGATGAACAAGCAACAGAGGGTTGTCAGGGCCAGTCCACGGGAAGAGAGACGGTTGTGCTAATCTTCAGACTCCATAAGCAGAAAGTGCCAGGCGTGATTGTTTAAATCGGTACGTCATTTAGTATCTTCGGGCCGGGGCATTTCGTGCGTTTCGTCATCACGGGTGGACAAACGTATTGGAAGGGGTTCAACGTAGGATGTTATTTCTGGCACAACACATTTCTCCACACCCACAAATGGAGCCATCTTCAATAGTCTCAAAACGCGATTGAATGTAATATTGCCTATGCATACTTCATATGTGTATCTTTCACCATGGCTATTGACAGGAACATCCTGTCAACATGCCAATACATGTAGTAGAAAGATCCCATTGATGGGATCACACAGGAATTAGTTTGCATTTGTATGTTCGTTTTTTAGCGGTAGGTTGTAGGTTCGATTCCTTTAATTTCTACTTTCTTTAATCTTTTTCTGTACCATCTTACTGGATCATAATCAAGGTAAGGGGTTAGGGATTGTATGTCAGGATCATGAGGTGCTATTCACAACTTTATCAAAGGCTGTAACTAGGATGTTCGCTGATTGGTTCCTGACAAATTGATTTCTGTAAACAGTTCAAGAAAGTTTTATTGACATGGAAAATCTGAATAGAAACATTTTTTTTTCCAATAGAAAAATCTTTTGACAGAAACATCCTCTAAATGCTGAAAATAGATTTCGTAGGAACGTATGTCAGTTCCATACTTTCAACCCTCTGGATGTACAACTCCAGTATGAACAGGCCACGTAACCAGTGCATTGGTTGAACCAATACATTCGTACAAAAGACTTTCTAGGTAAGGTCTACCAATCTCAATGTTGACGGCAGAAAAAATGGATTCGTGTGGTGCAGTCCTTGCAATGTTACTATCACACAAATCATTTGCAATTTTCCCGAAATGGAAACAATCCTATATGGTATTCTTTGGTCAATGAAGACCATGGTAAAATCCTGATTGATATCAGCCCTACAGCTTCGACTATGGCTAAACAGTCCTGTACAAGAATGGCAGTCTGCGACAAAGGGTACATCTGTAAGCTGTAAGTTCTTCTCTTAGGATCCACTTTTTTCTGCCATGCGCATCAGTCTGGTTTCTTCTCATTTTAGCTGCCTGGACAGTGTGCATCTCCAGTTGGATCTGTCATTTGCAAGGTCCTCCCAGTGTCAATGTCAAGAGCCTTTAAAGTTTAAATCATTTTTACAGACTTCTTTGAAACTCAGCTGTTGTGTCTTTCCAGAGATCAGTTCTCCAAAGGGAAAACAAATGTCTCCATGCAACTCAGATCGATTGTTTATTAATTGCAAAATATCTTTCAACAGTTTTAACACATATCACGACGCTATGTTTTTTCCCATCACAACCATCTGCATTCCTTCAAGTGAGGCCGTGTTGATATGATCATGTGGATGGCATCCGCGCGCGCATCAACTTTCGACCGTTTCCAAAAATACATAAATAAAGTTTTCAACCAAACTGTAAATAATACAAAACAGCTTCAAAATAAGCAAATCGATGCCATTGATTGCAATTTCAAGGTCAAAGGTCAAACAAAAATGAAGAATGTTTGGTACACTATATTCTGTATATGTTCAGTCAGCTTCCTTCCCACTTCGATTTCATAATGAAAGCAATTTATTTTGGGTCAAACTTTTTTTCGCAGGCTCGCATCAGTTTTTGGGTTCCCAGAGGATGTCATCTATATAATCAAGTCAACATGGCCTGTGGTTGTATCAAGTATCCCCGCAAAGCTTTACTGACGGCATTGTTGTCGTTCTTCAACTCCGAGTGCCAAATTGTCAAGGCAATCGTCACAAACATCCCACATGGCTTCTGTGACCTTCGTGTCGAATATTTTGTGCGGTAAACATGTCAAATTAGCCGATGTATCAGTCGATAACCAGGTACAGTGATAAAGCATTGTAATAAGGATGTAAGGAAATGTGGACTATCTTTTTAGTGACGTCAGGATGGTAACCTTGTAAGGAAACTTCGTGGCCAGGCGATTGATGGAGGCATGAGTTATGCCGTGCTAGAATCGGTGCCGTGTCTATCATGTAGCCTCAAGATACGCCATTACATCTACTTAATATTGACAAGCGACTTGGTAACAAAAGACATAAGCAAGAAAGATCAAAACGTATCTTAACGAATCATCTTAAGAAATATACGTATCGGTAACAGTGTATTATGTATTCTCAGTCCCTTTTGCCAGTTGCGAGTTGCCAAATAGTTTTCGACCATAACGTTAAACGTGTTAATGACACTGTACTCTGCTGATTCCATCACAACTAATGTCGATTGTACACGGTCAGCTCCATACATGTTGACCACGTGTGATTTGCATTTGAGCAGACTTAGACTTCACTTCGTGCAATTGAAGGTCACATATCATCACCAGACAGCTGACACTACCGTCAATCATCACCATCATGGCCGTGACGTTTCTACACTCCCTATATGTAATTCCCCCACATGTCTAAATGCCAATGGCGTTTATGGCCTTTTGCCATGATTGAACGCGTGACAAGGTCATCATATTTGAGGTTGTTATGGGAGAACGTGATGTAACCGGTTTGAACCGTCTAATAAGATGGAAATTTCGAAAGTGTCAGTGACATTATGGGTTCGCTGTCCTTCTTGGAATGCATGATACTGTATAGTACACGCGTGTCCTTCTCTATAAGACGTAGTGTATATTTCATAAACTTGTATCCCGGATGTCGTCTGCAACGCAACGACTCTCCTGTAGATCTCGTTTTTCGTTATTTTAGATTTTAATTATTTCGCTTCGTCATGATCCATATTGTACTTATTATCTCCATGAAAAAGGAAATATAGTTTAGGGTGTGTCTGTGTGAATTTCTGTCTGTCTATCTGTCTGTGTTTCCAAATTTTTGTAGTCCGGATAACTCAAAACCCCCTAGACGGATACAATGATTTGGTTTGTGGGTAGGTGTTGGGAAGACGAAGGTCAATGTCAACTTTGGGCCCCCTGGTATGTGGCCTTGGTACTGCAGCAGTAATTCCGTCTTTTGTATACTTCCTAAAATCTCTCAATGTATCTAGATCTTTCAAAGTACGCATGCGTCATGCTACATGCATATCATTAACTTACAGATCGCGTGCGACAGCATTACTTTGTACTTTACTGCAACCCTTCAAAATGCAAAGGTCACTGCCATGTTGCATATGTTAATTGGTAGATAAAACAAGCACCAGATACGATCAGTGTTCACCATATTTGAAAGCGTGTACCAGTTGTATACATCTGTGAGAGAAGCCACCGGGCCTAACGATCCACAGCTATCAGTCACTCTCACATGCCAATCTCTATCCACTTAGCACGGAGAGAGACGAGGCAGCTAAAAAAGGAAACAGTCGTCTGTGAGTGTGCACTACATAAAGGGCGACACAAGCGGTCAGCGGGCAGACGTACTCTCCACGGTCCGAGGAAACATGCCGCGTCCGGCGGTGAGACCTCGCACGGCAGCAAAATACCAGACCAGTTGGAAGAATAGTGGCGGGAACAGCAGCGCTCCCTGGAAGGAGTGGAGATTCGGCATCAAGCCAGGAGCTCGGGGCAAGAAGTAGTAAGTACTCTTCACGGCCTTCTGTTTCATTTCAAGACTTCTTCACCGTAGAAGCATTTAGTTCACCAATACTCGAGAAGTATTGATATTGTATATTATTCTATATCCTTTATCTTAGTAGTTTGTGTAATCAGGTGGAAAAGTATGTCATAATAGTTTGTAGCAGATATGCAAAAAGAAAAAAAAATGTTGGTTTCAAGTAAGTCACGGAGTTTCGTAGTTTCAACTTTATTACTGAAATCACCCGCTATCCTTACAGCTTATTCTACACGTGACCAAGGAGGTTATATTCAGAATATCTCCTTGACGTGACTGAGCTCTGTGAACAAGTGCCAAATCCTTCGCTAGAGGTTCATCCTAATGGGTCAGTCAGTTAGTGGTATGGGGTGAGTCAGAGTCGGTAAAGACTGTGAAGGGAAACATATCTGCTGATGACTATTGTAGCCTAAAGTTCCAAGAAGAGTCAAGATGTGTGATCTGGGTACCAACTACCAATTAATGATACAGCTTTCAAAATGGATCGTGGTCCAAATTCTGCACTGACAAATGACTAATATAGGCTAAAGTCAAAGTGTAAATTCAGGCGGTAGTTACATGAAAATGCTTCGCGATCGCATGCTAAATTAGTCTTTGAAGAGCCTCTGTTGACAGACACTACAACACGCCGAGAATAGCTCGCACGTGTGTGCTACAGTACGATCTCTGTTGCCTAACGTTCCATGTTCCATGCCAGCAGACCGTGAAATTTTCTACAAATTGTTTGCTATTCGCACAAGGCCTTTAAAACGCCTTCAGCTGAAATTCAATGATACCAGAAATAACTCTTCACATCATTGGTTTCAAAACATGAAAAGGTAACACGCAATAACAACTATACATCTTACACAAGGCATACTTCAGCTGAGTAGAAAAACAGAAACCAGCATAGTTGGACGTAGGAATGTGGAAAATGTGAATGTCTGGGGCTGGGCTATTTCCAGCATCGGTACTAACGTGGGGGCCAAAACATTAACATTTTAAAGGTACCGGTCATGGTCTATGACGTCGACATGTTGATTTGCATGCTGCTAAAATACTTGCCCTCTTCATTGTCATGGCTGGTAGGAATTTTCCAAGGACTGTTTGAAATTCCCGTCATCGAGAGCAAACTACTTGCGATGGAAGCGCTGTTTCCAACGTTTCCTCATCAGTTAACACCCGCGGGTTAAGGTCCAGGTCTGGCACTAGCTTGTGCCAAATGTTTCTCCCTCCCATACGGCACGAAAGCAGACGTGTCGGCACGCGCTCGTCCTCGACACGCCGAGATTTATCAGTCAGGTCACATGGGCACGATAAGGACACTGCCAGCTGTTGCCCCGATGTGGGACATGTCTGGCAACAAGACAGCATTTCATCTGCAATTTAAAAGCAATTTGCGCCATTGAAATACTTTTTGTATGGGATGTATAGCATCGTTAACCATAGTGTGGATTACAATCTTCGCTTCAAATGGTTAAGTCAAGCATACCCAGTGGCTTCGTATTTGCTACACTCCCCATATAGCATAGCTCTATCAAAAATAGTTACATGGAGTAACGGTTACTGTATATAACTTATCATTTCCTCCCTTCACAGCTATACCGTACAAGATGTTACTATCGGCGACCTCACACTAAACATGAAGGCGGTCTACAATGTGACTCAAAAAGAAGGTAGTTCTCACATCAACGTTTTTCCATTGTATTATCTTTTTGAAGATATACATTGAACAAAATTCTGTCCAACTGAGAGCCAAAATTATGTAGTTCCGATTGTGTATATCTCACTGTTTTTGTAATTATGCGCTGGCTTATTTTTGAAGAAGCAAAGTTACATTTTCGCAAGTTGGATTCGAATCAGTGATGTATTTTACGTCTGTACTCAATTTATGTTAGTTTGATCTTGTATTGAATTTTCCAGCCTTGTTCTTCGCCACTGGGCTTAGGCTGTGGCCATCGGCAAAGGTAAGATATTATGTTTTGTCTATCGTTTATGTGTTCAAGTCGAATGGGTACGAATGATGACAACAAATTTATAATACATCAATGGAATATTAATGTCTAGTATTGTCAACAACACTCACTCACTGTATCCTCTCGCAAAACAAATGAAATACAGCATACCCTGTCACGTGTGCCATGACTGTCTTCTCGGTAGAACTGTTGATACTGGTTGATGAACAGCTCAACTCATATATGTACAGAACTGTTAATGCTACGGTCAGATGCATGTCCAATCCGGGGCCCGTCTGAGCAGTTTGGGGGGACAAAAAGTGTTATTTTCAAAGACAACAAAGACAAAAAAACTACCAAAAATTATCTAAGAATATAAATTGTGCATGTTTTTTAATACACATTTTCAATTTTTTCGTCACCGCAAACAGTCCGACCTGGCCCCGGGTGGGAAATGTGTATTCTCTAATCAAATGTTCCGGTCGGCGACTCGGGAGGATAGGATCATAGAAGTAGTCGGGATTTCTTGCGGCTGTTTCACCTCTGAATGTAGGAAGGCATCCCGACCACTTCTATCCCCCGACCGAAACCTCTGATTGGAGCATAGGATATGTGACCCTAGCTTAAAGATCGATACATAATTCATAATGATGGATGTAACGAATCACAAGTTAGCCCTCTCCTCTCCTCTCCCTGCAGATTTTGTCCATGTATCTTGCGGCACACCCTGAAATCCTGACGTCAGCTGATGCGATCATTGAGCTGGGTTCGGGGCCTGGTCTGGCGGGGATCGCCGCGGCAAAGCTGTGTGGTCAGCCCAGCAAGGTCTTCATGACTGACCACAACGAGAACGTGCTCGAACTGCTTCAGGAAAACATAGATAGTAACTTTGAGGAAGGAGAAGGTATCTATATAAGTTGTTTACCATTTCATGTAGCTACTGATGACAGTTTCATACGACAACAGGAAGTACATACTATCTTCCAATGAATATACATCTGTACTGAATGATGGCAATGAAGGTCAATAGCCCGTTGAAATATAAAGTCAGCATCAGGAATACAGTGACATTTCATTCCTTTTGTAGCTAATGAAGATGGGCGCCATCAAAGCACAACCGCCCAATTTTGCCATGTTTTCCAACAGGTCGTCCGACTTGTGAGTTCCTTGACTGGAACACGGGGGTGGAGAGGTTCAAGAAACGTTACGGGACGTTTGATGTCGTCCTCGGGGCAGACATAGTTTACTCCGAAAGAACGATCATGCCTATGCTCAGCACAGCCAGAGCTCTTCTTGCCGAAAAGGTGAGTAGAAAAAAATGTTTCTCTTGACATACCATTGCTGTTGACGCTCAGTAATGTGAGGCCATGATTTCATATTCCGCAAATTACACACGGTCAAATGATGGAAATAATGACTGTTGAACACAGATGCATCATAATGTGAATGCTAGGTACCAGAATCTCTTCGTCTAAAACTTTTGTAGACTGAATTGTTATAGATAACGCTTGCATTCAAATTACGATGTAGATGTAAGCTGGCCTGAAATATCGCGAGATTGCTGACCGGGGTCTACTTCCAGACAATCTTTGAGGAAGCCAGGCAGAAGAAATGTGAAACAAAGCATGGTCCTCGCGATCGTTCGGGCCAGTTTCATTGCCATTGTCACTGGCTCATTAGCTTTTCCAGATTTGAAAGAATGGTGGTCAAAGGTCAAAGGTGACCGCACACCAAAGGTCAGATCTTTTTTAAGATCTTGATCTGTGCAAGTACAAGGGCAAGTAGATTACTTCTCAATCGGTAAGTTTGATTGGTTGAACTTAGCGAGGAGACGTGCTGGATTTTCGTGCTCGTAACCAGCAATAGTGATTGTGGTGCACTGTAATTTCTGTATTAAAGATTGTGGCTTCTGTCATACTAAAACCTAACAAATACGTCGTCTGTAACATGTTCCCCGCGAGAAAAAACTGAGAAGGCATGTTTACCTCATCGATTGTGCAGTGTGCCTTGGGAATTAAACGCATTGACTAGGCCACGAGCAATGTATATATCATCTTAAGTATAGAAGAATAATCCAGGAGAGAGGGTAATTTTTTTACAGAACCATATGAGTAAAATTTAACCATTAATTCTTGTAACGTCTGTATCTAACATAAGATCCATTTCATGTTGGTAGTCCATTTTGTTACTGAAAGGAGATGTAAAAAAGTTTAAACAGCCTTAGATTAGAGTAGAGGCAATCGCTGCATTTCAAAACGTCATCGATAGTACCCCAACAACAGATCGTCAGATAATATGAGCACAAGCTATCAAAAAAGTAGATGAGTTAAGAGCACTATGACTCAACTTTCGATATTTGTATGTTACTACAGCCATCGTCAGTCTTCCTGTTGGTTTACGTGGGGAGGCTGAAAGTCTATGACGACATGTTCCGGGAATGTTCGACCGAGTGCCAACTGCATTGTACCGAAGTGAAGCTAGACAGCATCCCGGGGGCTTCTGACATACGGGACGATAGCGCCATGCTGCACAAGATCAGGGTCATAGTTCTCAGACACAAGGAGTTCCTGGACAGAAGTCTTGATCTTCTGGTAGCAGAGACGCGTGGAGGAGTTGAAACTCTCAAGGTTGAAGATACCGACGACAACAAGCTGGTGCAGCCGGCTGCAGAAGTCGAGAATCCCGGTCTCAATGACGGCATGGCCGATGAATCAAAGGAATATGAAAGGTTTCCTATTGCTGGCCACAGTGGTAACCCACAGAGCCCCCGGTCTAAAGAGCCTTCCGTAACAAATGATGGACAGGATGAATGTTCAACTATCATCGACGAAACGATAGGAAGTCCGACTGATTGCAAGGCAATCGTTCCACTTAAAGACATTGCTGCAGAAGCACTGATCGACGCAGCTGAAGAATCAGCTCCAGCCAAGCCCAACTTAAGTGTCAGAGATGACAATGGAAAGACAATACACAACCATGGCCCCGACAATGCTGGATGTGACTCGCAAGCCGAAAGCAACGCGAAGAATGAAGACGACCTGTCAGTTTGGCCGGGAATAGAGACAGCACCAGCTGGTTTTGGCGGCAGTCCAGAGGCATCTGGCAAAGGTATCCCGATGGACGACAGAGAGATGCCAGAAGAGAAGAGCCAGATGAAAGAAGAGGCTGACAGTTATGACATAGACATTCCCGTTATCTCTACCGCGATGGCTGTGTCTGAAGCTGAGGAGAAACCGCCGATTGTGAATGGCGCCCCGACTGCTGATGAACTACCATCCATTCAGGTGACATCTAAGGAAGATGTAGTTAGTTTGACGTCAGATGTAGAAACAGAGAAAATAGCTGTAGGCTCTGTTGCAGAGGACAGTGGTAGAGTCAATGTAGATGATTTCGTGACAAAATCAGAGGAACCTAGTCAAAATGATAGGGTTGTATGTAGTGAGTTGAAAGTTTCACAAGAATCAGCTTCGAGCTCTAATGATACGACAGATGAAGTGTTTGAAGCAGACAGGTCAGATGATTTGCCGAACGAAACTGGACAAGCTGTTGGCATTTTCACTAGTCAGACGTATGTAAGTAACACCGAAACAGTAGGATGTGAAGCTCGGGATAGGTTTGATACAAAAGTCAATCAAGACGTACAGTCAACGTGTGTGGCCAATTCAGTAAACGGCACACAGTCTGATGATATCACGATGACGAAAAGTGAACCACTAAGCGAAGAGTTATCCGGCAATGGGAATGAAATCTCGTTATTTACGGCGTGTGAACCTGTTGACAAAACCTCTTTATCTAAAGGCACGGGCAGCATGGAATTATGCTCAAATTTTGGGAACGATGATGAAATCAATTATCATGTACATAATGGTAATAATGAAACACGGTTTGATACAGACAAAAACGAGTCTGTCGATAGTATTGCAGAGGAACAGTGTCAGACAGTGCCAGATGATAGAGTTAGTGGAGAAGACAAAACGATAATCATAGATCAAAAGCAGAGACAAGCTAGGGCGGAAGACGAGTCATTTGAGAGGGATTCAGTGACTGCTGATTCGATCTACGAAGAAGCAGATAGTAGGTCTGATCAAACAGAACCTACGTTCATCGTCAAACAAGACAACGACACAAATTATAGTGAGGAAAAGGCAAAGGTAGAAACAAGCCATCAGCTTGAGACAAAAAATAAATATCAAGAGTTTGGTGATAGCGATTTAAATATGTCGCTGTACTCTGCTATGATGCACCTTGTTCTGATCCCCACGTTTGTGTTCGTGGTCATGTTCCTTGTTTCTTTTCTGGTGGCCTCCGTTTGGTTCCAGATTTTCTTTAACACTTGAAGATTAAGATTAAGAACTAATGATGACGGGAAAAGGCAACAAGAGACAGAACAGGTCCAGCGCGGGGCACATGAAGCAACAAAATGCAGTGAAGGGTTGTTTTGGGTTGTCGGAAGGTTTCTTGCTTACCAATCGATCAGCGAAGATAATCACCTCGATTTGACCATCAACACCAAATATTTTGTGCTTTTTGAATTAAAAATCCTTGTATTCTTGGATTCATACCCGGCATTTGTCACCGTTAGCCAGTTTTACTGGGTCCAATCAGTCGCGACATGGTTATAGACTGTTATGTCAGTCACCCAGCTGGAGGATGTTATACCTACCTCGATATAGGAGTGCACCTGTCCTCAGTAGGGCCCTTTTCAAACTTAGGTAACTCCAATAGTGTGCGACATCAGAAATCGTGTTTCGCACGTGCTTCTAAAGGGCTAATACCGTAGCTGTAGAGGCAAAGAGAATGGCCTCTACATGTACGTAGACGCCATTCTCAACAGGCAGAAGTCAGAATTAACGCTTAAGTAAGTAATCAAAACACATCACGTATATTGGTTCACCGTTCGAAATAAGTAGCTATGAGATCGGAGCTGAAGATAGATCAGTGGATACAAACGTGTTCTTTTTTAAATTTTATTAGAGTAGTTTAAACCTCAGCATTGCAATATTAATTTAGTCAAATGTGAGACAGTAGATTCAAGGGAAGTTTTCGAATTGAAAATGGTTGTATTGGTGCATGATGAAGAAAAAGGAGCTTTCTTCCTTCAAATAGTTGTTTAGTTTTGATGATATAGTGTTGTTTGCATTATGTTATATATGAGTTTTACCATTTCCCCCGCTGTACTGCATGTTGATGTGTCCTGTATACAACTCATTGTAGCTGACGGATCGTCATCATCTTGTAGCAGTGTGCTGATATCCAAAGTGTACAGCATTGTTTTATGTGCTGCACGTACTCATCAAACCTGTCAATGTGACGCCATTTGTTGTGCTCGATGGAAAGAATATGAAAAACCGTAATTACGAAAAGTGAAATGCATGGAATTTGCAAGTAGGGTCGGAGATAGAGAAACTCATGACCGTCTGTCATGTCACTTCATGGCATTCATTATAAAGATTTTATCAACCATTCTTGAATCTGTCGTCTTCATTGTGATTTGCTCTTTGCATCACCATGCCATACATGCTACATGTGCTTTAACCTGGCTTTTATAAGCAAAAGCAGTTGCTCACAGAAACTTTAGGAACCGCTTTCCGCGAAGAACTGCCTCGGACCTCACAGCTCGAGGAATAAGTCAAGAAAAAGCTCCCATCCAAAGGCCAGGACGTTGTTTTTTCTAAAATCGTCCACTCCTATAATGTAAAGGCAGATTTGTGGTGCATCTAACGCTAATCGCGCTGCATACTAACGCTGTCTTTGCTGCCTGTCTTCAAGCTGAAAATGACTTATGATTTTATTTATCCATGTCGATACCAACTCTAGGTTCGGAGACAGTGAAACAGACAACTTACGGCAGTTGTAGGATGACATCACAGTCCGTAGGATGGCAGGAACTGTACCTGGGTATTTTCACATGCATTTGTGAACGGAAACCTGTACAAGGATAGTCTTGATAGAGAGAAAGAAAGAAAGAAAGAGAGAGAGAGAGAGAGAGAGAGAGAGAGATACTAATGCAGTTAACTATTTAACCTCGACTTATAAGTATGAAAAGCGTTATCAATTTTTGTTCAAATGAGAAACATCCCGGCACATAAACTGATAAACTGTATGATATCGTAAAGTCAAAGGCAAGGCATTTTCCCAAATGCTCTAAAGTTGCCATTATACGTACGTATACATCCCTGACAACACAGTTGTCAGTGAATTAACTGTGTTATTAGGATAATAAGTAGATATTTTACTCTTTGCACTTCAATCAACATGTAATAAAGTAAGCGACCAAGAGTCAATTGTGTGTATTGAAGAAGCGCGTAGTTCTGTTGCGGTTACCCTGGCCTGGTCGACATGGATCCACGCGCGCACCGGCTTCTTTCTGAAGCCAGTTTTTTTATATGATTTACTGAAATAGCACAACGTGCACCATCTTCATCACCATATTTAAAACAAGACAACCTAATTCTGGAATTTTTAAAATATGGGATAATTTTGACCGCGCCAAAACGTCAGAGCGGCGCCCCCAGCGCTTTAGTCCATATTGCACCGCAGATTACTCTAAACACCTTGCATAGTTTCAAAAGAAATGTTGTCTCTTTAATGCAGACAGACAAAATACCGTGACATTTGTTCAACGTCTTGTTGTCCCCCATCAAATTGGATATATGAATTTGGGTGGTTGCAATCTTCAACAAGTGACATTTATTACAGGGAGTGTATATGCCTGATCACTTCTATTGGTATTAAACACATGCAAATAATCACCTTTTTGGCTTTTCTAACAGAAGAAAAGAAACTCAAAAGCACGTTTGATCCACAATTACCGACTGTAAGGGCTAAAAACAAAGAGCACCATTCTCATATGCACCCACCCCGATCATTTATATCGGCCCGCCCAGTTTTAGCGAGTAAAGGTTGTGTGAGAGACAAAGGTCAGTGGTCACAAGACACTGCACAGAGCCACGGCGAGTTGCGGAAGTGACTGACTGAACGTTTTGACGTGCCAAACGGAGACAGCTTTTCCTTTGACAGGGATGGCTGTTCCAAGTGTTGAACTGACTGGAGGAGTCAAGTTACCCATGATCGGGTTTGGGACATGGCAGGTGGGTGAGGCTGTAGAAGTTCAGCAGTGTCACGTGCAATTCTTATACAGTTTTACGGTACGCGTACGTGTAAAGCCACTACAGTATATGCTGCGAATAACAGGGACGTTACAAATACGGTAAAGCAGTTGAGAAACGTGTCTGAGACATATCGCCTGTTTTGAAATACGTGTAATACCATGCAGAACGTTCAGACGGTCACCAAACACACAGTTTCAGGACAAGTGCCCTGGGCACTTGAACTTTTGACCTCACCCTCCGTACATTGTTTACGGCTGTTACGTGGCAAGCGGAAGATTTCATTCATAAACTTAAAGGGGGTGCCGGTAGAACCCTGATTATTCCGTTTTGGCTGTAATTTTGTTTCTCAAAAGTAGCGTCATAGAAATATTTTCCAGAGCTCCCTTCTTGACATTTTGAATGGAACATCCCAACTTCACATGCTAAAGTTTTACAAATAGAAAGCTACAGTTTCACAAGAAGCTGCTGGACGAAGAAATACAACCTTCCTTACTCTTACATGCCTTACTAATAAAACAAGCAAAGAAATCTATTCACAACATTTTAGTTATCCTATCTACAACCAAACTAAGAAACGGCACCGAAAACATAAACTCATTGGCGAAACCATAAACAATGGAGCCATAAAATATGTAAATGAATGTGAAAGAGGGAGCTATAATCGACAGCTACGCTTACATACAGACGATTACGTACGTATGCCTATGCCAATTCAATAAAGTATCAAGATCATTTTATTAGCTTGACGAGTTAGTTTTTGCACTGGTGCCGTAGTCCGCGCCCGACGTGGTTGGTACCGCCGTGAGGGCCGCCATAGACGCGGGGTACCGGCACATCGACTGCGCCTGGAACTACTTCAACGAGAAGGAGGTGGGACAGGCCGTCAGGGACAAGATCGCGGAGGGGAAGATCAAGAGAGAGGACGTCTTCATCACCACCAAGGTAAGAAACAGGGCTTAGCCTTGTCAACTGGAAACATTCTAGCTTGGTGTGGATGTACATGGTTATACTCTTGCTGCGTTCTAATTTTGTAAACAATAGTTAGGCATGCCGTTATAATTAGTTTATGGCTTGTAGTCAAATTCGAATACTCGTTCTGCTACCGTGTGCATCAATTAGATACGCCTAGAGATAGGTACCGCTTGCTGTGGGACAAACATTGTCGACTGTAACTATACTATATTTACTTAGCTGTGATACAATAGTAAGGTATATAAAATATCTCGTTTTGCTACGATGTGTGTGCACTAGGCCATGGCTAAAGATTGGGGGCGCTTCCCATGGGACAAACAATGCTTGATGACTGCAAGTTGACCGTAACTATTATCTTTATCAAGCTGTGGTGCACTTACCACCGACCCGAGGACGTGAAGCGAGGGTTTCAGGAGAGCCTGAGAGACCTGGGACTAGACTACATAGACCTGTTCTTGATACATGGACCACCAGCCTTTAAGGTGAATGTTAACACCGCTCTCCGTACTGTACATTCCTGCCTTAGAAAACATTACAAAAATGAACAGAAAACTACAAATTACATATTTTTTCTCCTCCGTTTGGGATTCAGTATTCATGGGATCAGAAATATAATAGTGGAGTACAAACATACTGAGCTTCTGTGATTGATGGCTTGTAAAAAAGCATTTCGGGATGACACCATGTAGCAGAGATGTTCTTTTGAGTCAGTCTTCCAATAGCTGATATTTCCCCGTTTATCTAATCGTCTGTTTTCCAGCCCGGGCCAAAGTGGCTCGCTACTGACGACAGTGACTATGACGACACGGACTATGTGGACACGTTCAAGGTACAGAATCACAGTTTAGAACATTTAGATTCTGTGTAAAAACTTTGTGCCATTTTTTGTTAAACTGAGTCAAGAAGGTCAATAATTGTCCAAGCTAGCCTGTGTGGTAATGGTTAAAATATTTCTACAAAGTTTCATTGATCTATTTCTGCATAAATATATTTTGCAGGCCATGGAGTCTCTTGTTGATGAAGGCTTGTGCAGGGCGATCGGCTTGTCCAACTTTAACACCCAGCAGCTGGAGCGGGTACTGCAGAACTGCCGCATCAAGCCTGCTGTCAATCAGGTATTGGGGAATGCCCATTTTATATAGGGTAGGGGTTCTCTGTTTGTGACATACCACTTCCAGAAAGATAAGATAAACTGCAATGTACATAAATGGATGATATACATGTGCATTTCTATCCTTTTGAAATAATATAATAATACCAAACATAACGTACCGTACACATGAATTACCAAGCGTTAATCACATTAATACAGCGCCGCGTGTAAAAAGTATCATTTCATAAAGATTGCAGATATTCAGAACAAAATTTATACGATTTCTCAGGTGGAGCTTCATCCATATTTGGTGCAACAGGAGCTCGTGGACTACTGCAAGTCGAAGGGTGTGGTCATCACTGCCTACAGCCCGCTAGGCTCACCGGGCAGAGACTTGTAGGTCTTCTGTTTATTCTATTGACTTTCCCTATTCTAGCTACGAACCTTTCTAGTAGTCAATGTAACATTTGAAGATCATGAAGAAAACAACTTTGCTTTAATTTCCATGGCAAGCCAAGGTGACTTGTAAACATTCTGGGGAAAATCTGTACGATTCAAACTCTTCCAGTTCTGTGGAATGAACACTTCGTGTGCGCAGTTGGATCTTGTTACAAACGGTGAAGTGGACAAAAAATGTTGCAACAATGGAATGAGATAAGTGCTAAACGAGGTAGCCTGACTAAATCAAGTTCTAGCTTTCACTACTCAAAGGACCCTAGATATGTCCTATATCGATAACTTGTAATGCTTTTCTCAAACAAAGAAGAACAACTTGATGTGGTATGTTTGTAAGTGATGTATATCATAGCTACAAGACCATAAAACGTTTGAAGGTGCTCGAAGACGTATCCAGCTTGACCCTTGACCCCCCTCCCCTGCAGCGCTCAGCCAGGCGAGGCCCGGGTTCTGGAGGACCCTGTCGTGCTGGACATCGCTAAGAACCATGGGAAGACACCTGCACAGGTCTATACCAACATCAATTAACTATTTTTTGCGAACATTTTAAACACAGTTTAGTTTCAAGTGGTCCCTTCGCAGAAATTGTCGCGAATGTTTTTTTTATATTGTTTGAATTTTTAAAACTTTGAAGCATTTGTTTTCTATTATTATAGACCACAGCAATGAATACATGGGTATTGATGAATAATTGTAGGTCCTGCTGCGCTATCATCTTGACCGCGGCATTGTCGTCATCCCGAAAAGTGTCACCCCAAGTAGGATCCAGGAAAACCTACAGGTAAACCTACCCGAACGTTTCTCCTTCACATTCATAACTAGCAGCTCCCCATTATAGCCTGAACTTCCCTGAAGCTATATTGTTGGGAAATGCTGATAGTAATTTTAAGTGAGATCTCTTTCGATAAGAAAAACGACAACAACTCATCACAAAGTTCACCAAAGCACTTCTAATTTGCCCTACTGCACCAAATATATTTCCAAAGTCTGTTAACCATGTTATTTAATTACTACTTTAAAAATTTAGATTAATCTACAGCTCAATCCGGGAGATCTCACATGCACATTGCATTTTTCTGCAATACTTGTTTTTCTTCCAGGTCCTCGACTTTTCGCTGACCGCCGACGACATCAAGAAACTAAACAGCCTAGACCGGAATAACCGCTACGTTGACTGGTCATTGTATGTTTCTTTTCATGCTTCCACTCTTATTCAATGAATTTTAAAGTTTTCCAGTTATCTGTAGAAATTCAGTGCATTTGTGAAAAGTGAGTGTAAAAGTCAAAGTTACGTTAGATTATATGAGACTTTCTGTGTGTCTATAACAATCTTTTTCATCCATTTTCAGCTGCAAGACCCACAAGTACTTCCCCTTCCGCGACTAAGCATAATCACCGCATGGCGGCTGTGACGTGACTTACCGCGAATGGATCCCGTCTCTTGTAAATTGGGTCAACACGTTACCTGTAGCTTTTTACGACGTGAATTTCAAAGATGTTTTCAAATATCGTCTTTAAAAATTAAAATCATAACAGTCTCATGTGTGTGTGTGCATTAAATACAAAATGTACTGTCTAAATGCCGCACCTCTTAGACAAATTAACCTGGACAATTTTTTAAATCGCAAAAATGAAGCAAGCTGAAGTTTCACCACGATCTCTCCACATATAACCTTATAAATCATGTGCCCTACACATATCAAACACAACGGCAGGCTAGGTTGGGAGGGTTGGTAATGATTACAAATGTCATTGTGCCGATCTTGGCTGGTCATCGAACGGGTAATATTTATGTGATCTGGAGCTGAAACAAAAGGAAATACCATAAACGCACTATACACGTATTATAACACTATACTTATTAAATGAATTATAAATTGCAATAAAGAAGTAGTATTTGTGTATATATATCACCGTCAGAACTTTGACGAGTAAGACTGGTACATAATCCATGTCGTTGTTCGTCGTGGCTAATGCATGATGAGTTTTATTGGTGGTCAGAGAAGGAAAAATTGGGCTTACTAAAGTCAGTCATTCTCCTACGCAGAGGACCAGCGTCGTCGTACCCAGTACTACGACACAGATTCATCTCTACAGTGGGAGAATCAGTTGCTGTATAACACGTTCAGCAGATACTTACTATTCCCACGTGACGTATCGGTGATTCCTGTTCAGACTGTTCAGTTTGTTGATATCATCTTCGGTAAGGCTGAAGTCGAACACCTAAGAAAAGACATATTTGGCATATTTTTTGTAATGTTGAGAAAATTACTTTTACAGAGGAAGTACAGTCTAATGTGGTTCTCTCAAAACAAGCGGAGGGAGTATTCTACCACATCTAAAGCCAATGATTCAATCGTGCAGAATTTGAGGGGAGGGTGTGGCCATACTCACCTCTAAGTTCTGCAGGATCCTGGCCGGGGTAACGCTCTTCGCCAGGACGGAAAGCCCGCGTTCAAGGTGATAGCGAAGAAGAACCTACATCGAACACTTCATCATTAGACAGGAAGGAGAAAGGGAGTTATTTCATCAGTATACCTTACAATTGGAGGGATGGACCTATCCGCGTAATCGCTGGTTACTCAGATAGAAGGTTAGGACCATGTTGCATTTATTGATTTTGCACTTAACATTAACTTATGCAATATTTTATAGCCATAGGCTGCGACATGCGACATGTTATAAGCAAACATGAAGTCACACCTGCGCGGGAGTTTTCTCGTACTTTTTCCCCATTGCCACAACGACAGGGTCTTCCAATAACCGTGACTCACTGGAAATGTAGCTGGTGAAAAGAGAAAAAAAATAGCATCAGCAGTCACTAGTACGGTAACAGGATACAGCATCAAAGGTTTGTTTTGTACAGGAAATTGCGACAAAACAATAGTGTCAGCTTATGAAGGCGTGGCTTATCTGATTACTATTGTTCCTCAAAGAATGAATGAAAAGATGTACCAAAATTGTTACACTTGTACTTATGTCACAACAAGATTGCAGCTGTTATAATTGCTTATGTGACATACATCACAAGTATCATTGGCTTTGTCTGGCTGAGCGGAAATGGCCACAATCAACATACTTTCCTCCATCAGGGGTGGAGCCGAAGGGACTGTACGCAGTAAGGATGACATCCTTGGATTGGCAGTACTTGATCAGGTCCAACTGGGGCAGGTATGGGTGCAGCTCTACCTGGAGAGCAATGTCAAAATTTGATCATTATTGACAAATCATTGTACAACTTTAACTATTCAAAAACCGCGGTCATATGATATGAATATTAGCATCAAACATACCTGATTAACAACAGGTTTGATTCTGCAGTCTTGCAACACTCTGTCCACCTGCCGACTGTTGAAGTTGGACAGGCCCAGAGACCTGGTCAGGCCTTCATCAACCAGGGACTCCATGGCCTGGAGATCAGGGATCAAGAATTAAAGAAACATCAATGACCAGAAATGCTACTTGATGTTTATTTAAAACAAAATTTACGAAGTACTGTTATGGTGTTAAAAGATATCACTCCTCACCTTCCATGTGTCGACATAGTCTGTGTCATCGTAGTCACTTTCGCTGGTTGGGCGAATATTGGGTCCCTGTGGTGCACAGGTATAAGCAAACCTTAGCACAACACAAGAAAGCAAAATAGAACCATACATATTTACATTAACATCTTTAAAACTTTGATTTGAGGTCACCTTTGCTACCCGTAGCAAAGTAGATCAGAGTAAATTGGCTATTGCCGCTTCTTGACAGAAGCTCGAAGGTAAGTGGTTACGACACCCCGTGGCCCTAGAGCGTGTAGCCTGCAATATAACCTTGGCAGAAGGCGTCAATAAATGTTTCAATGGCCATCCAAGTTACTACACGCCAGTTGACCGTGCCCCCCTCCCTTGTGCTATGCTAACCTTGAAGCCCGGAGGACCGTGCATAAGGTACATGTCCACGTAGTCTAGTCCCAGCTTGTCCAAACTGTCTGACATGCCCAGCTTCACGTCCTCAGGCCGATGGAACGTGCTCCACAGCTGTGCAGACATCACAATAAAGGTTAGGTAATGTTGGCATATCACCTGTTGACATTGCATCACTAGTTTGTAACAAATAGTGGCATGGATGTTATAGACAATTCATAGCTTCTTTCGATACAGCAAACCACACCAGACTAAATTTGAAGTTATACTTCGTCTGAGAACGTGTTATTGTCATATAGTCGCCCCATATTCTTCTCTGTAACTAAAATGCCTGCTACTTTATGTCACAGTTAGGCCACCTTTCCACTAGACGGCGATCGCGATGCGCTCTTACTGCAACCTAAATAGGATATGTGTAACCTTGTAAAAGTGTGATTGAGAGGACAACAAAACACACAGAGTGTAAAAGTTTTTTTTATATAATTCGTTGAGCGATATGTCAAATTTTAGGTCGCAGAGAGAGCCCGGCGAGAGCGCCGTCCTAGTAGAAAGGGGGTATTACCGACGTTGTCTCTTACCTTGGTGACGATGAAAAGGTCTCTCCGTTTCACCGTCCCGTCACTGAGAGCATCTCTCACCCCTTGCCCCACCTCAGCCTCGTTACCATAAAGCCACGCGGTGTCGATGTGTCGGTACCCTGCATTGATGGCCACCCTCACGGCTGTGGCCACTTCGTTTGGTTTTGACTGTTGACAGTCATTTTACAAAGGCGTTTTTAGACATTAGTGACTACGAATCGCTGGATTTGCACTTTCTTCGTAGTCATACATAATTAGTGCTAGTGCCGCATGATCAATATTGATGGTTAAGTTGGTCACAAATGTCGTAGAAACTCAATGTCATCAGTAAGGATTGGTAACATCAGACCAAAATAGTTAACTACATGTCAGTTAAGTATTCAACTTCATCTTACTGATAGTACTGGTTTGGTCTGTGTAGAAATGTCGTTTACTATAATTGCGGGCCAATGCCTACATCACTGTGATGTCTAAATGGTCCACAGTGTCGAACATAATTCTCATACGTAACAGAATTACACTTGTACAGCTAGTGATAATGTAACTTCTCACCGTATGTCATTGAAACGTACATATAAAGCACTTATGAATGGTTACCAACATGCAAAGAAGTATGGTAGTAACAGTTACTGTAGTGCTATAGATCTGAACACTGATCACCGAAATGAAATCAATGATGATTTGTCACCTTCCATGTTCCAAGTCCCAGAAGAGGCAGTCTGACACCAGATCGGAGTATAGTTGGGATGTTAGCCAGCATGTTCAGGTCCTTCGTACATAGGGCTCTACACAGAGCTGGTTGTTTCGGTGAATGATAAATCGTAGTGTTGTAAATCAAAAGGAAAATATGATGAGGAAAAAGCAATAGAAAACAGAAAATTTAGGAGAAAGCAGAAGATGTAGAGAAATCAGGAGAATCTCCGAGAAAGCAGAAGAATCAAGGAGTAAGCAGGAAAATATACAAGAAAGCAGGAGAATGTAGGAGAAAGGGGAAGAACGGGGGAGAAATCAGGAGAATCTAGGATACAGTACTCTCCAAGCAGAGGTTAGGCTCCGGCTGTTTTTTTAACGTTTTTTAGGGCCGGACACAACAACAAAAAATGACAAAATAGAAAGCCCGATAAAAAAGGCTTAAAAAAACGTTAAAAAAACAGCCGGAGCCTAACCTCTGCTTGGAGAGTAGGATACAGGACAAATTAGGAGAAAACAAAACAATAGATCTATGTGAAATCAGGAGAATATAGGAGAAAACGGAACAATCTCGGAGAAAGCAGAAGACGAAATCAGGAGAATCTGAGGGAAAGCAGGAGAATCTGGTTGAAAGTAGGAGAATCTGGGAGAAAGCAGGAGAATCTAGAAGAAAGCAGGAAAATCTGGGAGAAAGCGGAGGAATCTAGGAGAAAGCAGGAGAATCTGGGAGAAAGCAGGAGAATCTGGGAGAAAGTAGGAGAATCTGGGAGAAAGCAGGAGAATCTGGAAGAAAGCAGGAGAATCTGGAAGAAAGCAGGAGAATCTGGAAGAAAGCAGGAGAATTTTGGTGAAAGTAGGAGAATCTGGAAGAAAGCGGAGGAATCTAGGAGAAAGTAGGAGAATCTGGTAGAAAGCAGGAAAATCTGGGAGAAAGCAGGAAAATCTAGGAGAAAGCAGGAGAATCTGGAAGAAAGCAGGAGAATCTGGAAGAAAGCAGGAGAATCTGGAAGAAAGCAGGAGAATCTGGAAGAAAGCAGGAGAATCTGGAAGAAAGCAGGAGAATTTTGGTGAAAGTAGGAGAATCTGGAAGAAAGCAGGAGAATCTGGAAGAAAGCAGGAGAATCTGGAAGAAAGCAGGAGAATTTTGGTGAAAGTAGGAGAATCTGGAAGAAAGCAGGAGAATTTTGGTGAAAGTAGGAGAATCTGGTAGAAAGCAGGAGAATCTAGGAGAAAGTAGGAGAATCTGGTAGAAAGCAGGAAAATCTGGGAGAAAGCAGGAGAATCTAGGAGAAAGCAGGAGAATCTGGGAGAAAGTAGGAGAATCTGGGAGCAAGCAGGAGAATCTGGGTGAAAGTAGAAGAATCTGAAAGAAAGCAGGAGAATCTAGGAGAAAGCAGGAGAATCTGGGAGAAAGTAGGAGAATCTGGGAGAAAGCAGGAGAATCTGGGAGAAAGCAGGAGAATCTGAGAGAAGGCGGGAAAATCTGGGAGAAAGCAGGAGAATCTGGGTAAAAGCAGGAGAATCTGAGAGAAGGCCGGAGAATCTGAGAAAATGCAGGAGAATCTGGAAGAGAGCAGGAGAATCTGGAAGAGAGCAGGAGAATCTGAGAGAAAGCAGGAGAATCTGAGAGAAGGCGGAAGAATCTGGGTGAAAGCAGGAGAATCTGGAAGAAAGCAGGAGAATCTGGAAGAGAGCAGGAGAATCTGAGACAGAGCAGGAGAATCTGAGAGAAAGCAGGGGAGTCTGGGAGAAAGCAGGGGAGTCTGGGAGAAACCAGGAGAATCTGAGAGAAACCAGGAGAATACAGGAGTTGCCAACAAAATGTCAACAAATTAGTATTGACATGAATGGGAACAGGTGAGATATCCTACAGGTTTACTCTGATTAGAGACAGGTAAGGTACCTTAAATGTCGGGTACGTGAGTTTTCTTTCACATTGAACCAGATAAGCTACCATAGTAGTTCGTCTACGTATTTTAAGCCAAACTACGGCACAGCTGGACTACTACGACTTTGACTCTGCCAATTTATATCTCATCTTGACACGTATTGTTACCAGGGCTAGCCCTTGAAAATAGCCTCCGGCTAGTTGGGTAGCCCTGGCTGTATTTCTCATGATTATACAGCCGAATAAATCAAATCAAATCAAATCTTGACACGTACGTGTATTTTTCCTCAAATATTTTACCCCGAGAACAAGATTTGATATCTTTCGTGCATTATTTTTAAACTCGTGGTTAAAATTGTGGGCAAGTTTCTATCAGTAATTGTAAACACTGTTTTGGCCTTTTGACATATAGGCAAGAGACATCTGGTCATACTTTCTAAATCCCAGCTTAAGCCCAGGTTACACATAGCCGAACATGGCGCCAGGGGAGGGGGTCACCTTTATCCGGCCAAAAATGAAAAAAGAGCCCTAAAAGCTGTATTGGAATTCGATCTCTTGGTGATATCAACAACATAGAGGAATGAAGTATTTTGATTAAAAACGAAAATTTTCACTCTTTTCTGCGGCTAAAGGTAGACGTCGGAATGGTTAGCAGAAGGTTAGACAACATTCGGGGCTGTCAGTCGGGAGTATACATTTAATACTGGAGATTTTCGTGGCATGTTCTCGGCGATACAAGATAGGCGTGGCCTAAAACTGGCCAAACTGTTCCCGGAACGTCCCACTGATCCTTGTCGGCTAGTGGCCTTGGCTTTAAATAATAACAACGTATATATGTTGCTGCTTTTTTATGTGGCTTTTAAAGCCCAATTCACATCGACGGCTTGAGTCATTCTCCTAAGATCTGTGCAGTAGATACTAGTATGTTCTCACCTGCGAGGCAAAATTATCGACGGCCTTGATGGAGATCTGCAACAGTGCTTGCAGTGCTGATCTGTCCGTGTCAAACCTTTTCTGCTAATGCTGTCGAACCGGTTAACCTTCCTTTTTCTAAGCTCAGTATTGCTTGAGGCAAAATGTATAATAAGGTCGGAGGCCACTAGGCACAATAAACGTAAACATTCACCCCAAATGACGTGGGAAGCCACGTGTAAGGCCTACGCTTCATTTCTAAACCAGGGCGCGGCCACGACTATTGTCTTTACGTCTTGTGTAGTTTTGTTTTGTATATAATAATTTTCGTTTCCGAAATTTGCCCGACGGGACCCCGGTATACGTTGACACACATGGTTGAAGGCATGGTGAGGGTATGGCTGCGTTGACTGGCCATTGTAAGCTTCTTTCATGTAATTTCTTCTATAATCTTTCAGGTTAAAGGCAACCAAAATGTACAACGTAAACTCCGCCTCTTTTATATAAACTAACTTATAACCTTGACAATCTTCAATGACAGAAATAAAGCAAAGATAATGCAGTTACACCACAACGATTGTATTCCATATATACAACAATTTAAGTAGAAAATAATTAAATTTGCACATTTGTATGCGTTGATGATCACAACAGAGGTTATATCCACATAACTGATATGCCCTACACACATTATACAAAACGGCAGGCCAGCTGGTTTGGTGTGGTTGATAAGTGTCATTGTGCCGATCTTGGCTGGTCGTCGAACGGGTAATATTTATGTGTCCTGGAGCTGAAACGAAAACGAAATGAACTAAATCCACTTATTAGCACTATAATATAAGAAAAAATGGGAATAAAATAGTATTTCTATATAATTCAACGTCAGAAATTTGACGAACGTAAAACTGGAACATAATTTGTTCGTCGCGGCTGATGCATGTTATTGATGGTTGGAGCGGGGCGAATATTGGGTTTACTCATGCCAATAAACACGATCAGCAGATACTTACTATTGCCACGTGACGTATCGGTGATTCCTGTTCAGACTGTTCAGTTGGCTGATATCATCTTCGGTAAGGCTGAAGTCGAACACCTACGAAACGGCAAAAGAAACAACAAGTTATTGATATGAAGTTTATTAGGCACAGTTTTTACATCGTGGTGAACATTACTTTTATGCTTCAGTCACAATTGTGTCGGGGGTGCAGCCCTGGTCGAGCTCCGAAGCCGCGCATTTGTCCCGGTGGACAAACGGATACCGCGGGGGTACCTCTCGGTCTTCTCGAGTGTTGGTCAAGGTGGCTATTTGTTGCCGGGTCCTGGGTTTATTTTAACACCGAGTATAAAAATTCCGGGTCCCGGCCTGGCCCAAATATAGCCCAGTAGCCACAGGGCGTCTCACGGGGCCACATGCACGTAGGGGGCAGGCCCGACAGTGCCAAAAACAGTCCGTGAACTGCCCGGCAGGGCGAGAGGAAATACACTTCAATGCGATACTTTCAAAGCAAGTTGGAAGTTGGGAGAGTACTATTGTTCCATCACATCTTCACACAGCACTCTAAAGCCAATGATTCAATCGTACAGAATTTGAGGGGAGGGTGTGACCATACTCACCTCTAAGTTCTGCAGGATCCTGGCCGGGGTAACACTCTTTGCCAGGACGGAAAGCCCGCGTTCAAGGTGATAGCGAAGAAGTACCTACATGGAACACTTCAGCATTAAATCGGGAGAAAAGGGGAATAAATGAGTTCTTTCATCAGTACACTCTACAAGTAGTACACTGGAGACATAGGCCTATCCGCGTATATATATCGCTGGTTACTAAAGTTAGTAGGTTTTAGGATCATGTTTTTTCTTAACTTTATACTTAAGATTATATTATGCAATGTTTCTTAGACCATAGGCTGTGGCATGTACATGTAGTCAACAAACACAAAGTCAAACCTGTGCGGGAGTTTTCCCGTGCCTTTCTCCTATCGCCACAACGACTGGGTCTTCCAATAACCGTGGCTCACTGAAAATGTTGTGAAAAAAAGAGAAAAAAAAACATCACTAGTCCCTTAGAGAAATATGTACGATCACACTTTTATCATGAACCTCAGAGGTTTGCCTCGTACAGAAAATAGGCGAACGATACTTCAAACAAGTGTCACATCCTTACAGCTCAACAAGGCGTTATATACGTGGTTACCATTGTTCCAATTTCACAAAGAATGAATATCTAGTTGTACCAAAATTGATCCATTCACATATCTCACAACGAAATTGAGAAAATATAGGTAGGCATACCAGTTATGCTTTGAGAAAAAGCCGCAGAGATGCTTTAAGATCCATCAATATTTATGTGACATCACAGATATCATCACTTATTCGGTTAGATCGTTAGGACGAGAAGAAAATAGACACAATCAACATACTTTCCTATTTCAGGGGTGGAGCCGAAGGGACTGTACGCAGTAAGGATGACATCCTTGGATTGGCAATACTTGATCAGGTCCAACTGGGGCAGGTATGGGTGCAGCTCCACCTGAAGAGCAACGTTAAGATATGATTAGTCTTGATTGGCGATTTAGGGCAAAACATCTGATGTATACGAAACTGTGACAGACCCTTGTACAACTTTCAATATTTTAAATCACGGGCATATGAATCAATATCAATGTTTATCAAACATACCTGATTAACAACAGGTTTGATTCTGCAGTCTTGCAGCACTCTGTCCACCTGCCGACTGTTGAAGTTGGACAGGCCCAGAGACCTGGTCAGGCCTTCATCAACAAGGGACTCCATGGCCTGGAGATCAGGGATCAAGAATAAGAGAAACAATTATGGACGACCTGGATTACAATGGTTAACGATCAGAAATGTTGACTTCATTTCTTTTATTCAAAACAATTTACGGATGTACTATTACAATGTTAAAAGATTCACAGTTGGACACTTCTCACCTTCCACGTGTCGACATAGTCTGTGTCATCATAGTCACTTTCGCTGGTCGGGCGGATCTTAGGTCCCTGTGGTACACAGGTAATTCACTTTTCAAAAGGCAAAAACAAACCTTTACACAACACAACAAAGGGAAAACAATCAAACATACATAAAATAAATTCTCAAACTTTATTTTTGAGGTCACTTTGCGTATGAGATCAAACCATATTTTTGCTATTGCTGCATTGTACCTTTACAACAATTGGATAGGACTTCCCATGGCCCTAGAGCGTGTAGCATTAACCTTCAACTATGACATTGGTAGAAGACGTCAATCAATGTTTTAATGACCATCAAAGTTACTACACGCCAGTTGACGTGCTATGCTAACCTTAAAGCCCTGAGGACCGTGCATGAGGTACATGTCCACGTAGTCTAGTCCCAGCTTGTCCAGACTGTCCGATATGCCCAGCTTCACGTCCTCAGGCCGATGGAACGTGCACCAAAGCTGCAAAGACATGAGAGAAAAGGTCCACTCGTGTTAAGATGAAATGGGATTTGTTGACATAAGTTTGAAACAAAAAGTGGTATATACTAGTATCTTGTTTTGTCAGCTCAAGTCGTTGCACAAACCTATCACTGATCCATGAGCCGTCTACCTGCCGCAAAAAGGAATGCATTTGTATTTGTAGCTACAACACATATAACATCATATAACGCACAAAGCTGTTCAGAATTTGCTACTTTCCACCATATATGTTATTTACTCTGTTACCTTGGCGACGATGAAAAGGTCTCTCCGTTTCACCGTCCCGTCCCTGATAGCATCTCTCACCCCCTGCCCCACCTCAGCCTCGTTCCCATAGTTCCACGCGGTGTCGATGTGTCGGTACCCTGCATTGATGGCCACCCTCACGGCTGTGGCCACTTCGTTTGGTTTGGACTGTTAAAGGTCATTTTACAAAGAATATCACTTTTGGACATTTATAGCGACAACGAGTCATTAGATATGCACTCTGAAGTTGTTTTTTCGTTGCCATAATGTGTCGGGACGAATATCGTAGAAGCTTTTAATAAGTCATCAGCCATGATATTGATTCCATCAGATCAAACAGTTAACCACCTGTCATCCAAGTTCTCAAAATCATATTCAAAGTAAACTGTGAGTTTATTGATAGTGCTGGATGGATTTTGTAGAGACGTCATCTAGCGAGACAACGTATAAGTGCAGGCCGATATCTGCATTATCGTGCCATGTTCGAAGGGTCCAAAGTGTCGAACATACAGTGTCTCATGCATTATAGAGGCATATATTGTTGTTACCATACTAGTGATAATGACAATTCTCACCTTATAACATCAACATTAACATATAACTCTTATTATGGATGATTACCGACGTATACGGGTGTCGAAGTCCGATCTAAGCCGGACCCCGATCTAACGGTCATATGACCTCTCATATGTATTCATGTCAAGTCAAATTTGTCACCTTCCATGTTCCAAGTCCCAGTATTGGCAGTCTGACACCAGATCGGAGTATAGTTGGGATATTAACCGTCATGTTGCAACGTACGGTCAGTCGTACACAGTCCTCTGCAGAATGTTCCGGCTACCTGTCGAGTTGCACTTTGACCTTTGTCCCTTGTATGACCCCACATGATTACCTCAAACGTAGCTATTGTGTTTCGGCTTATTCCAAACAGACACAAGGTGTTTGTTTGTGATGAAAGGCTTTACTTTCCGTCATGTAATTAGGTTAGTATGTAAGTAATCTTTAGGGTTGTCACGTGTTCATGTGCTTACTTCTATTAGGTTAACGTTACATCAACTTTAGCAAAACCATATGTCTTAAGCATGGAATATGCAACGTTAAAGACCTTCATTTGCAAAGATGATAAAAAATCTAAAACATTATATCAGTAGCATTATAACCAGCAACGATCACGTCTCCAGTTCGAAATAGTTTGGTCTTCACATCCCGAGTTGAACACTTTGTCCGACGGCTCCGGGTCACTTCCTGATAACATGCAAGTCATTGTGAATGGCATCATCGCGTCGTTATGTTTGCGTTTGTCACGTGTCCGCCTTACATGCTTATAAAGGGAGGTGTAAAGCATACCGCAACATCAGCAGCGAACTAGGTTAGCAGAAGAACGCAAGTCATCATGGCTGGTGGACCAACGGCTGTTCTGAGTTCTGGCAAGAAAATGCCACTTTTGGGGCTAGGAACATGGCAGGTGCGTATCCGATATTCTACAACAGGGGAATGACACCTGCTTGTGATCGTCCCTGTCCAGTCATTAAGCTGTCCATTTCCCACAAAACATTTTTCGTCTTCTAGGTTCTAGAGTGCCATAAATCCCCTTTCCTCCGTCATCTAAAATCTAGCTTTCCCGTCTGTGCTTTTATATCAAATCAAGGACATTGTAACGGCAAATGTAGGCAACTCGTCTTAAAAAATTAATTCACCCACACGATTTCGACGGTTTCGAGCTGTTCAAAGTTTAAGTTAGATTTACTAATGGCTGTCCGGCCTGAATATCAATCATTGCACCTTCTATTTCACAGGCCAGACTAAGCCCTCACCCCTTCTTATATGGATCTACACACATTGTGTCTATGGAACAAATGATACTTTAGATACCTAATAGTATATGATTTGCAGTTTGTAGGTTATTGGTTCATATGTACTGTATCTGGTTTCAGTGTAAAGGGTACAACCTATTCTGTTCGTTGAACTTTTCATTGTCGGAGTACAATCCTCCGTAAGTCAGCACCGAGGAATGTTTTGAGGAGCATGAAACCCAATTAATAATAATGGCAAGGTTATACAGATCTAATTCAACATGCCTATTTTGCATTATTCTACAAACATTAGTTTTTCCACAGCCTCTATCCAGTGAGTTGAAACAGTGCATGAACGTCGTAACATGATCAGACTTCGTCTCCCCAGTCAACGTCCGAGCAAGTGATCAACGCCGTGAAAACTGCCATCGACGCCGGCTACCGTCACATCGACACCGCCTGGGTGTACGGAAACGAGAAGGACGTTGGACAGGCCATCAAGGAGAAAATAGCAGAAGGCAAGATCAAGCGGGAGGATGTCTTCGTCACCACTAAGGTACTACTTAAAGTTATGTTCTTGTCTGATTATGTTACCTTGCCGCACCCCACGTTAATTCCAGTATTAAATAACAAGTCTAAATCTTGTGATATCAGTTTTTTTAATGAAATTACGACTCTGTCTCTTTTCAGTTGTTTTTCACCTTCCTCCAACCCGAACATGTTCGTGAGGCCATGATGCAAAGTCTGGAGGGTCTGGGACTGGACTATGTGGACCTGTTCCTGATACACAACCCACAGGGTTTTAAGGTAACAGCTAAGCATTCTTAGAGTGGACATTTGTGACAGTTTCCTCTCATTGTAAGTAGTGATGATAACTTCCAGGATTTGATGCACAATACATTCATCACACTCTGTAATACTAACGCCAAGCGAATTAAAATGAGAAAGTGTGTGTGTGTGTGTGTGTGTGTGTGTGTGTGTATTTGGGTCTGATACCCTGGTTCTGCATATGTACTCGATTACATTTGTGTGGGTAGAACCTCCAGGAAGACTGAATCACAGTTTCACTCCGTTTCAATACCATTGCCTAATGATCTCTAAAGAATCACACGAGACATGCGAGCCCCTTTCTCTTCACGACACTCATTGTTTTCCTGCAGTACGGAACCAACCCCAGGGAAATTTTTATGCCCACCGGAAACATAGAGGATATTTTTGATGAGGTGGATTACGTGGAGACGTGGAAGGTAAGTGAAAACGATGACGTCATGGCTTTATCTCAACTTGTGACATACTGGATACATTAAACACCTCGTGACACCCACACAATTTTCGTTTAGTCAGTGTTATGATAAGCTATAGTTTGTTTCAGGCTTCAGGGATGAAGCTAAGCTGTTTACCTTTACATATATCCACAGCTTTGTTTAATATACAAGCAATCTGAAAATTTTGTAAACAATGTTACCAGCTTTCAGGAAGAGTCGTATCAGTAGTGATGGTGATCGTGAAGTACAGCTCGATTCGTCGTGATAGCATCAGAAAGCACAGCGTTCCGACAATGCTGTGTTTTGTACAATTTATTTTAGGCCATGGAGCCCCTGGCTGATGAAGGGTTGGCAAAGTCTATCGGGGTGTCCAACTTCAGCGCCCAGCAGCTGGAGAGGCTACTGCAGAACTGCCGCATCAAGCCAGCTGTCAACCAGGTTCGTGTGTATGTTTGCCAGAAAAGTATTAACCTTCTGAACCAAAGATACGTCGCAATTGAGCTTATTTCTTCTTGCAACTGCATCCCTCAAGGTTATCCTTTATACGAACAAACAAAATTGTATTATCACTCCGGAGTATCTGAATGTTCTTTTTGTAGGTGGAACTTCATCCCTACCTGGCGCAGCCGGAGCTTGTGGACTTCTGCAAACGGAATGACATTCTTGTAACGGCGTTCAGCGCACTGGGTGCACCCGCTCGTCCAAAGTTAGTTACTGAATCATTCCGTAATTCTGATCGATATTTCAAAACCATTTTCCCCATCTTCAACATTTCTATAAGATAATTTTGCTGTAGTTTACTGATGGAAACAGTTTTGACTAAAAGAATCCTGACAAATGCTTGATTGAAATCCCGTCCCTGCCCAGGGTTTTTTCAAGTGGAGACGAAGAACCAGTCCTAATGGAGGATCCGAGTGTGGTGGCTATCGCCAAGAAGTACGGGAAGTCTGCTGCGCAGGTACATATGGCACTACTCGCCAGAGAAATATACTTACGTACACAAACACATACATTGTCACAGACAAAAGATGGAAAGATGACATAATTTAGATTCACAGTTTAAACATAAAAGAACAGTTTAAATTCTTTGATTCCTTAAGTTGACACAATGCACACACTATTTACATAAAGATTTTTATTCCGGTCTCAGTTACAACAGCTTGTATCTAACTTCCGGCACAGGTCCTGCTCCGCTATCATCTGGACCGAGGAGTTTCAGTCATACCGAAGAGCGTGACGCCCAGCAGGATCCAGGCCAACTTTGACGTCAGTAGCCTTTCGTCGACTGCATGCTGAACTTGTTACATGTAGTCATAACTTGATATTCTTTCCATGTTACGCCAACATGTTATAATCATCTCGGGCAGTCCAGTCATATACATCTGCTAATCAAATATAAAGCTCACTCAAGCTTGTAATGTATTCAATCTACACAGTCGATCGATTATCGATTTAAAAGTTTCAGATCGTTGGAGTGAATTTGTCTATTTTGACCAAATTTCTTGCAGTAGTGGTCATGAACAAGCTAAAGGCTATCAAACATACTTCTGTATGGCTCATCATGCAATGACATTAATTTGTTTTTTGCATATTGAAGGTCATGGACTTCAGCCTTTCTAAGGAGGATCTGACGTCACTCGGTCAGCTGGACCGGAAGTTGCGCCTCGTAGGAGCCAAACTGTAAGTTGTTTTTTTTAATGAAGGTATTAAATGATGATAAACAACATGCCACTAAAAAAAACATAATTTGCTGCAAATTCCACAGAATATGTGTTTATTATATATCTTATATAGAATATATGATACTGGTATAGCATCATGCCTGTAAAACGTTGAACAGAAAGCTGATGGGGTACAGTAAAGTGTGGTAATAACAGACGACAATGATAATAATAATAATCTTTATGACGACAATAACACCTCGTTACTGGGCAACAATTTGTTGTGAGACCTACTCTGAAAGGTACTCTAGTTATTCCAGATGCAATGAAAGATTAGGGGCAAATATGACACGAGATAAAAGAAAATTAGAATTAAAATCGACTATCATTATTGTCTTTTCACAGCTTTGTCAAGCACAAGTACTACCCATATTGACGCCTCTGATGGTAACACGACGAAGTCAACAGGGATACAGATTTGTACAGTTCCATGCACGGTCATGAAAAATATACTGTAGTTCCACGCGGTATCGATGTGTCGGTAGCCTGCATTGATGGCCACCCTCACGGCTGTGGCCACTTCGTTTGGTTTGGACTGTTAGAGGTCATTTTACAAAGAAGGTCACTTTTGGACATTAGCGACAACGAATCATTGGATATGCACATAAAAGTGTCTTTCGTGGCCATGGCGTGCTAGTACGAATGCCATAGATGCTTCAGGTCATTAGCAGGATTGATTCCATCAAATAAAACAGTTAACCACCTGTCATCTAAGTACTCAAAATCATATTCAAAGTAAACTGAGTTTATTGATAGTGTCGGATGGACTGTGTAGAAACGTCATCTAGCGAGACAACGTATAAGTGCTCACTGGCCGATATCTGCATTATCATGCCATGTTCGACAACTAGTGTCGACCATAATCATTACAGGGCCATACACTGCTGCTTTACTACTAGTGATAATGGAACTTCTCACCTTGTAACATCAAAGCATATAACGTTAAAACTCTTATTATGAATGGTTACCGACGTATAATGGTTTAATAAACTTTAGCTACCTGAACTAAAGGAGTCCGATCTCACAGTCATGTATTACAAAGCAATGAAGTTTGTCACCTCCCATGTTCCAAGTCCCAGAAGAGGCAGTCTGACACCAGATTGGTCAGGCGTACACAGCCTCTGCACACTGTTCTGGGTTCGACTGCCTTTCAGTCGCACTGTGACCTTTGTCCCTTGTATGACCTCACCTGATTACCTCAAACGTATGTAGGTATTGTGTTTGCTTATCCCAAACAGACGTAGGTATTGCGTTTGCTTATCCCAAACAGACACAGGGTATTTGCTTGTGATGAAAGGTTTACCGGTCGTCATATGGGAGCATATAAGTCATCTACTTAAGCGTTTTTAGGGTTGTCACGTGTTCATGTGCTTATCAATTTGGATGTTACGATACAGCAACTTGAGCAAAAACACATGTTTTAAGTATGGAATGTGTAAGAATTTGCAAAGATGATAAAAATCAGTAGCTTAGCTATAGGTTAGCAACCTCTGTAGCTAGCAACGATCACATCTCCACTTCGAAATAGTTTGGTCGTCATCCCTCAGTCCACTGCACTTTGTCCGACGGCGCCGGGTCGCCTCTGCCGGGTCAACTGACCTGATAACATACACGTCATCCGAGTGAATGGCATCATCATGTCTTTGTGTTTGCGTTGGTCACGTGTTTATCAAACATGCTTATAAATGGAGCTACCGCAAGATTAGCAGCGAACTAGGTTAGCAGAATAGCGCAAGTCATCATGGCTGGTGCGGGACCAACGGCTGTTCTGAGCTCTGGAAAGAAAATGCCACCTTTGGGGCTAGGAACATGGCAGGTACGTATTGGTATTCTACACCCAGGGAATGACTTCTACTGGTGATCGTCCCTGTCCAGTCGTTAAGCTGTCCTTTTCCCACAAAACAGTTTTCGTCTTCTAGTTTCTTTCGATTTTCCGAAGTGCCATAAAGCCGCCTTCCCCCGGCCTCAACAATCTAGCTTTTAAAAACTTCCTCCGTGCTTTATGATAAATCAAGGACATTGTGACGTCAAATGTAGGCACCTCGTTTAATAAGAATCACCAGCACGATTTCTAGACGGTTTCGAGCTGTTCAATATATAGGAATACTTTAAGTTAGATTTACTATCGACTGTGCGGCCTGAACATCCAACATCAATCCTTGCACCCTCAGATGCACAGGCCAGACTAAGCCCTCACACCTTCTTGTCTTTCCCTACGCACATGATCTCTGAGACAAATGATATTATGGATACGTATGATTTGCAGTTTGTATAGTATTATCCATGGTTCATCTGTACTGCATCTGGTTGCAGTTTACAATTCAAACTGTAGAACAAGCAATTCTGTTCGTTTGATTTTTCAATCCTTCCGTCACATTTCCAAACCGGGCCCGGTCGGGCAGCTTTCGGGGACGAAACTTATGATCATGATATAAAAGAACCAAACGTATTGAGTAATAGTCGTGGACATTACTTATGTATATTTTACGTATACATTTCTATTTTTCTTTTCAACAAGCAGCCCGGCTGGGCCTCTGTTTGGACATGTAACGTTAGCCTAAATCAGCATCGGGGAAGGTTTTGAGAACATAAAACATGCCACGCTAGTTTTAGTATGTTTGGCGACTACGCCCTCGACAATCTGTTGTTAACAACGTTGTTTGCAGATGCGAGCTGCCGCGCCACACAGGGCTTCTTTATCTCTTGGGACATGGTTCTGCTCACGATCGGGTGATAAGATACCATGATTACCTGGCTTAAGCGTATTTACTGTTTCTGACTGTTTGTCACATATCAACTACTTAGCATGAAACACCATAAATTGGCAAATTACAGATCTTCCTTAATGAAAATAAACTGGCAGGAGATATTTTGCGTTCTCTTACAATCATTAATTTCCCCACAGCCCCTACCGGGTGATATTACTCTTTAGTGAGTTGAAACAGTACAAGAATGGCGTAACAATATCGGACTTCGTCTCCCCAGTCAACGTCCGAGCAAGTGATCAACGCCGTGAAAATTGCCATCGACGCCGGCTACCGTCACATCGACACCGCCTGGGTGTACGGAAACGAGAAGGATGTTGGACAGGCCATCAAGGAGAAAATCGCAGAAGGCAAGATCAAGCGGGAAGATGTCTTCGTCACCACTAAGGTACTACTTAAAGTAACGTTCTTGTCTGGCTATACTAACTTGCCGCACGCCACGTTAATTCAAATAATGAAATATCGAGTCTATTTTCGTGATCTTTTATGATGCGTTTTTTTCCAGAAGTGACAAGATATTGGACACTGCAGAACAAGGGGCATTTCAGAACCTAACAGAAAACCTAACAAGCAACAGGATATAATTTTAGATAGCTCATAGTGCTTTCTGTTCGGTTTAGAAATACGCTGTGTCTATTTATTGCCATATGTACGTTTTTCGTGACATTACGACTCTGTCTCTTTTCAGTTGTTTTCCACCTTCCAACGACCAGAACATGTTCGTGACGCCATGATGCAAAGTCTGGAGGGTCTGGGACTGGACTATGTGGACCTGTACCTCATCCACAGCCCGCAGGGTATGAAGGTTAGCATCAAACATTTTTAGACTGGACATTTGTGACAGTTTCCTCTCGATGTAGGTCGTGATGATACCTTAACTTCCAGGATGGACATTTCATTCACCACAGTCTGTAATAGGCTGACACCAAACGAATTGAAATGATCAAGTGTGTGCGTTTGGACGTAAGTAAATCATTTTCTAAAACGTATCCTATAACTTCATTCATTGCATCCCTCTTGTTTCAAACCCGCACTGCAGTACGGAGCCAACATCTTCCAACATTCCGGTGATGTGGAAGACCTTTTTGATGAAGTGGACTATATCGATACGTGGAAGGTGAGTGAAAACTGTTTTCGAATTCACCATATGTGGATATATTTCTTGTAGTATCAACGGAACTACTGTAAGTGTAATAGCCTAGCTATCTGACAGTATAGTTTGCAGGATTTTAATGACATAACGTTCCATTTTAGGCCATGGAGCCCCTGGCCGATGAAGGGTTGGCAAAGTCTATCGGGGTGTCGAGCTTCAACACTCAGCAGCTGGAGAGGCTACTGCAGAACTGCCGCATCAAGCCAGCTGTCAACCAGGTACGCGTGTATGTTTGCCAGAAACGTATTTACCTTCTGAACCAAAGATACGTCGCAAATTGAGCTTATTTCTTCTTGCAACTGCATCCCTCAATGTTATCCTTTATACGAACAAACAAAATTGTATTATCACTCCGGAGTATCTGAATGTTCTTTTTGTAGGTGGAACTTCATCCTTACCTGGCGCAGCCGGAGCTTGTGGACTTCTGCAAACGGAATGACATTCTTGTAACGGCGTTCAGTGCACTGGGTGCACCCGCTCGTCCAAAGTTAGTTCTCTGCTACCGAATCATTTCGTAGTTCTTATAAATATTTCATTTTCCCCATGTTGAACTTTTTTTCAAGAAAGCTAATTTTGCTGTAGTTATACTGATGAAAACTGTTTCAACTAAAAGAATCCTGACAAATGCTTGATTCAAATCCCACCCCTGGCCAGGGCTTTCCAGAGTGGAGAAGAAGAACCAGTCCTGATGGAGGATCCGAGTGTGGTGGCTATCGCCAAGAAGTACGGGAAGTCTGCTGCGCAGGTACGAGCGTACATAATTATGGCACCGGTCGGCAGAAAAATGTATGCGTGTATGTGGTGGCGCCAGTATACGAACAGATACGTATACATTGTCGCAAACAAAATTGGAAAGATGATACAGTTTAGATTCACAGTTTAGATTTTGAAATAAACACAAGTTTAAATTCTTTAATATGACAAAAGGGACGCAGATATAATATCTAGGTTTCTTATTTTTGTCTCAGTTACAACAGCTTGTATCTAACTTCCGGCACAGGTCCTGCTCCGCTATCATCTGGACCGAGGAGTTTCAGTCATACCGAAGAGCGTGACGCCCAGCAGGATCCAGGCCAACTTTGACGTCAGTAGCCTTTCGTCGACTGCATGCTCCACTTGTTACATGTAGCCATAACTTGATATTCTTTACATGTTACGCCAACATGTTATAATCATCTCGGGCAGTCCACTCATCTGCTAATAAAACATGAAGCTCCCTTTAACTTGTTATGTTCTTAAACAAGTAGAAGTGTAGGGAAAAACGGATCATTTATGGAATGCCGCACAGTCGATCGATTATCGATTTAAAAGTTTCAGATCGTTGGAGTGAATTTGTCTATTTTGACAAATTTCTTGCAGCAGTGATCATGGGCAAACTAAAGGCTAATATTTTGTCAAACATACTTCTGTATGGTTCATGACGTTGATTTCTTCTTTATTTGCATATTGAAGATCATGGACTTCAGCCTGTCAAAGGAGGATCTGACGTCACTCGGTCAGCTGGACCGGAAGTTGCGCCTCGTAGGAGCCAAGCTGTAAGTTGTTTTTCCTTTAGATGATGATAAAAACATTGGATTAAAACAACATATTTGCTGCAAATTCTACAGAATATGTTTTTCTTATATTATATATCGTATATAGGATATGCGATACTAGTATAACATCATGCCTGTAAAGTGTGAAAAAGAAACCTGCTGGGGTGTTTAAAGCAGACAATTCATACAGTTACCTCGTGGGTATGACGACAATAGCACCATATTTCTGGGCAACAATCTGTTTCACCTCAGACCTACTCTGAAAGGTACTCTAGTTATTACAATTGCAATGAAATATTAGGGACAAATATGACATGAGATAAAAAAATCATTGAAATTGACCATCATTATTGTCTTTTCACAGCTATGTCAAGCACAAGTACTACCCATTCTGATGCCTTCTGGTGGTAACACGACGAAGTCAACAGAGATACAGATTCGTACGGTTCCATACACGGTCATGAAAAATATACTGCATACTTATGTTTTCGGTGATTACCTGCATGTATGCACGGTGTACCGAAAGTGCGAAAAGGAACGAAAAGGAACGAAAAGGAACGAAAAGGAACGAAAAGGAACGAAAAGGAACGAAAAGGAACGAAAAGGAACGAAAAGGAACGAAAAGGAACGAAAAGGAACGAAAAGGAACGAAAAGGAAAGTACCGAAAGTGCGAAAAGGAACGAAAAGGAGCAAACGTTCCTTTTCGTTCCTTTTCGCACTTTCGGTAGTTTCCTTTTCGTTCCTTTTCGTTCCTTTTCGCACTTTCGGTACTTTCCTTTTCGTTCCTTTTCGCACTTTCGCTACCGAAAGTGCGAAAAGGAGCGAAAGGAATGGAGTATGAAGCAAACTTAAATAAAATCAATGAGAATATAAGGAATCGGTACTGCGGGCGTTAGAAGCCTATAAAACGTGTTTTATTTTACCGAGAATTTTACATTATCAAATTTTTACAGCGCTGTTTCAGGCTGTTGTTTTTGTGTGGCTAAATTATTCTTTGAAGATCTGCGAAATACAAAGAAACGGAACTGAGATAAGAAAGTAAGGACTAAAATTCAGTGGGTGGTAGATGAATATCGATTATTATACATTTTCAGGATGAGGCAAGATTGTAACGTTGTTGTTGTATTTGGGTGGCTTTTATTCTCCCTAGAGGGGAGCGCCGCATGCAAATGACCCGCGAAATCCGGTCAGGAAAGATATGCTAATAAACTGCTGCCCCACGAGCATGACAGCTCCTTTCAACAGGGCCAACAACATGGTTTTCTGGAGACTGGAGACATATCTTCTCGCTCGTTCACAACGAAAGAAAAGCTGTAAAAGGAGAGACATATATACATTGTACCAAAGAGATTTCATCAAGTTGTACAATGAGTATTCATCATTTTGGCGGGAAGAAAGGTGCCAACGTGAGGAATTTGTGCAAAGGATATTGGGAAATACAATTTCTGTCAACAATTTTCCGTCATATTCAATACAAATAAATTTCTGCCTCTTGCGACCGACATCAGGCCCTCGCTGATGATAAAAAAATCCCAATGCCGGGTTTAGATGTCCTGGTTGCAAAACAAATTTAAGGCGTTGTATTGATATTAATGAAAGTGTGAAAAAAAAGGAAGGAAGAATAATTCCCAACATGCTGGGCTCGAACTTCCGATCGTCGACTTCCCTGGGTTCGAACATTCGACCTATATTTCTCTAAGGTCAAGTTCTTACAAATTGTGCAATACATATACTTGTAACTTTGCTATCATTGCATTTTTTAAACAACTATATCCACATAGCATGGCCTTTTATGATAAAATATGCGCAATCGTTCTCAACATAATCCATTTCTTCTTGTGAAATTTTATAATATAAATGTAATATGGATATTCTAAGGAATGTTATAACCACATTAACACGTACATGAACATAGATATGCATAGATAGGTCTCATCAATATTCATTCCTCCATTGAACCATTGCTATAGGAATTTCGTGGAACAAGCCGCAAAATGCATTTGCCGATCACAGTTTACCTTTTCCTAATATTACCATCGATTTTATTTGAATTTGCTTCATACTTCGTTCCTTTTCGTTCCTTTTCGCACTTTCGGTAGAAAAGTGCGAAAAGGAACGAAAAGGAACGAAAAGGAAAGTACCGAAAGTGCGAAAAGGAACGAAAAGGAACGAAAAGGAAAGTACCGAAAGTGCGAAAAGGAACGAAAAGGAACATTTGCTCCTCTTCGTTCCTTTTCGTTCCTTTTCGTTCCTTTTCGTTCCTTTTCGCACTTTCGGTACTTTCATTTTTGTTCCTTTTCGTTCCTTTTCGTTCCTTTTCGTTCCTTTTCGTTCCTTTTCGTTCCTTTTCGTTCCTTTTCGTTCCTTTTCGTTCCTTTTCGTTCCTTTTCGTTCCTTTTCGTTCCTTTTCGTTCCTTTTCGTTCCTTTTCGCACTTTCGGTAGACCCTGTATGCAGGTATGGTTTTGATGCTGGTGGGAACTTTTCGGTAGCCGGGGATGTAGGGCGCTGTATCTCGTGAACGGATGGTGCGAGCACGACGATTTTTGGTACGTGGGTTGGGGGTGGTAGCCTAACACTCAGGTTTGATTTTGGGCCTCCTGGCGTTTGAACTTGACATTGCAGGTGGCATTTTTGGTGTTTTGGGGGCACTTTTGGCGCTGTGTGTCCGGAACGATACGCGCGATTGCGACGATTTTTGGTGCATGGGTGGGGGGTTGTTGCCTGTTGCCTAGGATTGACTTTGGGCCTTGTCGCGTTTGAACTTGACCCGGCAGGTCGAATTTTGTGTCCGGGAGGGTTGTTTCCGGAGTTATATCTTCTGAACGGCTGGTACTGGCGCGATGATATTTGGCACATGTGTCGGCGGTGGCTGAATAATGCTCAATTTTGATTTTGGCGCCCTTGGTGCTTGAACTTGACATTTTAGGTTACCTTCTGTGCGGGCACGGGGCGTGCGCTGTATCTCCGGAACGCAAGGTACCATTGTGTTGCTATTTGGTACGTGAGTTGTTTGTGGTGTCCTGGTGGTCAGGTTTGATTTTGGGCCTCCTAGTGCTTGAACTTGATACTGTATAGGTTGACCCTGTTTTTGTGTGGTTGGGGCATCCTCCCAATATCTGCTTGGTTTTAAAAACAGATTATGGTTGGGTGTAGAACCATCATCTGGCCTGGGCCACCTTCAATGTATCAGGTTACTTAGTGGCACTGACAGTTTGCCAGATGACGGGAGTGTACAGTCAAACCTGCCCGAGCGACCACCTCTTCTCAGCGACCACCTGGCCATTTCGACCGCTTTTTCTCGGTCCCGATTTTTTTTCCTATTGACGTAAGCATTAAGCGACCTTTTCTCAACGACCACCTGGCCAACGCGACCGCGACCGGCCCAAACTGGGCCCCTTAACGACCGCATCATTTTCAAAATTGAGGTTTTCATAGATTTTTGATGATAACTAGCGCGATTTTGTGCCGAAATCGACCAGTTTGCGTCGGATTTTGACTGCCATTATGATGTTATGTTTAGAATAAAGATTGCGGCGGTCAATGGGTGGGTCAATGGGACAGTCTACTGTAATATCGGAGGAAATTTCTAAGGAAGATCTGTGTAGCTCATACCTTTTTAAGAAAGATTTGTGTGAGTGCTTTTGTCCAACTGTACTGTACATTCACCCTTGGGTAAGTACGCTATTGGGACGTACCGGGCATAGAATTCGAAAGGTGCACCGTAGTTATTTCAGATACGGCGATTAAGAACACAGCGACACATAAAGGCTTGTATGGTAACTGACAGCATCAAAGTTCCCTTACTTTCTAAAACGTTAGTGTACAAATATTGAGCTTTAAAGCACTGTATCGTATAAAAGCTCGATAAGAGCTTGGGGTTAAATTTACAATTTACAGTGTGTGTGTTGTATTTGACATTAAATACCTCGCTTCTTTGCGTGCGTGCAGTGTGCTTGCTATTTGCCATTAAACACAACGGAAACTATTTATACTTTGCATAGGGCATGTTTTGAGTCGATACTCTTCTCAGCGACCACCTGTCCAAATCGACCACTTTTTGCCGGTCCCCCGGGTGGTCGTCTTGGGCAGGTTTGACTGTACAAGATTATATATCTGTTGGTCAGGTATAATTGGAGTTTGCTTATTACTCTTTGTGGTGTGTCTAGAGCTGTATAGTACTGAGTTTTAAGTTTCGGTACAAGTTCCTTTACCCTGTTGGCAATCATGGTTGAACTTGAACTTAAACAGAAGAAGATGCAATTTTCTAATGTGGAGGAGAACTGTATAGAGTGTGGGCATAAGAGAAAGGTATGTGTATGATTTGTCCTGTGTTTCTTTTTGTTTCTTTGGTAATGCCATTTCCATACTGTATACAGGTAATTTGTTGTTTTGGGCTAGTCATATTCGCTTGGTTTTGGGGCCTGCTTAATCTATGGTACAGGCAGGGTTAAGTGGTGGAGGCTTAGCTTTGTTCTGTTTAAAATTCAGTATCGTTTGTTGCATTTTGTCGCGGCAAATATATGATGAAATTCCCCTTCTAAGCAACTGCTCATTGGTTTGCGGGGATGTTTGCTGGGTGTTTGCTCTGACTACAACAGCTTCTGAACTTTTCAAAGCTTCCATTGCCAGCAGCTTGCCATCTATAAATGGGATTGACAAGGACATTTTTCATAGTAAATTATGCTGTTAAATTTGGCTTAGATACTACAGGAGATTTAGGTTTGGGTTGGATGGATTGAATGAAAATATCATACCACCCTGGGGACTAACTGTTGCTGCTGCATGGGGGCTACCACTATTCATATTGTCTAATGTCTATGGAACTACAGATAAAAGTATCATTGGTCAAATTATGCAAGTAACATTCCGATGTCAAGTGAATAACACCCCAGAAATAAATCTTTAATGAATATCATTGGAAGAACACAAACCAAGGAGACTTAGCAGCTGCATTAGGTCAGTACATTGAAATAGGAAGATATTAGTATATCATGTGACAGAGTAACTACGTGTGCATGGGCCATCTGAGACAAAAAAGGTAGCATCTCAACAACTTCAAAGTACTGTGGTTGGTTACATACTTAAGAAATCCAAAATAAGTAATGTTCATCCATGTCCAAACTTACAAATTCAGAAAATGGAATTTCAGAGTCAGACTTTTGCATGGTGCACAACCAACACGGTAAAAAGCTCATTTTTCCAACCACGTACCACAGACAAAAAGGCAAAAATACACAATAGGTCTACAGAAACCCAATACATTTCATGCAGGCCTGAGGTCTACGAACTCTTGTTGACTGCTGTTTTTCGACAACAGATTAATCGGATATAAGTAGACAAATGATTTATTTGAGAGAAACATATAATAGCAACATGCGCAGGATTAACAAGCACACATCGGTGATAGACGATACGTGAAAGTCCAGTAATTTGTCGCTTCTACAAAACTCTATCAGCTGGTACGTAACGGACTTCTGTCTGTGCAACGACTATGACGAACAGTTATAACAACAAAAACAACAAGAGACACAGAATATCATATCAACTTTCTTTCTCTGACTGAGTATAAGGGAATCGTTTGAATACAATAAATGGTAGTACCCTTGACTTTGATAAAAGTCTGTTGATGTTGCCATGGCGATATGTTATTGTCTGGTGTGATTTTACAAATGAGAGATGAGTATATACGTTTGTGCGTGTTTCGTGTGTGTGTGTGTGTGTGTGTGTGTGTGTGTGCGTGTGTGTGTGTGTGTATGTGTGTGTGTGTGTGTGTGTGTGCGTGTGTGTGTGTGTGTGGGGGGGGGGGGGTGCGCGTGCGTGGGGGTGTGGGTGGGTGTGGGTGTGTAACCACACATATACAACTCCCGTCTGTTCCACCCCTAGTCCCCCTCCGATCATTACGAAGGTTATGTGGCTGACCCTTGTTCCGTATCACTAATGCTGGCCTTTGATTGGTCAAAAGTTGGAATTCAAAATACGCAAAACCTAGATGGCGCTACGGGACCAACGTTTGTTCTTAGTCCAGGCAACAAAATTCCAATTCCACTATCAGGCAGGGTCGTATGCCCAGAAACTAGTAGCCTCATCCGCCCGAGTGGCCTTATTTTTGTCATTTGCCTAGCTATAAAGCAATTATTCTTAATGGTGGAAGCAAGGCACTTAATAACAAGTATAAAGAGTTTAATTTTTCATTTGTTTTACTGTACATACAGTCAAGGCTACTCAATTAGCCGTAAGATATTGATAGAGTTTATATCTATTAGTAACGTAGGTACAAACGGTGAGTAATCACAGTCAGCAACTTCCAAACGCGACACATGCATCTCCCACCTCCCCAGTTTTGGACTTTGACTGGTCAAAAGTTCAAGTCATCAGTTCGGGCAGGGTCACTACCTACATATTCGGACGCATGTCACGCGTCTTTTTGTGCTTGTGTTTGTCACGTGTTCACCAAATTGCTTATAAATGGACAGCTCGGCAGGTTAGCTGAATAACGCAAGTCATCATGGCTGCCCAGGGACCAACGGCTGTTCTGAGTTCTGGAAAGAAAATGCCCCTTTTGGGGCTAGGAACATGGCAGGTGCGCAAATTATATTATCTAAAGGCTCCTGCTGGAGATTTCCGTGTCCAGCCATTATTTTACCCTTTCCCATCAGACCTGTCCAAATCCGAGCTTCTTTTAACATCCCACAGCCCCCCCCCTCCGACGTGTTCCCAACTCTCAATCTTTTCGTTATTTTATGACATAAGAAGGCATGCCTCTTTCAATCTGCCTCTGCTCATTTTAATTCTAGCAATAAGTGATGTTTTAGTCAATAAAACGTACCTAGAATGTACAGTTTGTAGATCAATGCGCACGTTTTATATGTACTGCATCTATTTTTTTTATTCGTGTGGCACAGTCGAGCGATTCCGCTTAGGGTGTAGTCACATAGGTCGTGCGATCGTCGTACAATCGTTAACTTCGAGCATTTTGGAGGACAACCATGTAGTCCCCTGTAAAGTTCAACTGTCTTGGTACACAAAATGCTGTTTTGGATCCATGTCGGTGGTTGATTCTGCCACAGCTTTCTTGAAAATCCTATGGCATCTCAATCGTACGACCTATGTGACCGCGCCCTTATTGAACTTTTGGTCGTACGTATTAATAATTATTGAAACCTGGGGAAGGTTTTGAGCAGAACCTTCCTTGTTTCAACTATTTAGAGCGTTGTTTGACTTCAGTGGTATGGCAAACCAGGGTTGAGATACTATCACCTGGCTTTATCTTCCTTATCTCTTCTATAGTCTGTTACAAAGTTCGAAACGGTGTCTTAAATGTAGGGCACTCCGGAGGCTTAAGACCCTCCAGTCACTGTGACAAGTTAACTATTCACCAAGTGTATAACCATACCAGTAATGTGGCAATCACCGGCTAAAGCGTATTTACCTTTTGTCACATATAAACTACCGGTACGTAGAATGAACCAACAAGAGTTCACAGAACCCAACCCTCCACGTGAAATATTTGATAATGTTTGAAAATAGAATATTTTGTAGAATTTCTAGAAACAGCTTGATCTCTGATGTTCATCTCTGCCTACAATAACTTGCAAACGGCATCATTATTACCTTTGAATCATCTACCACAAATGCTCAGTAATGACGCAAATGAAGACCTCATTTGCATAATGTATTCCTGTTGAGGATCCACTACCCAATCTGCATGTATTAGAAGCTGGTAGGCTACCATATAATAGTCGCAGTTGCTCATCAATTATGCGACTTGTGCCATTATTTGCACAATGTCTGTCTAAAGATTTTTTAACACTTACTGCGTTTCACAATCACACTGTATGTTTGTTTCATCATTTACCATTACGGTCTAACAGTATACCCTCAAAAATTATTCAAATTCGGTTCTCATTTGCATCTAATGGCCATGTCATTCTAACACGTTGACTATTGCAGGTGTTTGAAGTTTCTGTGATAAATCAGCAAGGGGCTTATTATTTTATCATTAACTATGCGAAATTCACAGTCAATACACTCCTTGTAACCGGTGATATTCCTCTTGAGTGACTTGGAACAGCACATGAATGTTTAATACAAAATGATCGGGCTTCGTCTCCCCAGTCAACGCCCGAACAAGTGATCAACGCCGTGAAAACTGCCATCGACGCCGGCTACCGTCACATCGACACCGCCTGGGTGTACAGAAACGAGAAAGAAGTGGGGCAGGCCATCAAGGAGAAAATCGCAGAAGGCAAGATCAAGCGGGAGGATGTCTTCGTCACCACTAAGGTACTGCAGTAACGATACTGTCCAGCGTTAGTGTGTCAACTTTCCGCAATTTCACCCCAATCGTACATTTATTTTTGTAATACTTTGTGATAGTGGTCTCTCGACATCACGGTCCTATTTCGTTCCAGCTGTTTGTCACCTTCCTCCGGCCAGAACATGTTCGTGAGGCCATGATGCAAAGCCTGGGGAGTCTGGGACTGGACTATGTGGACCTGTTCCTCATACACGGCCCGACGGGTTTTAAGGTTAGCACTGAGTATTCTTAGAGTGTGACCGACCTCTTCGTTTCTTATTATATCTATATGAAAATGTTTTAACTTCGAATTCATTCTTTGAATCTCATTTTTTTCATTCCCGCACTGCAGTACGGAACCAACCCCTACCAACCCCCAGGTAGCGTGGAAGATATTTTTGATGAAGTGGACTATATCGATACGTGGAAGGTGAGTGAAGACTGTTTTCGAATTCACAATACGTGGGTTTATTTCGTATCAACGGAACAACTGTAAGTATAACAGGCTAACAGCATAGCTATTTGACTGTATAGTTTGCAGAATTTTGATGACACAACCTGCCATTTTAGGCCATGGAGTCCCTGGCTGATGAGGGGTTGGCAAAGTCTATCGGGGTGTCGAACTTCAACCTCCAGCAGCTGGAGAGGCTACTGCAGAACTGCCGCATCAAGCCGGCTGTTAACCAGGTACGTTTGTGTTCTTCTGATTATTTCTATGTTCCTGGAAGTTCGTCAAAGATCATTTAAGGATGTGTAGCAAAATGGGCAGTCTTTTTTTGCTGTACGTATACAGATCAACTCCATTCCTAAAGGTTCGCTCTACAAAGGGAATTGCTTCCTCACTCGTAAAATCAGGTAAAACAGTGCACATGAATACCTGTTCGTTTTCCAGGTGGAGCTTCATCCTTACCTGGCCCAGCAGGAGCTTGTTGACTTCTGCAAACGGAATGACATTCTTGTAACGGCGTACAGTGGACTGGGTGCACCTGCTCGTCCTAGGTTAGTCTACCATGACTCCAATATGTTGCAATTCTTAAATTGATGTAACGCTATATACCAATCACGTTGTTTCCTCCAGAAATTAAGTTCCAAGCAATATGTTTGATGTTTTCGTATCAAAATAAGATATCTCGACTCAAACTAAATCAAAATCTGAGGATTCTAATGACCCCCCCCCCCCCCCCCAACACACACACACACACTCAGGCGTATGCAGAGCGGAGAAGAAGAACCAGTGCTGATGGAGGACCCAACTGTTGTGGAGATCGGGAAGAAGTACGGCAAGTCTGCTGCTCAGGTACATACATCTGTCACTGCTCTCCAGAACCGAAATATTATTGGCTTTCTTCATAGTGGAACCCGTGCCCTGTACACACGAAGAGAAACACAACATGTACACAGCTGAAAAAAAAAAAACGAAAAACAGTACGACGTCTCAAAGTCTACATATCATCATCACCAGTAGCAGTTGTACATTGCTGTAGATGCACGCCATAAATAACGACACCCTATGGTCCTGTAATCTGCACCTCTAGATATTTCTCTGCGAATCTAGAATAAATAAATGAATAGATAGACAAGACATATCTGCTGGGGCCGTCTTACACGTTGTATACAGTTGCCCCTGTAGGACTAGTGCGCCAGTGGACGAGAGGGTGGAGATGGACGTGCACACCCCTCCTTCACCTTAAAACCCCAAGTGCAGGCCAGACAGACGGGTCGCCTTAAAACCCGTCTGCCTACCATTGTCTTCCGAGACAGACGGATGCCAACAGATAGACAAGAAAGCACACAAGAGTTTCCTTATATATACATATATATATATGTACTGAGTTTTTTAAAAATACCATTCGCATTCAAAGCAGTTTGTATCTTTCCGGCACAGGTTTTGATCCGCTACCACCTGGACCGAGGAGTTTCAGTCATACCGAAGAGCGTGACGCCCAGCAGGATCCAGGCCAACTTTGACGTCAGTAGTCCTTTCTCGACCCCCCATCACAACTTTGTTCCTGTCTTGTTTCAATGAAGCCCACTCAATGTAGACATACAAATTAGACATGGATCCTTCTCAAATGTATCAGGTGGTGTAGGGATTATGCATACAATACTTCGCGGTCTATGGAAACTTTGGAAATTCATTCAGCCCATTAGCTACCTACAAGTCGATATAGGAAATTTAGATTATCAAGTTGTAATTTTAGGATCATTCGGGGATATTTCATTTTTCACAGGTTCCCTTGCAGGCGTTAACACCAGGAAACTGAAGCCCAATTTGTTGTCTGCATTCCAACTATATAGTCTTATTATCATACAATGACATTAATTTCTTCTATATTTGCATATTGAAGGTCATGGACTTCAGCCTTTCCAAGGAGGACATGACGTCACTCGGTCGGTTGGACCGGAAGTTGCGCTACCTTGGAGGCAATCTGTAAGTTTCTTGAATGAAGACGATAAAAAAGAACAGCATATAACTAAGAAAAACATACAGCTGCTGCAAAGTGTACATAAGCATGCGTTCTCTGAAAATATCATACATAGGATATGCGATACTAGTATAATGTCATGCCTGCAAAGTGTCGAACCGAAGTCTGATCCGACTTCGGTTGGACACTTTGTAGGCATGTGTTATAATGGTGATCTTTATTTGCATGTTCCTGCCCAAGTGGGCTAAATGCACCAAATCCCATGATGGATTCCTGAAGACTAAGTACTATTACATGTAGTATTACAATTGAATAAACAATACATCTGGAGCTATGCTATCACTATATAATAAAGGGTGGTTCTGCCAGATGATGCACAGATACGCCTGATTGATACGCCTGATGGGTATGACAACACTGGCACCATGTTTCTGGGCAATGATTAATTTCATCAGTGACCGCTGTAAAATGCCCTATTGTGAAAACAAATACAATGAAATACAGATATGGAATGAAATTGAAGTGATACACCCGCCCAATTGATATTAACAATCATTGTCATTTTTTCACAGCTTTACCACGCACAAGTTCTTCCCTTTCTGAAGTCTTCTGAGGATAACACTACGAAGTCAAGAGTGGCACAGATTCAAAGAGCTCCATACACAAGTCTTGAATAATGTATTGCATAATCATGTTTTCAGTGATTGAATGTTGTTTTAGACAACAGATTGATCGGATATAATGTCTTTGAGAGAGAGAGAGATAGCAATGGGAATACATGATTAACAAACAATCATTGGTCATAGACGACTAGTGAAATTTCGTGGGAAAGCTCAGTAGCTTGTACAAATTTAAATCTCTAACAGCGTGGATGAAATTGAAGCATTTTTGTCTGTAGAACGACTAAGTGCTGTTATAGTAGACACACACAGAAGATCAAATCAGTTTTATTCTTTGAGTACAAGATATTGTTTGAGTACAATAAATTGCGGTACCCCAGAGTTTCACAAAGCTCTGCTGGTGTTGATATGACTACCTGTTATTGTCCGATGTGATATTGAAGAGTCTGTTTTGTAAATGAGATAGAGTGTGAGTTTGTGTGTGTTTGTGTGAATCTAGATACGTAAATTAATGAATAAGTAACATTGTATGAAATAGATACTGAATTGTACCGGGAAATATGCAGTACAAATTATAACAATATTACTTAAAGCCATACTGTACTCCAGAGTTATTTTCTATGATGATGATGATGATGATGACTTTATTGAAAATTCGCAGTGTGACCACTGAATTGAATTCAATTTACATTCGAAACACACAATAAAAACAGTCAAATATTACACGTTACTACTAGGAATAAGTACTATATACATATATACATAGGTTAAAATTTCATTTGGGCGATTGTCTGATAACAGGGGAGTATTATTTTGGTGATGTGGATATGGTAATGACTAATGCTGGAATTATGGTCCGTATGCATTGAGCAGATTGCTCATATAGGGAATCAGTGAGTTGCTATATCGGTTTGTTCTGGACATATGACTGTTCAATTTGTGGCTATTTCTGGTGGCCCGACCCGAGATCTGGAATCTTGTCGCAGGCAGCCATTCTCTGTATTCCGAGTTCAGCAATGTCCGTGCAAACTTGAGACAGAGCTGCTCCCTTCTTTCTGCTAGGGTAACAAGTCCGAGTGTTTGCAGTGCAGGAAGGTAGCCTGTGTAGACGTTGCCTAAGATGATGCGGCACGCTCGCTTCTGGATTCTCTCCAGCTTGTCCGATTGGATGCGTGTCAGCCCAGGTGACCATGCAGGGGCCGCATATTCAAGAATTGGCCTGATATAGCCTGTGTAAATAGTTGTCAAGTCGGCTGATGACAGCGCGAACTTCCTTAGCCGTTTGAGGAGGAAGAGCTTCCTCGACGAGGACTTCTGCATTTGGTCGACCTGTTTGTCCCATCGCAGATCCTTTTGGACGTGTAGTCCAAGAACTTTAAGACTGGGAACAACGGCTAACGGTGTGTCACGAATCTGGAGTGGTGGGAGCAGTGGAGGGTTACGACAGAAGGTCACATGCATGGTGAGGCACTTGCCACTGTTCAACAGCATGTGGTTGCTGGTAGACCATGCGTGTAGCTCGTCCAGCTCATGTTGAAGGGTGGAAGGCTGGTGGAGGGCTCTAGACTCCAGCAGATTCATGTCATCCACGTACTTCCACGTAGGAATGTTGGTGTTACCTGCGGCATCGTCAATAAGAGTCAGAAACAGGATGGGACCGAGTAAGGTGCCCTGAGCAACACCACAGGAGAGATGTTCCCAACTGGACAGCGCACCACGGTACCGAACACACTGCTTCCTATCGTTGATGAAGTCGCAAATCCAGGGTATCAACTCGCGCCTCAGACCTTTGTTTAACAGTTTTAGGATAACGGTGTTGTGGTGTACTCGATCGAAGGCCTTAGAAAAGTCGGTAGCCACCAAAGTACAGATGGATTTTGAAGCATCAGTGTCTTTGCATAGATTGTCCACTAAGCTGACTAGGGCGTGGACGGTTGAGCGGCCTTTAAGGCTGCCATACTGTCTCTTGTCAAACTTAATGTCATGTAGAATCCATTTCAATGCAAAGTACTCTGCTATTTTCGAAAACTGAGAAGTTAGGGAGATAGGTCGTAGCTGATCTAAACTGACAGGGTGCGTCTTAGGAAGGGGCACAACGACCGCCTGCTTCCACTGGTTCGGTACAACTCCCTCCTGGAATGATGTATTAAGGATGTGGCAGAACGGTGTAGACAGTTCGCAGGCAAACTCACGGAGTAGCTTTAGGGGAATATTGTCTAGACCCGGTGCCTTTGACGTCTTGACAGCCAGAAGCCGCTGATACACATCCCAAACATGCAGGGTGGGGAGCTGGTTTGTAGCGGGTAGGAAGGTGGGCAGTTGACAGAGATCAAGTGCCGGGAGTGCTTTAGAGACTTCAGCGAACTTTCTATTGATGATGTTTGCAACGGCTGCGTTGTCCTCGTTGTTCAGTTCCGGGATTCTCAACTCTGAACTACCTTTACTAACATTGGCCATGTTCATGACCTCTTGATGCCAGCGCCGTGGATTAGCATGTTTGAGGGAGGCCACCCGGTCACTGTAGTGACTCTTTTTCGCTCGGGCCAGTGCGCGTTGAGTAAGGTTCCGGTAAAACTTCCAGGTGACGCTGCCTTGTTTGTGAAAGGCTTTCTGTCGCAGACTGATGAGGTGTTTAATCTGGGGTGTCACCCAGGGTTTATCAGTACTGTGCATTGTCATAACTCTAGTTGGGAAGTGGGTTTCGATGGCTTCATTAAGTGTCGCGTGAAAGGCGTCCGCCTTTGCAGTTACTCCTTCTGCTTCGTGCACCTCGGACCAGTCGTGGGACGTGATCCACTTCCCAAACTCATGCATTTCTGCTTCACCCATCCGTCGAACGGTCTTCTTCGTGGTCTTGTTGACAGCAGGATTCACAACTGGAGACCAAAGGACTGATGAGTGGTCACTGAGACCCACTGGGGGAAGGATGATAGGACGTTGGTACTTGTCTCCCATGTTTGTTATTATTAGATCCAACACTGCATCGCCCCTTGTGTTGTTCTTCACCACTTGTGACAGGATACCTCCATTGCAGAGCTCCGAGATGTCCGTTCTGTTAAAGTCCCCTAGAAGGGCAAGGCCAATGTCCGGGTATTTTGCACGCAGATCATCACAGACCGTTACCAGGTGGTTGATTAACTGATCCTGGTTGGGTGACGCAGGAGGAGAATATATACCACAAACGACGATGGCCGACAATGGTCTTGGGAGGCGATGGGGTCTTGTCCAGACCCATACAGCTTCAACGTTCTCAGGTACTACATATTCGGTTAACTGTCTCGAAGGTATTTGATCTTTAACATAAACCGCAACTCCACCACCTCTTCTGTTGGTTCTATGTCTGGAGTACAGGTTAAAACCATCAAGTCCGATAGCAGACGACGGGAGAGAGTCGGACATCCAAGTTTCCGAGACGACGCCAATGTCGACGGTGTGATGTGTCAGTGTGACCTGAAACTCGTCGACTTTGTTCACGAGCGATCGCGGATTACATAAAAACATACGAGGAACACAGATGTTCTTCTTTCCTGAGCGGATATCTTGCTTGCGCTGTAACTGGCGGAGTATTCTCGGCCTTTCAGGAATGTGTCGGTAGGCCGGACTGTTTAGCATTTTACCTGTGAATTTGCATATCACAGGAGTAGCTTGGAAATGCCGTACTGGCCTGTTATCAATGACAGTTTCAATGCGGTGAATGCGATTTCTACCTCCTTTACAGCCTCTGGGTCTGCCAGACATCCTCAGTAGTCCCATATCCTTCAGCAGTTTGTGTATCTAAAAGACCACATCTTTATATACACAAAATCAACTAAATGTGTAACAATTAATCACAGACGAACAAATAAATGGACCATTTATAATCCAGTAACTGAGTATTGCCTGTTCATGCAGACCCATGGAGGGCCCATGGAGGGAATAATGCTTTAACTATTGGTTCCTATGGGATAACTGCTAAAGTTCCAGGTCATCAACTTTGGAGTCAAATGAATAGAAGAATTAGGTTGATGAGGATGGAAAATGATGAACAACTATTCACACACATGCTGCAAACATTGTTTTTAAGATCGGACCTCGATTTCGTAAGAGCTGCCAATTTTAATGAAGGCCCTTTTTTCAAGTCTTAAGTATGGGTTTCAATGATTTCAATTTCAATGACAAAGATCAAAGCCCATTTTTGACCAAAAGCAAGTGAGAAATAAAGTTACTAAGGCTACAAGTTGTCAATCAAGTATCCAGAAACACATTGCAAAAGTAATTTTCAAGCTCAGCCAAACATTTCTTTAGAGCTGCCAAGTTGAAGTTTGTCCAATGGTTGTTCGCATTATAATGTGTTACACCTGGCTGTAATTTAATTTGAGGATACTCGGGGGAGGGGGGGTGCTTTATAATGCAACTGCTCCCTTGTCCAGGTTCAATGTCAAGTGGTTGATACAAGTACATTTTGGGATTCAGAAAAATATTACCAGCAGAACTGGAACACTCTCCTCTGGAGTACAGTATGGCTGAAGGAGCCACCCACACATTAATGGCCCTCATGCATCTACAACTCTCCTCCGTTCGCCCACATAATCATTACGTACGAAGGATATGTGGTTGGCCCTTGTACCTTATCACTAATGGTGGACTTTGATAAGTCAAAGGCTCAAGTTCAAATACGAAAATCCCAAAGAGCCGCTACGGGACCAACGCCCGTCTCAGTCCAGGTAACAAAATGCCAGTCTTTTCCTGAAACCTTTCCAAATCCGAGCTTCTTTCAATCATCTGGTGTTTCCCACAGTCACCCTCCGCCGTGTTCCTGATATCTTGGTCTTTTCGAACTTAATATGCGATTTTATGACATGTGAAGGCATGTCTTTCCTAATCTGGATTCGCTCATATTTCGTCTATTCTAGAAAAGTGATTAATCAAATGTACCTGGAATGTGCAGTTTTTAGATCGCAGTGCATGTATAATCCGTACTGTATCTAGTTTATATACGTATACGTATAGTGTGATCTCACATACATAGACACGCTTGAGATATGTCCTGTTCTCGCAACATAGTCGGACTTCGTATCCCCAGTCAACGCCCGAACAAGTGATCAATGCCGTAAAAATTGCCATCGACACCGGCTACCGTCACATCGACACCGCCTGGTTGTACGGAAACGAGAAAGAAGTGGGGCAGGCCATCAAGGAGAAAATCTCAGAAGGCAAGATCAAACGGGAGGATGTCTTCGTCACCACTAAGGTACTGCAGTAACGATACTGCCTAGCGTTAGTATGTTTACCTTTAGCACGTTATTTTCAAGTATTACATCTCTATCTTTGCAATGTGTCGTGACAATAGTCTATTGTCTTCACGACTATACTATCTCTTTCCAGTTGTTTGTCACCTTCCTCCGACCAGAACATGTTCGTGAGGCCATGATGCAAAGCCTGGGGAGTCTGGGACTGGACTATGTTCCTCATACACAGCCCTATTAGTGTTAAGGTTAGGGATAAATATTCTTAGAGTTTAACCATTTTCGTCTTTTTAATCTGAACTTTCTACAGAAATTAACTACTAAAATGTATCATATAACTTCATTCATTGTTGCACCTCATTTTTTTCAAACTCCTACTGCAGTACGGATCCAACCCCTTCCAACCTTCTGGTGATGTGGAAGATATTTTTGATGACGTGGACTATATCGATACGTGGAAGGTGAGTGAAATCTGTTTTCGAATTCACAATACGTGGATTTATTTCCTGTCGTATCAACGGATCAGCTCTAAGTGTAACAGCATAGGTATTTGACTGCATAGTTGTTGTAGGATATTGATGACACAACGTGCCATTTTAGGCCATGGAGCCCCTGGCTGATGAAGGGTTGGCAAAGTCTATCGGGGTGTCCAACTTCAACCTCCAGCAGCTGGAGAGGCTACTGCAGAACTGCCGCATCAAGCCGGCTGTTAACCAGGTAAGTGTGTTAGACTCTGATTACCTCCATGAACTATTCACGGAGGTTATATTTTTACTGTGTGTAATAAAATACACTGCGTTTGTGTGTGGGTATCTGTGAGCAAGATAACTCAAGAACGGATGGATGGATTGGTTTCTTACTTGGTGTGTTGGTGGGGTGTGACGAACACTGGTGCTGCAGTGAAACTTCATGATTTAATATCTTGCGTGCTGAACAAGCTAGGGTCACGATGTTGAAGAGCTAGATAGCTCTTGTGATCAGGAAGAAGTGACGTGAGCTTGGGTCTTTTAGTGACTAGGGTTGAAATTGCAGGGGCATTTTTATAAGAAAAAAAACAGGATAACTCTAGGAAGGAATAGTGGATTTTCATGATTTTTGGTATGTAGGTAGCTTACACCAAAATATTAATAATGACTTAGTTGGTCACAGGGCTCTATTCACATCTGTGGTGTTCATCACTTAAAACTTGTTAAATTTGGGAATTTTTGCCATTTTTGACCAAAAATGTATATTTTTGCTTCATATGTCATGAATATCACCATGCACTAATTATGTAAATGTCTAAGTCATGTCTAAGTACGTTTTGTAGGTGGAGCTTCATCCTTACCTGGCTCAGTCGGTGCTTGTCGACTTCTGCAAACGGAATGACATCCATGTAACGGCGTTCAGCGCACTGGGTTCGCCAGGTACTTCTAGGTTAGTCCACTGTGACTTCAATATTTTTATAACTCTATCAATTTTTTCCATGCTGTACACCAATCACCTTGTGTGCTCATGAAGTTGCAAACAATACATTTGTATCAAGAGAAAATGTCTCAGCTAAAAGGAAACCAAAACCTGACGATTACTCCAGTTCACTCAAGAGGGGTGGAGAAGAAGAACCATTGCTGATGGATGACCCAACTGTTGTGGCAATCGGGAAGAAGTACGGCAAGTCTGCTGCTCAGGTACATATGTCACTGCTTGCCTGAACCTAAATATATTTGGCTCTCTTTATAGTGAAACCTGTACGCTGCACACAAACACCACAAGCACACTGTTGACATTACAAACAAAATACAGCACGACGTCACAAAGTTAACATATTTCATCATCATCATCATCATCATCATAAACATTGTACTTCGCTGGAGGTTCTGGTCATGTATAGGGACGTTACACGATCCAGTAATCTGCAACTCGCAAATACTTCTCTGCGATTCTATAACACATGAATGAATAGATAGATAGATAACGAAGGACACGATAGTTTCCATCTACTGATTTTTTTAAAATTCTTCACAGGTCCTGCTCCGGTATCACCTGGACCAAGGAGTTTCAGTCATACCGAAGAGCGTGACGCCCAGCAGGATCCAGGCCAACTTTGACGTCAGTAGCCTTTCATCGACTGCATGCCGAACTTGTTACATGCGCAGCCACAACTTTGTTCCCTTTGTTACAATAAAGTCCACTGTGGATATATATTAATTAGACATGGAGTTCACTCAAACGTACTACGTACTGTAGGGAAAACGTATAGATTGTCGAGTTTAAAAAATTACATCATTTAAAAAAAAGTATTAGATCATTCAGATGAATATGCCATTTGTCATAGATTTTCTACATCTTGCAAGAGTGCTCATCAGTGACGTTACATATTAATGGTTGATGACATAACGTTAATGATATTGATTTCTCCTCTATTTGCATATTGAAGGTCATGGATTTCAGCCTTTCAAAGGAGGATCTGACGACACTCGGTCAACTGGACCGGAAGTTGCGCTACATTGGAGTCAACTTGTAAGTTCCTTTAATGAAGGCGATGATAAACAGTAACATATTACTAAAAACATATACGTATTTGCTGCAAAATCTACATAAACGAGCATTCTTTGAGAATATCACATATAGGATATGCGATACTAGTATAGCATCATGCCTGCAAAGTGTCTAACCCAAAGCTGACGTGTTACGTTAACGGGTAGCAATCATGTAACATATACAACTGTTACACCTGGCGGGTATGACTAGCATGGCATGACGTTATTGGGCAACAACTCGTTTCTCCAGTGACCTAGGTCCTCTTGTGATAACAATTACAATGGAAAATGGAGTACAAATATGCATGAAATAAGTGAGACATACATATTATGATATTGAATATTATTATTGTCATTTCACAGCTGTCCCACGCACAAGTTCTACCCATTCTGATGCCTTTCAGTGGTAACACAAGGAAGTCAAGAGTGCCGCAGATTTATAGAGCTCCATGTAGAGTCATAAAGAATGTATTGCATAAAAATGTTTTCAGAGATTGTTTACGACAACTGATGGATCGGATATAATTTCTTATAGAAAAACATAGCAATGTACGGCGTGTGTGTGTGTGTGTGTGTGCGCTTGCGCGTGTGCGGTTGGTTGCTTGTGGTATAATGTTAGAATTTTCATCCTACAACAACGATTATGTCACACTGGTGCTGGTATTGGCCAAACTCATCAAAATCTTTTCTTGGCCGAGCCCTAGCTCAGTATGGTGTTGCAAAAAACCAAGTAACCCGATGTTCTTTGGGTATAACCATTAATGCTGGTAAAATCAAGTAAGGTTATGCGCAATATCTTCATACCAGACTACAGGTGAATTGCTACATCTAATTCTAGACTTTTGACTATGCCGTGTTACATGACCTTTAAATGTCTTTCTCAAAATCCTTCATGCAAGCGTCATAGGTACATGTTACATGTAGGTAAACCTATTTCCCATAAATGCACGAATTAATCGTGTTTACTGAGCAATCTTATCGTCAAATTTTCAGTTGTAATGCAGCTTTGCTTTCGATTGAAATCTTAGGTTGCCGAGTAGAGTATTCTGCTGAAACATTTTGCGGAGATGTTAACGTTATTACCAATGATAATTTTAATCTTTGATGCGGCAACTCCAAAGGCCCCGAACACGTTAATGGTTCGGAAATGAACGATGCAAACAGAAGGATGTGGTTGTGGAGCAATTTCACAGAGAAGTTGTTTGTGATTATGATCACAGAGATGGACTAAATGAGTTCGCCAAATATGTTCTTAACGATGGCAGTACGAACTTCAAGGCAGTACGAACTTCAAAGATAGCGGTCACATGTGTGGGTGGCACACGAGAGTCAGGCACACTTTAAAAGAGCTGCCTGCAACAAAGTCTGTAGCGTTGATAACAGGTCTTCTCTCCGCGATGGCGAATAACAGGAGCCACGTTGGCGTGAACGAATCGCACATCTTTGAAAACGGATCCTTTTCATTTCATTTTGATAACACGTGGGACCATAGTCTTCCTGTCGTCATCGCACTTTGTTTCTTAGGACTGTCAGGAGCGGCAGGGAACGCGATTGTTGCCATTGTCGGACTCAAGAGGCAAGAAAAGACGTCGGCTCGATGTTATATCATATCGTTATCGCTGGTTGACTTTGTGGTTTGTACCGTGGTTATCCCACTAGAGATCTACAACCTCACCAATCAGTTCAGCTTTTATAACGACGGACTGTGTAAAACGTACATTTGGCTGTCAGACTTCACCATGTACGCGTCCTTCCTCATCCATGTAGCAGTGGCTGCGGATAGGTACTGGGTCATGAAAACTGTCCACAACACGCAAGCTCAGATGTACCAGCATTTCTTCAGCAAGACGGTAACATTTAGTCATGTGAGCATTTTGATAATCGTTGTGGCCTCAGGGTTGATCAGTATTCTTGGTTGTGTCGGGTACGAATCGGTTCCACTTCTGCTCGGGACAGACTTGTATGCATGTACAAATACCCGCTTTATCGACTTGGGTTATGCTTCGTCGTGGATCAGGACTTGTCTGTCCTTCTCTTCTATTCTTGTCATGTGTATTTTGTACGTAGCGTTGTTCTGTGGACTTGCTAGAAGGGTGGGTGTTGCCTGGCCACCTCCAGTGGTCTCCGTTCAAGTGAGGCCGGTATCCCGTCTCGAAGACTCTAGCCAGACAATGGGCAGAGGTACAGAGACTAGCATGAACTCATCTCAACGACAACATACGGGTGGTGAAACGGATTTCGAGATTCCCAGTGTCGACGCAGGTGTTGAAACAATCGATCCTGGAGCAGGCCGTCGGAGAGGTAAGACATTCTCCACCAGTGGTGCCAGAGACAGTTAACACGTGGAAGTGAACTCTCAAGTTGAGACCAACAAGCCCGTATCTTGACTCGTAACAACTTGAATAGCATGTTAGTGTACACTAGCAATTAGGAGAATTACATGATCTTATATATTAAACTAAAGCCAAAACACAATAATACCTTTGTATGGCCTGTAGTGGAAAAATGATTATCTAGAAAAAAATCAGACTATAACGTTAGTTGTGTTGTCGTGATTTGATTTGTGGAGTTCTACAGTGTCATTCTCACACCATGATTACGCGAAGATATTCAAGAGTCAACAACACTGTACATTGTGTTAACTTTTCTTTCAATATTGTATAGCCTAGAACATAGTTGTCCTTATACAATGTATTATAATTTCAATTTGCCTTACATTGTACCGCGACAACTGTTGCGCAATAAACTTTGACTTGTCTTGACAACATGTGGTGTGATGATATAACAATGTTCCTCCTTTGTAGGTGCTGCTGCTCGGCATGAAGCTGTCACAACCGAGGGGCGTGCCCAGCAGAGACAGTCGGGATATCGCACACGGGGCATCGGGCATCGTACCACACAGCATGCCAGACTCAGCAGCAGGAACGTCACCATCAAAAAGGTTTATCGTAGCGCCAAGCTGTTGGCTCTGATAACGGCCGTGTTCGTACTCACCTGGCTGCCGGAGTGGGTACTGCATCTGTTGCTACAGGTCGACATCAATCTGTACCACCGTCTGATGGCCGCCAATCAGTTCGACTTCGCCGAAGGTGCCCTGTGTCTGCGTTTCATAAATAACGCAGTGAATCCGATCATCTTTCTCTTTCTCAACAGTGAGTTTAGGCAAGATTGTAAGCGGTTGGTCTGCTGTGTTAGAAGGAGTAGATAAGGCATCCATTTTCTATTAAAGAACAGGAACACGCAGTCGCTACAGTCGCTAATCATATTTGGCCTCAGTTGCTTATAGCATGTCGCAAAAGCGGGGTCAAGTGTGCAAACATAACTTTCACTGTGCTTACTTTATCAATGTCCAAGCATATACCGCTCAAGTCCAAAAGGATAATGCTCTACTTCAAGGCTACTCTCAATGCTGTGGTTATTTGAAATGGCAACAGATGGAAAAGTGATCGAAATTTGCCATATTGTCTTTTAAATGCCTGTTTTCTGCGTCAACCAGACACACATATATATACCACTCGCCAAGCGCCTGATATATTGAGGTGTTCTGAATTGAATTCAGCAGATCGGCAACATCTGGGCGACGCAACTTTATTGATTTTAAGATCTCGTAAAATAAACAGAAGAAATATTTTGTCAAACACATACTTCATGGCATGCCAGCGTTGTTATTATTGAAAGGAAATGTCTATATGAGCAAATGTATTTAAAATCTCTGTCAATCATGCTGGACAGGAACATATAGAGACGCTGGTGTCACCTTTCCGAGGATGAACTGAACTGAACTGAATCTGTCAATATGCTCCTGATAATTTGTCATTGAAAGTCGTTCCCCTCTTTATCTGGGTACATTAAGTGAGATTTTAGAGCACATTTACTTGTCAACCACAAATATTAATCAAATATTGGGACGTGTCAGTCCAAAACATGATCCTTACTATTCTAAAATGTACAGTTTGAACGAGACTTGTGATTAGCTAGGTCTTTTCTGTTCGAAAATGGCATTTCACATTGTAGCGGTACGTACATATACATTATACATGTACCGAATGGCTTAATCATAGATAATCAGATAAAGTTAATTCTCTCCGTTGCTATAAAAGATGTCCAGTCAAAGACGTTTCGGGACTTTGCATTGCGTATACGCTAACTTCTTACTTTATCGCTTCCCAAACTGTTTACTAAACACTTGTATGTCATGCCTAACATCCATGTTAACTTGGTAAGGTTAGCAACCTCCAGCCTTCAGTATGCCCTAGGCCAGTCTGCAACGTAAGCCGTGCTATTCATACCTACAATGTGTGAAAGGCATTCCGCCCCAAGCGGGGTATTATATCGATCCGATCCTGCCATACTTCTATCGTCTATTGTTCGTGAAACCGGAGCTCTCCTCTTTGCCGTTCTGGTAACACAACACCACGGACATGTTTGGATGTATAGCCGACTGCGTGTAGTGGGGGGTACCCAGGCAAGTCGTGACGCTAGCTTAGACATTTATCCACGTTACAAGTGTTCACGATCTGACGTTTAGGTTAGGTACTGTGTACAGGGCATTTTTACAGGTAGGGGACGCTATATATACATTCGTTGCTTAACATATTTCATATGTTAACGTGTACAATCCTGTAATATTGTCATTCGAAATTTTAGGAGCAAAATCTCAGTACATATCAGCTCAGTGCATATTTTCTAGCTAAATGGCGAGAATTTCATATCACTCTCTGCCATCATCGAATGCAACAATTCAGCATGCTTGGAAAAGTCGAGGATAGTCAAGGGAATCCACAACGAGCAGCGCAAGAGTGTCAACAAATCAGATCAATGGTAAGATAACTTTCCTTAAATGCGATATATGTTTTCCTTATCCATCTGACGTCACAATTGTACTGTATGGATATAAAATGTTTTTCTGTCTGCATTGATATACATTCTATTTCAAAAGTTGAATACGTCTGGCGAAATATCTGGTGATAGGTATCGTCTCTTGTTATAATCTTGCCTTTAGAATTACATTTCTAGCCATAACCTACATTACCTAAGCTATACATTATGTATGCCATGGATAATGCAGTATCCTTTAATGCAAACCCACATGGCAACAGGCCCTAGAATGTACATACTATACGTTAGCAAAAATGCGAAGAACAGGATAGTCGTGGTGGAGGTCAGGTTTAAAACACGTCTTCTTTACCCCCTCCCTCGCAACACGCCAGGAGGCGCGTTGTCACTCAACCATGGGTAAGTGGTTTCAGGATATATAATAGGCAAGCTGTATAAACTTTACAAACGGCGTTGCCACCTAATCCTCCTGATAAGATCTCGTTTAAGACTGTCAAGAGCGATCCCACAACTTGTGTGTTTAAAACACCGTATGATGTACTGATATTTGTACACTTCAGAGATCAAACGGTATCCACAAACATCGATTTCTGCTGATTGGATCACCCGATATGTCGTAGTGGAAAGGAATTAACGTTATGTGGTAACCTCTGTAACGCACTGTGTGCTGAGTCGGTCTGAGACTAAACAAGTCTGGGCCGTACTGGAAGCACATGAGCCTACATCCATTATGTATGCCGACATCCGATTTTGACTAGATTACTGATCATTTATCTTTACTACCACGATAACAAGAAAGTGAAATTCACTACTTCTCGATACTATTCGTCCACTTGCTGAAATTTGGTCTGCCCTATATAAACTACTAGTACTGTCAGGGAAAGGGGGGGGGGGGTGGATTCAGAGATTACTACCAGGGAAGACTTGACTTGGTTGTCAGAGATCATACAATGCATGACATGCTGCGTGGTCTGTCATGTTTATTTTTTGCCACAACAAAACTGAAATTATGAATCTTATTCTAGATATTATAATGCGTCTTTTACCTAAATATGGGACCTGTCGTCACATCAGAAAGGAAAGTTCAGACAAAACCGAAAGATTGAATATGGTCATAGACATAGATATAGCTTGCTTTCTATTCAAATGAGTCAGTCATTCTTTGATGTACCTTTCAGGATACTATCCATGTCAGTAGAAACAACGCTACCTCACATTTAGACGGATCGCAAGTGAAACCACCTTCTACAGAACTTCTAAACGACTACACACCCCAAAGTACTTCACCTCAAAATCGCGGTCATCTTGGTGAACAGGACCTCTTCAAAAGGCGAAACGATGTCCTGTATTCTATTGATGAAATGACGTTAACTCCAGACGCCTTTGGTGATGGGCAAAGTGCTAATCAAGCCATTAACTCAGTAACCCACCACACAATAAACGGTCCTCACGAACGGTTGACTGATTATGTCACAGTGACATCAAGGCTTCAGGGAGAGAATCATTCTCCAGCGTTATCGAGCACTTCACAGATACCCAGAAGAGGCGGCAGAAATGCCTTATTTGTTATGGACGCAACTTCGAAGCCGTTTAGTTTACCTCTACTTACACTGAACAAGAACAGGCAAAGTATGACCTACGACCAACATAGCACCAAATCCTCCACGGTCCCTGACAGCGGCAAAACCCACGTGGCCAAAACGGCGACTTCTGTGCCAACTACTGTCAGTAAAAACGACACAGCCGAAATGGACGCACATTCAAAGTCAGGGGATATTTCTCCGAACAAACTACACGATGCCTTTTGCCTTCAATCGCCTCAGAAATGCAATATCTCGAACGATACGACCGTGGAATCGGTAGATTTTGTAAAATTTGACAAATGCCCAGACTTTGGTGCACGCTATCCAAATGTAGAGTTTTCTTGTTCAGACCATATCGATCTTGAAAGCAGCTCTGAAAAAGCATGTTCGCTGACGGAAGGGCATGACACCATATCTCAAATAGCCAACAATACAGCTGTAATTGTTGTGCCCCCACCACCGGCCCCTCCCCCTCCGCCGAATGGGTATTCTAGTTTTAGTAACGTATTCTCGCCGTCAAAACCACTGATTCGCCCAACGTTAAAGATGAGACCGCTCTTTTGGAAGAAGATTGTCTTGGAAGGAACATGTGAAGGTAAGAAATGTTCCCACCAATTCGACTGTGAAAGAATAGCTCATGTGAGTAAACTTGCACGTCACGCTTAACAAGTCTATTTTGATCTAACTATAATGCGAATTTTGTTTATCTAATTTGAGCAATGTCTTTTATCTGTAATTTACAACTACACGATGTAGCATATTCATGTACGCTATCATGTCCAAGTCCACGTGACGTTTTTCTAGCAATTTCGCCATGTAATGTATATATATATATATATATATATATATATATATATATATATATATTCAATTTGATTACATCTTAAAAAGTTCACTCATTGGAATTCTGACTGCCATTTGTACAACAGATACGAAACCTGAAAACTTCTGGTCCACATCCAAGGAACCTTCCATCGATGCAGATGAGCTGGAGAGGTACGATAATTTTCCATTCATCTCAAGATTATAGAATTAATCTACATGCATTTCTGATTTGAGGTAATAAGCATTTGCCTCATGGCATCAAAATGAGGGAAATCTGGATTTCAATGATTGATGATAAATATGAATTCATTTCAATTTGAAATATCAATGAATGAAGACAGTAAAGGGGAGTATGAATGCGTGTATCTATTATCTTATTTTCCGTCATCATTGCCACTCCCTAAGGTTATTCGGAGTGAGTGCGTCCCTTGACTCTGAAGCGGTGCAGTTCTCAAAAGCACCAAAGCACGGCAAGGGGAAACAGGTTAGTGCTAGTCAACAAGACTCGTCAATTCCATTATTAGATGAAAAAGAGACTCTTTTTCCACATTCTTTTTTTTTTTTTTTTTTTTTTAAAGCTTTATTCTTAAAAACAGAAAGTACATTTGTCAACAAGTACTCAAGCTACTGTGAGTAAAACAAAATGCCCACTATCGCATGAGGAAGTTAGAGTACATGCACAATAGGACCAGTATTTCTACAATCTACAACTATTGCACACTGGCCGTGATAAAAAGTACATGTGTCTCCTATCGCAGGACTAACATAAAATAACATAAGTGGCTAATCCTAAGTGTACATATGTAAAAATGTAGATATCCGCACCCATGGTAACAACACATATTGATACACAGCAATTATGCAGAGAGTACAGGATAGTCCACCACAGTACTGTTACATTTACATTTGCTGTTACACAATTGAGTGTAGCACAGCATCAATCAGTAAACCCGATCAACCGACTAGGTTGTGATAATAAGTACATGTGTCTTCTATCACATGGGTAAGAGTACATTTGGTCAGCACAGGGAAGTTGAAACAAGTATGTCTACCAAGTACAGCTATTGCACAGGTGGTGATAAAAAGTACAATAGGTATTGCATAGGGAAAAAATCTTCGCACATACAAGCCTTTTTCTCACGTACATATACAGACTATTATGTACAACTACTATACTCCATATGATTTCCATGGTTGCCATGGAATATTTATGGTACATGTAGATGGTTACAAAACAACAAGTTATTATTTACAATCAAGACTTTATCTTTTTAACAATGGGTGGTTCACAGTATGTTATAACACAGTAGACTGGACTTGACCTATCTTTTATCTACTATGGGTTTAACAGTTTTTAAGAGTAAGAGCATATTAAGAGCTAAAACATTTTAGTACCTAAGTAGATAGAAGTAAAACATTACAGATCATGCAGTCTGTTTTTGATTTCCCAGTTGAAAATATAAGATAAGTTATAACCTGAAATGGGCTGTGGTAGCTTCCTAGAAAAGATCCATGTTTTAAAGATAACCCACTTTGCTATAGATATTATTTGTATTCTTCTCTTCAGATTATTTTCATTTATTGGCTGGTTTACCTTTCCTAGTATAATCTCTTCAAAATCAATATAAGGGTTACTAGGGCTATAGGGTACAGAAGTATGTACTAAGTTCCACAGGTCAGTTAGCCTTTTACATTCCAGAAACATATGCTTATAGTTGTCAACGTGTCCACTGTCACATAATATACATATAGGAGTAATTACTAGACCAACTTCATCTTGTATTTTCCATTTGTTTAGTTTCTCACTACATGGTAAAATTTGATGAAGTAGTTTGTAATTAAGTTCTGCTATTTGTGTTTCTTTACATGAAGTTGTACCTAGCATTTTCCAAATCTTCTTCCAATTAAGAGAGTCTATATCAAAAAGTGTCTGCCATTTCTGTTGGCAGCTTGGAACTACTGCATGTTTCTGAACGAGAGCAGTATAAAGTGATTTGCAGGATTTTGTCTTGATTTTCATTTTTGTTCTTGGTTCAAGCAGATGTGGGGTTGGGATAACAGGATGTATTGGGCGGTCAACTGAGTCTATAGCACATTTAATAGAATCTTTCCAGGTGCTGGGTATAGCTTGATATAAAGTAATGCGTTCAATTAAAGTACTGGGTCTATGACTAAGCGTTGGGTGGTTATCTGTCGAGAGGAATCGTCCGTTTGGGAATAAGTCTTTCACATAGATGATTCCTTCCTTAATCCATTGAGGGAAGAAGAGAGTTTTACCCTGGGATCTCACATTTTCATTGCACCATATTATCTGGTCTCTAAGGTTATGGGGTTTCATGTCATCTACTTTGTCAGCTTTGTGATAGGATAGTATGACTTGTTTATAGAAAGTGGGAATATTGTTTAGGTCTGGGCCATCACTTTCAGTTTTAAAGTTCATGCCTAATATGAGGTTATTAGGGCCAAAAGAACTGAGGTATAGAAGGGGTAATGCTTTCCATCTACAATTGTCTTCTGATGTTAGCCTATAGATCCAACGTGATAGAAGTGCATTTTTCTGGTAATCTAGTTTTAACATATTTAGTCCTCCCAATTCAATGGGCTGGCTTATCACATCTCTTTTGATTCTGTCTTTTTTACCTTTCCATAAAAAGTTGAAGATTTCCCTTTTCACAGCTGTAATAACCCAGGGTGGTGTAACAATCATTGCCATGCTATGTGTTATCTGAGACAGTGCTAGGGACTTAATGATAGTGATTTTTCCATAGAGGGTTAGATTTCTGCATCTCCATACTTGTAGTGTATTTTTCAATCTTTCAATCTTCTTCTCCCAGTTTAGCAGTTCACATTCATGGTGTAGGGAAGAGTTGTAGAAGTATATTCCTAATGATTTTATTGGGGTTTTAGGCCACGATATACCTAGGGGAGTGTCTTGTCTATCAACATAAGTTCCAATCCATAAACCTTCACATTTCTTAACATTTAAAGTTAGGCTTGAAACAGTACAAAAATCTTGAATATGTCTAAAGGCATTTTCCATGGATGCAATATCGGATACAAATAAGGTAGTGTCATCGGCTACTTGAGATATTCTAACTTCAACAGAGTCATTAGAATTGTCTTTAACTTTTATTCCAGCTATATCATGTGCATTCCTAATATCCACAGCCATAACTTCTACTGCTAAGATAAAAAGAAGTGCAGATACAGGACATCCCTGGCGGATACCTTTGTTAAGTGGGAAGGGTTCAGACATCCAGCCTTGATTGATAACATTACTGCTGATGTCATTGTACATGCATTGCATGGCATGGATAAAGCTAGGGCCAAAATTAAATTTTTGCAGTACTTTCCACATGAATTGTCTGTTAATAGAATCGAAAGCCTTCGCAAAGTCCAAAAAGATGACCGCTCCAGGTAAGTTTTGAGTTTCTGTGTAGTCAATAATGTCTTTGATCAGGCGCACATTTTGTCCAATAAATCTTCCTTTAATATATGCAGTTTGGTCATGGTCAATCAACTTGTGTAGTACTTTCTTCAGTCTGTTTGCATATATATGGGCAAAGATTTTATACTCAGCATTCAGAAGGCTTATAGGCCTCCAGTTCTCTAGATACTTTCGCTCATTCTTTTTATGTATGAGTCTTATTACTGCACGTCTTTGTAGTACCGACATCTTCCCTTTGCTTAAGGTTTCTTGTATGCAATCATAGATAAGATCACCTATAGCAGGCCAAAACTTTTTAAGTAGTTCAGGTGGGATACCATTTAGTCCAGGGCTTTTGTTTAGATTCATGGCAAAGAGGGCTTCTTTGCATTCTTCTTTGGTAATAGTTTTGTCAAGAAATTCCTTATCAGATTGGTCTAGTATATTGGTGAGATGTATGTTTTGTAGGTATTCATCGATTTTAGCATTGTCTACATTGTCTTCCTGGTAGAGTTTACGATAATAATTGGTACATTCGTTAAGGATTTCTGTGGTGTCTGTCACTTCCTTTCCCTCGATATACAAACAGTCGATTTCCTTTTCTATGCCTCGTTTTTTCTCCAGATTCAAGAAATATTTAGACGGTTTTTCCCCTTCTTCTCTCCATTTGGCTCGAGACCTAATATAGTCACCATGGGACTTTTTCTTGTAAAGATTTTCTAGATTAGATTTAACTTGCTTATAGGTCAGGATGTCTTCATTTGTTGGATTTCCATCAATTACAGTTGTGAGATGACATAATTGTCTCTCAAGATCTTCCATATGTGCCCTGTTTTGTCTAGCTTTCTTTGCTCCGTATTGTCTGGAGAACTCTGATATTTTTATAAGGCACTTTTTCCACATTCTTACTTTATTACTTCCGACGTTTCTAAAGGTGTCATCTTGCTTAAGTAATTCTGACTGGTTCACATTGTACTGCAGCTATACGAGTGATCGTGATGATGTCACGGTGACGCAGTGGTAGGCAAAAAACAGGTGTTTGGCAAAATATTGATTTACATATTAACCAGTAATTTGATCCGCTAACTTAAATATCAATTTTCAATCCAATCTGCTGAAGTCCTGGTAGGCACCAGCCGTCGAATACCCCGGATATAAACAATAACAGTGATCGCTCGTATAGTCAGGGTACTTGCCACTATGGTATAGTTGTTGCTGCTAAAAGAATGCGCTCACAAAGGGTTGTGAAAAAGAGTCTCTTTATTCTGTGACGTACCGACCTGATGAAATTTTCAAGGATAGATTATTGGATGTTGGAAATTACTAATCAATATTACCCTGCATCTGGCTGTAGAATTGATCACATATATGTACTGCCAATTGTTTAAGGTGGGAAAGGTGTTAGACGACAAGCGATCACGTGATGTAGCGATCAAGATAAGCCGTCTGCAGATGTCCATGGAGGAAGTACAAGAAGCTATTTACAAAATGGACGCCAAGAAACTGGGCCTAGACAGGTGAGATAATGGAAAAGGATATGAACGATACACATATTTATTGTTTAATTCAGCTCATTGTGGCAATGATACAATAGCAATATCAACGTAACACTGTAGCGTTCAAAGTCTCTCTGACGCAAACATTGGCATAAAACATGTTATATTTTCCATACGTTTGACTTGACATTGACCATATGATATCTCAATTAAAGGCTGCAGGGACTGTATGACATGCGGGCTACGGAGAAAGAATTGTCAGAAATCAAACGGTTCAAGCAGGAGAACAAACATGGTGAGTATAAATGTATCCAGTCCCACTCTCAGATACAACATGATGGTGCACAAAACTTATCGTTTTAGTTTAGATTTGTTATTAGATTGCAAACTAACACTTAACTGCAAAATATCATGGGTATGCAATCATTTCAAACTTTTATTACAGATCACAAACCATCACAAGCAGGGGGAGAAAACAATATATGTGTTTCACACCCTGAGTTATTGTACTTTGTTACAAGTTTTCAAACATACCACAAAACACATTGATGAAGCAAGGATCGGAAATATGCAATAGTGGCCAAAACTTTTACACTGACTTGTTGTTAAGTTCAATTGGCACGGTGTACGGTATGGTAAAACACTTTCCAATGAAATATAACAATGCTTGAAAAATAATGTATCTTTCAGCTTTAGTTTAATCTAACGTTACATACCAACGTATCATTTCCCTTCCAGTTGTCCTGGACAAACCGGAGGAGTTTCTGCTCCAGCTTGCGGAGGTTCACAGTCTTCAGGACAGACTGGAGTGTTGGATATTTACCGAACGCTTCTCGGAGACAATGTTCAACCTGCACCAACAGATGAACTCTCTCATGTCGGCGTGCTCGGAGCTAAGAAATAGGTACGTACGGATGTATTCAGCAGGCTGGAGCAGCCTAGGACTGCATAGTGGTAGCCTAGCACCATCCACTCTTCGGCTTGGTATATAGCCTCTACCAGGTTCCGCGAATCGTTTAGTGGTCAAATAGTAGAAGTTGGACAAATAGAGGGAATAGTATGCTAGGGAAGTCGGCCGGCCAGAGGAGTCAGTTCCGTGGGTAGGGTACTGACTCCTCTGGTAGGTCGATTCCACTATTTTCTCTATTGTCCATCTTCTACTATTTGAAAACGATTCTAGGAGCCTGGTAGAGTCTACTCGGCGGCAGGGTAACACTCCTCCTATCCAGGGATATCCAGCGAGGCTCACGATAGCCTGCAGGCCGTCAGTACCATGCTAGACTACATAACCAAATAAGCTTTACTAGTGAAAATGAGAATCTAAGATTCCACATGTTTTTCAGCGAGCATCTGCATGCCGTGCTGAGGCTGGTGCTGGCTGCCGGGAACTACATGAACGGCTGCACACCGCGAGGCCAGGCGGACGGGTACAAACTGGACATCCTCACCAAACTGAGGGACGTCAGAACAAAGGTTACGTCGAAATTAATGTTCCAATAACACCATCAACATACGATTTAATGGATATCTCGAAAATGCCGAATGTTACTCTGTAGCCCTTTTCAAGCTACTCGCACACGATACTATACCATTAGACTCGCCATAGTATTGTGTGCAAGTAAAAAACGATCCGCATCGATTACATCTACTTGGTTTTTAGACAAGGTCATTGACATGATTATACTATACCATTAGGCTCGCTGTGTGTGTGTGCGTGTAGTAAAATACTCGTCTTCTTCTATAAAATAATACAGACAGGTTTTGTTATCGCAAACCTGTAATTATTCATATCTATACAGCTAATATGATGATGCAGTTCTAAGCTCTGATTGGTTCACTGAAGTTCTAAGCTCTAATTGGGTCCTGCCAAATGACGACACTATCAGCGGAAATTTGATACTCGCATGATGTGATGCCTTTTATTAACTCTACCCAGGATAAGAGTGGTAACCTCCTACAGTACATAGTGCGGCAGTACTGCCGGCGGAGTGGAGACTGCTGTGATCCGGACGGACAACAGTTCAGGCTGCCGGCACCAGAACTGATGAAGACAGCCCGACAGGTAATTATAACGTGCTTTTTTTTTATAATGAGCGACACACCAATGCACAAACAAACAGATAAAATGATAGGAATGAAATTTTGTATCCCAATTTCTTCATACAAATTATCACCAATGAACATGCTTCACGCGTCCTTTTGGACGTTTTCCGATCCTTAGACATCACAAGCTGTAAGGAGGACTTTCTCTTGGTACAACTAGCTATAGGCTACATATCGGCACTGAAAGTACTTTATTATCATACCATTTTTGTGGGTTAACATAATGTTACTTTCTCTTTCTCCAGGCATGTCTAAAAGACAGTAGGAAATCAGTACATAGTATGGGCGAGGGTCTGAAAAGAGTGAAGGGACTGGTAAGAAATACATGTACTAGCCTGAGTATCATCCTCCGTAGTAACCGCTGGCTCACGACTTTCGCTTGCTAACCACGGATGCAAGCGAAAGTCGTGAGCCAGCGGTTACTACGGAGGATGATACTCAGGCTAAAGAAATACGACTTTACGTTCACTTTTCCTTCGATTGTTTTTATTGTATCTTGCTCAACAGAAGTGGCTATGGTATTTGTAAGGTCATATTGTGTTCTAGGGGCGGATTTTCTGGTTTCTTATATAACGTTAACGTTATTGACCAGGAGATTAGGTTTCGTCTGTAACATTTTCTGCCATTGTTTGACTGCAGGTTCAAAAGGTACTAGAGGGAAGTGAAGCCGCCATGGTGACGTCGTTTCGCTGCAAGATGAAGCCGTTCTTATTTCACGGTAAACAACACTTATCAAGTCTTACCAAGAATGCAGTGACAGCCATCTTTCGTCGTAGACATATGTGAAATATTTTTTTACGTATAACAGTTAATGTAAGTTTATGTCAGAGTCCAAGTTAGCTCTCATTATGTTTAATCCTTGTACAATGCTGAACTTTCTTCTAATACAAAGGTATACACGGATCAAATTTTCAACTGTCGCCTTCTGCAGGATCAATACAGTATTGATCCTGAATACGGCGACAGTGGTCGTTGTGTTGGAAGAAAGGTTAGCATTGTACTATGATTACTACCAACACAGATGAGCTTCCAATCCTTATTTTGTGTTGACGATTACAGCTGAACTAACCCTCAAACGGGAAGTAAGGAAGCTGGACGAGGTAGAAGACACGTACATGGAACTGCTTGAGTATTTCGACAGCAAGGAACCGGAAATGGTGAGAACTACTGACAAATTGTTTAAGCCATACGTTCTATAGATTAACCATATGTGTACGCATATCATTGTTTTGCCCGTCGTCATGGCTCAGTGGATTCCGTACAAACGAAATTGATGGCATTTCTGCATGCAGGTAACAATGATACTGCGTTTTTATGTGTTTTGAACACAAACATTCTTTATTTGTCTTAAGTTATCAAATGAGGCAGTACGCAATCGATACTGCTTTATTCAACCCAGTCACCACCAACAATGTTGACTCACTACAAATATCTGTAATTTCTCCAGGACGGCCCTTCGTCATTCTTCGAGATATGGGAGCGGTTCTGTCTGGACTTCCATGATTGCTGGACGGTAGGGCCACTTTCTCTGTGCCATTCTATCAATTTGTTACATTTATTACCGGCTGTCGGAAAGATATGATAAGGCGTGACTTAACTTTTATTGACATAGTATACTTTTTTTTTTACATCGTTTGCACTCAAAACTGACTAAATCTGTAGCCTCCTTTACAGGGTCTATGAGGAGTGCTCTCAGGGCATATTTGTGACTGTTCTTTTTACCCTCTCAGGAAGAGCAGAAGCGGCTTGCAAAGGAAATGTTCCAAAATGTCGAGAATGACAAAAGAGTGAGTTAACGTTGATCTTTCTTCTTGAATTCAGTCATGGTGTTGAATATACGTAATAACTGCCATGATGATTATGTCAAGTGCATACACAAACTGATTTTCACCGTAATTCTGTCACATAGCCACATTGGTAGATTATGTCTTTATTATGTACAAATATTGTGCACTCTAACATAAAGCGTTGCTGAAGGCATAATGACTAAATATTGATTAATGTATTTTTCAATCTTTAGGCCAGACGAAACTCTACAACTACGCGCGAGTTGACGGAATGCAGCAAGGGATCCCTCCTCAAGGCCCGGTTTTCCCGCCAAAACTCACTGACTGATCTACAGGACGGCGACGCTGCAAAAACGTGCGAAAATTGCGTTTCAACAAAACATGATGCAAACATATCAAGAACCCCAAACGCAAAGTCTACATCACCAGACCTCCTTGCATCACCCAATATGCCAACCCTGGACGAACATCCCCTTTGGGGAAGCATCACCCGTACGGTACATGACAACAATGATGACGAAATGGACTTACCAAAGACCATTGATGAATGTAAAAATCGACAAACAGGATGTGAGATATCGCACAACTTGGGCTGCCCTGACGATAGTAGCTTAGTGTCGGCATCCTATGTATATTTGACAGACGAACCGTCTATTTTGGACGACAGAGAGGTCATAGAAACTCCTTTTTCTCAACGCAAAGCGTCATACGATTCGGCAGACAAACATGACCAACTCAATGAGAATTGGGGATACATGTACTATGAGCAGGGGCAGGGTCAGACCCATGTTAGCCCAGACCCTGCTGTTAAAGTGAAGTTTCAAGGCAGTACACTGGTGGTTTCTCTTTAGCCCAAAGTTAGAAACTAGTTATAAGTTTGGGTCTCTGTGATACGATATAGGGATACTTGTTAGATGCTGATTTGATTAAAAAAAGTCTCATGTATCACCAAATAAATTGTCAATAGTTCCACCTTATAAGCAGTAACAATTTTTTGTATTCTCCGTAGCATACGCGATGCTATGTATGGTGGGTATCATTTATATAGTCTTGTTAATGATTGACATGAACTTTAGTTGTTGAATTATTTGCATATGTATTGCCCATGTCGTATAAATGAAGAAAATCATATGACAGGGCTTTATGGGCAAAGTCAAAGACAGAGACGAGGTGGAAAGCTCACAAACCACCTTTATTAAAAAGATGAGTTGTGGTACAATGTACTTTACATTACATCAGCTAGCTGGTGCATCCCTACAGATTTTCTCGAAGGATGTCAGCTAACTTTTTCAAGGATTCCCGCCCCAAACTGTAAGAGAACGGTTTGAAACCCATGACGGCAATGCCATGAAAAGCACTCTCCAGATGGTCATGAACAACAGGAACGTCCACAGTTTGTAACCGTTTGGCATACATTATCCCATCATCCCTCAGCACGTCAAACCCACAGGTTAGGATGTACGCTGGGGGAAGACCCCTTAGGTCGGCATCATCAGCTACCAGTGGGGCAAAATACGGATTGACAATGTCCTTCATATCATCAGGCAAATTCATAACTGAGTTATTGTCCTTTGATCTGACACTACCCACGGTGTAAAGACGTTTTCTCAACTCGGGTGGTATGTGGTTGTTACTGGAAAAGTCCGGGTGCCGGACATAGCTGCCAGTTAGATAGAGACACCAATAAAAAGCCATCATGTCAATGGTTAAGATGTCCACGCTGTTTCCACGTTTGTACGAGTCCGTTCGGAAGTCTAAGGCCTGAAGTGCTGGGTATAGCAGAGATTGAAACTTTAATGGCGGAAGGTTCTTTTTCTCTGGACGATTGAGTTTTAATGCGACGGCAGCGGCCAGGTTACCCCCTGAACTATCGCCGAGGACACCGATTCGGGAAGAGTCGACATTGTAGTCTTCAGAGTGTTCTAGGAAATATTCAGTGACGTGGAGGCAGTCTTCGAGCGGTGTTGGGAATTTGTACTCTGGAGCAAGTCGATAGCTTTAAAAATAGAAACAAAACATAATGTACAACCAGTTACATGTACGTATACTTGCAGGTGATACTAAGCATAAAACAGAATATTTGTCGGTTGGTATAGATTGGAGCATTGGGAGTTGGAGCGGCAAGATATGATGATGGTAAAGATTGGAAATAGTTGTTGTGAGTAAGCATCGACATCCTGAAATAACATTAAACACGATATAAGATGTGCTTGCAATTGTAAATAAAACTAGAGTTCGGCGACCTCATACCTCCATGAAAATTTAGAGCTTTCATAAATTTCAGGCAATTGACCAACACATCAACATAATTCATGCATGGTGTTGTTCATCATTGACTAACGTACACATGTCACAATTATAAAATTCCCATTATTGATCATAAAGCGGTTTTGAATTTTGACATAAATTATGGAAATAAGTTCCTCATTACCATATTTGGTATCTGCTTATATTCCACCTATCATAATTAACATGTGTTTTGAGGTCCAGTTATTGAAAACAATGGAACTATACAATTTCCTCATTAATTATGCAAGTTAAGTCCTCATTTGCATAGCATGCATATCATTGTGAACATCTTTGCCTAAGCTACCTGCATGCCTAAAATGCAGGCAATCCGTCGTTCCTTTCTGCAGTTATCCGCTTTGGAGTGTCTTGACAAAAACGCCCCTGCAGTTCCACAATTAAATGTCAGGGGACTGAAACTTGCCCCACATTTTTATGTCGCTAAAAGCTATCTACCACTTTAAATGTCACAACCATATCACGTCAGTGACAAGAGATACATTGAAAAAACTGCTATGATAGAATATTCTCATTAATTATGCAAATGTATTCCTGATTTGCATAATTAGTATCTTATCTTGTACAACATTGTCTAAGGTACCTACATACCAAAAATCATGAAAATCCGTTGCTCCCTTCTTGAGTTATCCTCGTCAGAAGTTTTTGACAAAAATGCCCCTGCTATCCCCAAACTAGACGCTAGGGGGCCCAAACTTATGTCATTTCTTCCTGAGCACAAGAGCTATCTAACGCTTAAAAATCGTGACCATAGCATGTTCAGAACACCGAGATAGCAAAACCGGAAGTTGCGCTGCAGCACCAAGGGGAGTTGCTAGGGGGCCCAAAATCCAATCATTTCCAGCTTTCGTCACACACTACCAACACACCAAGTATGAAACCAATCCACCCAGCCGTTCTTGAGTTATCTTGTTTACACACACACAAACACACAGACACACAAACGCGGGGTAAAATATAACCTCCATGACATTTCATGGAGGTAATGACGGAACACAAAGCACTGATAGAACTTGACAGATTATGCTTTGAAGCAGACATATACTTACTCTACACAGACAACAACTGCGCCGGTGTTGATCGCAATGTACCGGATAAATGGGTCATATTGATCTGCAACAGAGTTCATATTACATGTCACTATGCATAAAGCACACTGTTTTGATACTCCGATAACCATTTGCATCCCTATAAAAAACAACGTTACCAACTACTGCCAAAAAGACAGGTAATGTGTTTGATGGTTTGTGATATTTTCTGGCTGTTAAGGGTACCTATAAACCGCGTTAAAAGGAATATGCGGCTTACTACGTGGGATGTATATGTACATATCCATCTGGGTATAGTGTTTTCTTAACTACATCAAATCAGTGACAAAGCAAATAACAGCCAACAACTGCGCAGACAATGATTCTTACCGACCGAACCGAAGGCCCACCCTCCGCCGTGGAAGTACAGCACACCTGCCAACTGTTCGCCGTGTCTGGCCTTGGGGCGATATAGTTTTACCTTGACGTCACCGAACGTCATGTCCTGGATAGTCAGGCGGGGGTCGTCAGCTGGACATGGGGATTTCATATTCCCAAACGTCGCCCTAACGATATCTAGACTCTCTCCGAACCCGAGGGTTTTGTAACCACGAACCTGCATGTGTGGATAATGAATCTTAATCAAGTGATAATTGAATGAATTAGAGACATAATCGGCTAGTGAATAAATGAATCGTTAAATGGAGTTCATGTTAACTATATGAACGAATTGACACGTTTATTTCGGTGTTATTGGCACATAAGTAACATTTATAACATCTAACACCATTTGGATTTTCTCCGGCAAATTTAAAAGAACCTGCCTAGAACTAAATGACGAGTTGTTGCGTACAAGTTAGTAATAACAAAGTGATGTATGTATACTGTGTGTACTATCATTTTGCAACCTATGAAAACAGGTTCACTAAATGCTAGTCATATCTTCTTTATAGCAAGCAACGTACTCACCACTATACCGGCAAACCGCATGAAGGACATGATGACGGTTGTCTTCCACGGCTCTGCGACACCTTGCGGTGCGGGGGAGTAGCACATGTAGCACAGAAACAACGCTACAGCTGGTAGAGTCAGCCCTAACACCTGCAGGACAACTCCAAGCTGAGGGAAATATCAGGCCAATCAATGCTAGTACTGATACAATGTAACCATTAATAATGCAAAAGATCTTTATCATACATTTCGGCTCTCACAAGCTACGTACAGACCAGGAGCATCGCCTGTGTTGGAGGGGGGCGGCTTACTTTCGGGAGAAATCAAACGACAAAGGAAGGCCTAGGTTTCAAAGTCATCTTATACACGATGTTTACTATGAAGAACAATCGACGAAAAAAACACGAATTGTTGACGTGATATTGTTCTGTTATAAAGCTTTGCATGCCCTGGTGATGCAACGTACAGATATCAAGCTATGCAAACAGACTTTATGTAAAGCTCTTAGCAATAAGTAACAGCGTGACCCAATTTAACTGGTCAGCAGCTCTATTCTATGTTCAAATGTGGCACATTATTTCAAGGAAAAATTGTGACTGACAAAATAAGAAAGTTCCTGACTTATTCAGACAGGTAGTTACATGATTTACAAAGCTATGTTATACTTAAAACAGTCACGCATAATTGTAACGAAAAACTAAATTACAATCAAATCCGTTGCACATGGTTGACGTACACGTACATATCATAGGTTTTATATCGTTTGACGTCAAGGACCCCATACCTTCCATGCCATCACTAGGCCTCCAAACGAGCTTCCGACCAGCAAAACCACCACTGAGCGCACACGAGACATGACTGGCACATGCATCGTTCACTGCTGGGGACTCTGGTGAAGTACGCGAACTGAACTTTGACCTGTGTTTACTGATTGTATAATGTGTTGTTGTTTATTACACAATAAGTAAACACAGGTCAAAGTTCAGTATAACTAGCAGTCCCCTATAACTAGCATTGGGTGATGTGTGCACTAGTGTGATATATTGTTTGGCAATTAAGGGTTAATGACCCGCCCCGAGGTGTATATGGTGTCATAACACCTGGTCCTTTGCTATAACCACCGAATAAAACCACCTCGTTCGCTTCGCTCACATCGGTGGTTTTATTCGGTGGTTATAGCAAAGGACTAGGCGTTATGACACCATGTACACCGAGGAACAGGCGGGTCATTAACGATATTATCATATAGCCTACCCAAACTTGCAAACTCCTGTATGACGCATAGATCCCTTGTACTATACGTGTGAATTCCTTTGTCGAATTTCTGAAAATTCACATTTGTACATAACGTTACATTTGTAAGAAGATTACGGATTGCATTTGAAACCAGAATTTCCACAGAAAATTGCAGTCTATGGCTTTTTATAACAAAACAAAAAAACTCATTATCAATGTTAATAGAAGGAGCCATTCCCCCTTGCATTCTGTACTTATTCACTCTGCTCTGGCATATGTTTCGCTCCTTTTGATTGACCAATGCCGGCATATTTCTTACTTTCTTGTGTGTATCGCTCCTTCTGATTGATCAAAATGAATCGACACCGGCACCGGTGTCGATTTGCATCGACACTGGTGCCGGTGTCGATTCATTCTGACCAATCAGAAGAGCGATACACACCGGCCTGGCCGGAATCTATGTGTTATGGCGTCACAACCAACGTCGAACGGGGCCTTCTGATTGGTCCGCGGCGCCTGGCTATATGATAATACATAAATAAATCACACACTAACCCTAACTATTGTTAATAGGATAACAGAGCGTTTGAACGCCATTTTTGAAAACGTCATTGAAAAAAGCCTTTATATTAAGAGTATATTATGTGTTCACACGTAAGTGTTCAACTATAGTTTTAGATAGATAGGTGCACAGTTCACGTCATGCAGTCATTTCATAATCTCTATGACTGAATCTTGTATTTGCTGTACAAGTAGTACTTCGACGTTGGCACAGCAATCCACATCAATTCTAAACCTCCCTTTCCAATAAGATGAAAAGGTCTGAAACTTTTCAATTTCTAAAAAAAAAGTAAATAAAAGCATGAAAGTGTACAGTAGGTCGACCAAACGACTATACTTTATTGCTGATGAAACACTATTTGACATTTTAAACGATATTTGTTTTAGTAACAGGCACCCAGCGTTCCTTATTATTAAGAGAGTGAATGGCAGTTATTATCGCCTGATTCTGTTTAACATAAGTGTTGAATTTTATACATATCTAAGCTTGTATCGTCAGGACATTTCATTTTATTTCATTTCATAAATTGACAGAGGGCAACAACAAACCACACGGCCAAGCTGTAAGTTTTTTTTCTGTCACATAACGTACTACCGAAACGATTTGTTCCTACTTTTCTTAATGGTCACTAAGGTCATGAACAAACCTAATAAAGCAACAAACCCCAGACCCAAATAGTTGGTACTTCCGTACTTCAATGCAGTGTCTAGGAGGAGTGCTGTTGAGTGCTTATAAAAAATGCTACTAAATCTGACTGTTCTTTTTACCATCTCAGGAAGAGCAGAAGCGGCTTGCAAAGGAAATGTTCCAAAATGTCGAGAATGACAAAAGAGTGAGTTGATCTTTCTTCTTGAATTCAGTCATGGTGTTAAATATATGTAATAACTGCCATGATGATTATGTCAAGTGCATACACAAACTGATTTTTAGCGTTCTGTCACATAGCCACATTGGTAGATTATGTCTATATCATTTAAAAAATATTGTGCACTCTAACATGAAGCTTTGCTGAAAGCATATATAATGAAGAAATATTGATTAATGTAGTTTCCAATTTTCAGGCCAGACGAAACTCTACAACAACACGAGAGCTGACGGAATGTAGCAAGGGATCCCTCCTCAAGGCCCGGTTTTCCCGCCAAAACTCACTGACTGACTTACAGGACGGCGACGCAGCAAATACGTCCGAGAATGGCGTTTCAACAAAGCATGATGCAAACATATCAAGAAGCCTTGACACCGCAAACGTATCTCCCAAGTTTATTGCATCACCCAATATGCCTGCCTTGGACGAACAGCCCCTGTGGGGAAGCACCACGCGTACGGTGCACGGCAACACTGATGACGAAATGGACTTACCAAAGACCATTGATGAATGTAAAAATCAACAAACAGGTTGTGAGATATCGCACAACTTGGGCTGCCCTGACGATAGTAGCTTAGTGTCGGCATCCTATGTATATTTGACAGACGAACCTTCTATTTTGGACGACAGAGAGGTCAGAAGAACTTCTTTTTCTCAACACAAAGCGTCAAACGATTCAGCATGCAGACATACATGACCAACACAGTGGGAATTGGGGATACGTGTACTATGAGCAGGGACAGGGTCAGACCCATGTTAGCCCAGACCCTGCTGTTAAAGTGAAGTTTCAAGGAAGTACATTGGTGGTTTCTCTTTAGCTAGCTCTTTTAAGTTTGGATCTCAGTGATACGATACGGGAATACTTGTTAGTTGAGTTGTTAACGTTGATTTAATAAAACAGTGTAATGTATCACAACAAACTGTGTCAATATTTCCCCTTAAAAGCAGTAGCAATTTGTTGTATTCTTCGTACCATACGCGATGTTATGGTGGGTATCATTGATAGTCTTGTTGATGATTGATATGAACTTAAGTTGTTGAATTATTTGCATATGTATTGCCTATGTCGTATAAATGAAGAAAATCATATGACAGGGCATTATGGGCAAAGTCAAAGACAGAGACGAGGTGGAAAGCTCACAAAAACACCTTTATTAAAAAGATGAGGCACAATGTACATGTACTTTACATTACATTAGCTAACTGGTGTATCCCTACAGATTTTCTCGAAGGATGTCAGCTACTTTTCTCAAGGATTCCCGCCCCAAACTGTAAGAGAACGGTTTGAAACCCATGACGGCAATGCCATGAAACGCACTCTCCAGGTGGTCATGAACAACAGGAACGCCCACAGTTTGTAACCGTTTGGCATACATTATCCCATCATCCCCCAACACGTCAAACCCACAGGTTAGGATGTACGCTGGGGGAAGACCCCTTAGGTCGGCATCATCAGCTACCAGTGGGGCAAAATACGGATTGACAATGTCCTTCATCATATCATCAGGCAAATTCATAACCCGCAAATTATCCTTTGATCTGACACTACCCGCGGTGTAAAGACGTTGTCTCAACTCGGGTGGTATGTGGTTGTTACTGGAAAAGTCCGGGTGCCGGACATGGCTGCCAGTTAGATAGAGACACCAATAAAAAGCCATCATGTCAATGGTTAAGATGTCCACGCTGTTTCCACGTTTGTACGAGTCCGTTCGAAAGTCTAACGCCTGTAGTGCTGGATACAGCAGAGATTGAAACTTTAATGGCGGAAGGTTCTTTTTCTCTGGACGATTGAGTTTTAAGGCGACAGCGGCGGCTAGGTTGCCTCCTGCACTATCACCTAGGACACTGATTCGCGAGGCGTCGACATTAAAGTCTTCAGCGTGTTGTAGGAAGTATTCAGTGGCACGGAGGCAGTCTTCGAGCGGTGTTGGAAATTTGTACTCGGGGGCTAGTCGATAGCTTGTAAAAAAACACAAAACATAAAGATATCGCAGTTACAACCAGTTCCATGTATACGTACAATTGTGATACTAAGTATATAACAAATTACTTGTTGGTTAAAGACCAGTACCCTAAAATAACATTCAAAATAATATAAGATGTAAGACGCTATTGCAAATAAAATGACGGAAACTCAAATGACTGATAAGGACAGCTTACACTTTGACGTATACTTACTCTACATAGACAACAACTGCGCCAGTGTTGATCGCAATGTACCGGTTAAATGGGTCAGATTGATCTGCAACAGAGTTCATATTACAAGTAACCATGCATAAAGCATACTGCTCTGATACTCCGATAAGCATATGCATCCCTATAACAAATAACGTTACCAACTACAGCCCAAACACCAAACAGACAGGTAAGGGGTTTGATGGTTTGTGATGTTTACTGGCTGTTAAGGGTACCTATAAACCGGTTAAAAGAAATATGCGGCTTACTACTTGGGATGTATATGTACATATCCATATGAGTATATTGCTTTCTTAACTACATCAAATCAGTGACAAAGCAGATAACAACCAACAACTGCAGGTAATGATTCTTACCGACAGAACCGTAGGCCCACCCTCCACCGTGGAAGTACAGCACACCGGCCAACTGTTCACCGCGTCTCGCCTTGGGCCGATAAAGTTTTACCTTGACGTCACTGAACGTCGCGTCCTCGATCTTCAGGCGGGGGTCGTCTGCTGGACGTGGGAATTTCATCTTCCCAAACGTCGCCCTAACGATATCCAGACTCTCTCCGAACCCGAGGGTTTTGTAACCACGAATCTGTATGTGCGGATTATGAGTCACATGCAAAAAAGTGAAGTGAATTAACATCGAATCCGATGAAAATTCAATCGAGTGATAATGAATAATCTAGTGCATAAATGAATCGTTAGATGTTATCTATGTTAACTATGATAAAGGTGACACGGTTATTTAGATGTCATTGACAGCTAAATAACATTTAGAAAATCTGATACCTTTTGGATTTTCTCCGGGAAAATAACCTACCTAGTAATCGATTACGAGTTGTTGTAGTACAAGGAACAAAAAGTGATGCATATATACCGCGTGAAATATCATTTTGCAGGCCCTCTAAATGCTCTGTAAATGCTTATATTTTCTTTATAACAAGAAACGTACTCACCACCTTATAGGCAAATCGCATGAAGGACATAATGACGGTCGTCTTCCACGGCTCTGTGACACCTTGCGGCGCGGGGGAGTAGCACAGGTAGCACAGACACAACGTCACAGCTGATAGAGTCAGCCCTAACATCTGCAGGACAACTCCGAGCTGAGGGAAATATCAGATCTATCAATGCTAACCTGAATAAATCGCGCCCCTAGCAGACGACCATACAATTGCCGCCACCCTAGGGGGTCATTAACTGTTCAAGTCCACCTATAATGTAGAGCAATATCTGGATATTGACAATATTCGGCACAGGACGGCCGTCACAAAACTACGAATCAGCTGCCACAAATTACACATTGAAACCGGAAGACATAACCGAACTCCTCTAGAACAACGAATATGTAGATACTGAAATCTAGATAAGTTAAAAGACGAACATCATTTTGTAGTAGAATGTAGTTTGTACAAGAAAGAGAGAGCTGAACTCTATAGTCTGATAGAACCCATGTTCCCCCACTTTATACAACTGGTGATATAGACAAAATTATATTCCTTATGAATTTAGACAAACCTTTACTTATAAAGCATATCTGTTCCTACATTTTCAACATCACAAAGAAACGAGAAGTCGAATTCTCGTAGTAGAATAGGATTGTAGATTCATTGTCTATATTTCATTGTATATATTCCATGTATCGTTTGTTTAAACCTGTACTGAACTGTATGTATGTACAATAAAGGTCTTCATTCATTCATTAACCCCAGCCAGCGAGAGATTGTGTATACACAGGCTAAATCAATGCTAGTACTGATACAATGTAACCATGGATTATGCAGAAGAGCTGCATAATACGTTTCTGCTCTCACAAGCTACGTACAGGCCAAGAGCATCGCCTGTGTTGGGGGAGGGGGGACGGGTTACTTTCAGGAGAAATAAGATGACAGAGGAAGGTTTCAAAGACAACATATAGACAATGACAATATTTACCACGTAGAACAACGTTAACCGACGAAAAAAACACGAATTGTTGGCGTGGAATTGTTCTTCTGTAATGTTATAAAGCTTTGCATGTCATGGTGATGCAACGTACAGACATCAAGCTAGACAAACAAACTTTATCTAAAGCTCTTAGCAATGAGTAACAACGTGACCCAATTCAACTGGTCAGCAGCTCTATCAAGCATCTAGCAGTTCAAGTGTGGCACATGATTTCAAGGATAAGTAAAGACTAACAGACGTTTTTCAAGAAGAAAAATGATGATTTATTCCGGTAGTTACATTGTTCACAAAGCTATGTAATACTTAAAAGAGTCTCACAAAATTGTCAAGAAAAACTAAATCATAATCAAATCTGCTGGTACCACATAGTTGGCGTACAAATAAATATCATGGGTTTAACGATAAGGAATCCATACCTTCCATGCCGCCACTAGGCCTCCAAACCAGCCTCCGACCAGCAAAACCACCACTGCGCGCGCACGGGACATGACCGTCATATACATTATCCGCGGCTAGTGGACTCTGGTGAACTGTGCAGCACGGCCGAACTGAACTTTGGCCTAGGTTTACGGATTGTGTAATGTATTGTTTATTAATTACACAATCAGTAAACACAAGTCAAAGTTCAGTTCGCGTTGTGCACAATTTCACCAGAATCCCCTATAACTAGCAGTGGGTGATGTGTGTACTAGTGTAATATATTGTTTGGCAATAGATAAATAAATCACGAACTAACTATATCTATTGTTAATAGGATAACAGCGCTTGAATGTCATTTATGAAAACGTCATTGAAAGGCCTTTATGTACGATCATACATTGTGTTCACACGTAAGTGCTATTATAGTTTGAGATAGACAAGTGCAGTTAACGTCACGCAGGTCTCCATATCTATGCCTGAGATGGCAAACTGATAACATAACTTGCCAATTGAATCAAATGATCAAACAAAAAGGAGGCGGCATTGCGAAAATCGTATACGTATTGCATGCTATGTTAGTAGCTTGAATATCAACATATACCACTTTTTGATTTTAAAACATGGGAAACAACGTTTCTGCCTAACGACAGATATTTTATAGGTACAAGCAGTGATCAGTACAGCCAAATTCAGCCGACCATAAACAATACATCGTAGTACATATATTTCCTGTACAAGTAGTGCTTCGACGTTTAAACAGCGATCCACATCAATTATAAACCTCCCTTTCCATCATCCAGCCGTGCGGGTTGCACGGATGAACATGACTCTCTCCCTCCATCATTCCCTATCCTCCATAGCCTTGGGCAGATCTTCAGCCGAGCAGCCAGTATCTTCACAAAGTTAATGTAGATATGTTTTGCGTGGTCTACCTATGCGTGGTAAACCTCCCTTTCCAATAAGATGAAAATGTCATGTAAATTTTCAGTTTCTAAAGAAATCAAATGAAAGCATGCAATTGTAGAGTAAGTCGTCCAAACGACAATACTTTATTTCTGATGAAACACTATTTGACATTTTAAAACATATTTTTTTAGTAACAGGCACCCTGCGTTCTTGACTATTACGAGAGCGGATGCCAGTCATTATCGCCTGATTCTGTTTAACATAAGTGTTGAATTTTATACATATATAAGCTTGTAACGTCAGGACATTTTATATCATGACATATATTGACAGTGGGCAAAAACAAACCACTCGGCTAAATTGTAAGATAACACCAGTATTTCTGCTATCACACAACGTTCTACCGAAACGCTTTGTTCCTACTATTCTTAATGGTCATTACCGTTATGAACAAGCCTACCAAAGCAACAAACCCCAGACCAAAATAGCTGGAGTACCTCCGAGTAAATCCGTCTAATGCTATCGCTTCTCTTACAAAGACCTTGATCGAGCCCACGCGACGATTCTTGATCCAACAGGTATATATAGTCCCGTCATGTTTCTGAAGGTCATGTATGTGGAGGGAGTTCACAATGTCTACAAAGACTCTTCCCTTGGTAGCCTTCTTTAGCTCCGTCTCTGTGAGGACCGCGCTCCCGTTCTTCCAGCTGACCGGGCTGTCCATACCTTCCCCGGGACACGATAGTGTAATGTTTTCCCCTGTCTTCCCGAAAATGCTTTTCTTACTGGTGATAGTGGGAAGCGTGGGGCGATTCAAGTTTCCTCTTCCTAGATTCAGCACTGACTCCACTATACGGCCACTGGAGTCGGTTACAGCAAGGCTCTGGTCTAACAACGAGAAATAAAAATACAGCACTTTAAATATAGACTTCCTTCCATCAATATTTTGTGAAAGCAAAGTATCAAACACATTTCCATGAAAAGTTTCATCGGGTTGGTACGTCACCGCATCTGAACTGTGAGCAGCGACACCTGTGCTGCAGTACAATATGAACCAGTCAGAATTGTCTTGAAGAAGGTGACAAACGGTCGCAGAAACGTTGTTTTATTCAATATTCTATTGTTACACGTGATGTCGGTTCACAGTAGTGGCGAGATATTGGACATTCTGAAACATGGAGCACTTCAAGACCTTACAAAAAAAACTTACAAAACAAAACGGGGTATCGATTTAAATACATCATTGTGTTTTCATAACCGTCTAACTGCAGTGGCTACGAATAAAATCTACACCAGGGGTTCATTCATGTCTCCCTTGGGAATTTCAGTGCAGAGTACTGTCTGGCAAACCTTACAGAAATTAGGACTGACAAGTTTCCGACAAACCTAACATAACGGAAGCTCGTTGCCCAGTGTCGTTCAGTTCAGGCTGCCAATTTTTCCACCAAACCTTACATTACGGAAGTGGATCAATTAGGACCAGGTCCTGCTGGGTCCCGTTGCCTGTCCACTATCTCGAGCTGCCAATTTTTCTACCAAACCATACATTACGGAAGTGGTCAATTAGGACCCGATAAGGTTTGGTAGAAAAATTGGCAGCTCGAGATAGCGGACAGGTAACGGGACCCAGCAGGACCTGGTCCTAATTGACCACTTCCGTAATGTAAGGTTTGGTAGAAAAAATGGCAGCTCGAGACAACGGACAGGCAACGGGACTCAGCAGGACCTGATGATGATTGACCACTTCCGTAATGTAAAGTTTGGTAGAAAAATTGGCAGCTCGAAATAGCCGACAGGCAACGGGACCCAGCAGGACCTGGTCCTAATTGACCACTTCCGTAATATAAGGTTTGATAGAAAAATTGGCAGCCCGAACTGAAGGATAGCTAGGCACAAGCACAGGACCTGGTCCTGACCATGACCGTTACGTAAGGTTTGGTGGAAAAACTTGGTTGCGTGTGTCTTGTTAAGAATGGCCACCTGTAGCTGTGCTAATGCCGTTATGTAAGGTTTGCTTGAAGACTCGGTGTCCCTCTCGTGTCAGGATGGCGTGTGTCCCTTGTTAGGCTGTGTAAGGTTTTGGAAGAAGGGTTGATGGAAATGTGTATACTGTCCCAGCCCAGACATCATGAAATTCAAGTACCAGGTTGGCATGTAAGGTGTATTGTGTTGCAAAAATCGGTGAATTCCCTTGGGTGCAATATCACTTTATGTTAGGCTTTCTGTTAGGTATGGAAATGCCAAATGTTCCACAATGTCCAATTTCTTGCCAGTTCAGCACCAAGGTCAGTACCAAAAAGAAAGTCACTTCATCTTTGACCTTCTACCAGAATGGCAAGGTACAAGATGACTCACCTATCGGGCAGGGCTCGGTACAGAACTCTACCCTCCTCTCATCAGGGCGGCGGATTTCGTAGAAGGGTATCGTGTGTCCAGGGCGGCGGATTTCTTCGCCAAATACCTCTCGAGCGAAAGAGGGAAGGTTCTCGGAGTCACAGGCGAAGACTTTGCGCGTGCCTAAGTGCTCGGGAAAGTTTTCGCTCTCGACGTGACAAATCCCTGTTGAAATTAAAACAATCCGTTATAGCTCTTGGATTTAGATAATGTCACTTATACACTAGACACAGTTATATTTCACAAAGTAGATTTTTCCATCTTTTTGTCGTTTGAATAAATATTTGTAAACAAAACAAGCGCGTCTTACCAAGGAGGTTTAAAAAACGGATTTTTAACCTCCCTGGTCTAACTAAAGAAGGGGTCTGATTATTTTGGAAATGCCATAAATCTTCTTACATATAGCATTTTGTGTTTCTGAAGACTACTGACAAGTATATATATATATATATATATATATCTACAAACAATCTTTACTACCTCCTTGATAATGAACCAGTTATATCCCTCGGAAAGCACTATAGTAAGGCTAAAGTGACATTTCCACAAAGGGGCCGGGCCGGGCAGTTCGGGGGAACGAAAAGTACGGCATAAAAGACTACAAAGACACAAACGGACCACAGATAATTCAACAGCATGCCTTATGCATATTTATTGGCATAAACTTAAATTTTTCGTTTCCGCAATCTGCCCGGCCGGGCCCCGGGTAGGAAGTGTGACGTAGGCCTAACACGTGACGTGTACGTACCAATCCTGGTGCGTTCTCCGGACCCGCCACACCTGTTACACTGTCCCCATGGCGACCATAAGCTAAACATCGTCATCTCTGCCGCTGTTCTGTTCGGCAGGGGGTTCTCACTGAGAGCCACCAGACTTAGCCTGACACCAGACTTAGCCGGTTTGACCGTCAAATCGTAAGAAACTAGAAGTCTCTCTCTAGATGTGTCTCTGCAGTAGTATATGCCGCTGTCGGTTACCTGCACAAAAAATATCAACTATAAGCTAAGCCTGTTTTTTTTTTCAAAACTAAGACATGCTTGAAGCTGCTTACACACTGAACTTTTAAGTACTAGCGGTAATGTAAATGAAGTCTAAACAGTCGTAAGACATCGATCTCTGCTCTAGGCAACGGAAAATCGGGTTTCCGGACGGGTAACGTTGTCTCCTGTATATTCCAGTATATGGCTCACGACTCCTACGAACTTCGCGAAGTACACTAAATGCTTATCAACATCACATTTCCAAACCGGGGCCCAGCCGGGCTATTTGTGGAAACGAAAATGTATACGTCAAAATATACACAAATAATGCCCATGACTATTATCTTTACGTCTTGTGTAGTTTGGTGTCTTTATATCATACATTGTGTTCTCGAAAGCTGTCTGGCCGGGTCCCGGTTTGAAAATGTGACGTAGGCCTTAGCCGCGTTCGTATTACAGATAACAATGCTGTAACGATGCAAAGGATGTTCTTAAAAAAGACCAGAACAGGTTGTGTTCTCTCTCTACCCACCTGAGCATGCCGGATTGTCATGTCAAACTCCGTCCCCAGTTCGAGCCTGTCTTCCTCGTCAAACAAGACCGGCTTCTCCCCCTGCCCACCCCGCGGGACCACGGTCCAGCTTAGGAGCCTATGTCTTATATTTATGGGTTGGCTGAGGATTCAGACAGAAATTCTTTTAACATGTGAACATTATAGTTATTTACATGCAAAATCATGCCCGAGGACTAATTCCATGAGCAATATTCTCAAGGGAAAACGAAATAATACTTAACACTAATGATTAATCAACTGAAGGTGCATCTATTATTGGATTTGAATTCTTCCCCTACAATGCAAAATGGGTGGGTTTTGTGATTCAAGTAAAAACGTATTCTTTTAGTGATGTCCTAGATTGTAACAGCTCGGTGAAATTGTAGCGAATGTTTGAAATAATCTGTTTCTTCAACCTCATAGTGAGGACATTGGCTAGTAAAATGCATTTCACATTGACGCTATTGGATGACGCATGAAGCATATGATCTATTAGCAAAAAGACGACCACAAGGCACAAATACCCCACAATGTTTTACATATCAATTGAAAGGGTGGGTAGCTCGTTTGCGCGAAGATGCTCGCAACTTTGGGCTAATGTCACATTGACTTGAAAAAAAGGACCCCGCAGTCACTATATACTACTTACCACAGACAGCGAAGATGCAGAAGTTGGGTGACATAGAACTCCTTCTCCACAATCACTGGGCAATAATCGGCTGCACGGCGATTTCTCCTACCAAGCACGATTTCACGATTAGCTACAGCAGCTCTATTCCTTCGCGAACTCCACGCATCTGGGGAGATCAGCTGTGTATCATATGGCTGATTGGATGAAGAGTTGTCCGATGACGTCAAGTTCGCCAGAGAAGCGGAAAGTACGGTGGACGACATGTAGATGGGAATCAGTATTGAGAACAAAGACAAAACCCTTGCAGCAGCCATACTATAGCTCACGTCTGCTAAAATCATGGTGTTACAACAACACACTGTTGTTACTAAGGGCACTGTTCGGTACTGGTATCTAGAACTATTGTGAATTATCGTTCTAGAACACCAAGTTTGTTTTCGCGCCGGCCGTTCCCAGGAAACACATTATCATATAAAGTGTCATTCTCCGGCCGGACACGGAACGCTGCAACGCTAGCTTCTGTCAATTTTTTTGTGATTGATATCACACGGCATGAGCAAATTTGGCTAAATAATAGTGTATTCTATAACCTTGGCGCAGTATCATGGTGGAAACTTCGTCCCTTTTCTTGAGTGAAGACTTTCTGGGCAACAGCATAATTCAATGGTTTGTCAGTTAAGTAATTTAAGATAACTGATCTGGACATGTACACAATGTGATCTAATGACATTGTCATATACAATTTGAGTACAAATTTCATTTAGTACACTGCTTTTCAATTCAATATTGATATTAAGAAATCCTTCAAGCATTCTAAGGCCACAGTAAGTAAATTTTATGGATGGCATCCCCTGCAGACTGCAAAAATAGTGCGATAGGGCGAGAAAATGGGTGAAAAAAACACAAGATGGCTACATTTTCAAATATAGGCACCATAAAGTTGTGATGACTGTTGTAAAAAGAATTAACGGGACAAAACATGGTATCAGAGCCAACAAGGCATTCATTACTGTATTTAAGACATGTACTGATGTGGTAAAAGTGACACTAGTGTGGTAGACTGGCATCACCAACAAAGTTGGTAACCACACTCATAGCTTCCGTATTGGTGTCACTTTTACAACTATCCAATAAGTTTCATTTCTACAACTACAGTCCTGGGTACCTCGCAAGTGTCACTTCTACAAGTACAATTATTAGGATACAACACAATGTATTTGTTCATTTTGGTACTTTATTGTCATGTTGACCATCCCTGCAGAAGAAAAAAAAAATTCTTCTTCTGAAATCAGGCGAAAAATAATGCGCGCGCTGATGTCATCCATAAAATTTGATTGCTGTGGCCTAATGGCAATAGTTAGAAAACGTTGTAAAAGGCAGTGTACTGGTAGGTTCTCTGATATGATATGACAAGATAAGATAGATTTATTTCGTACACTATTGAATTTTTATTCAGTACACCATTGAAGGTTTCTTCAAACTCAAACACACACAAAATGTTCTGGTGAAGCATTTTTGGTGAAGAAAATACTCGTCTTGAGACTTGTTGTAGCATGCAGATGTATTGCAAGAAATCCTTTTACACAACAAGAAGTCAAGATAAGTAAACAAACAAAGATCATGCCTACATATACCCTCTACATGCTATCACAAACAAATAATGGTACAATGTGCACTTAAAAACTGATTCCCATACATATAAAGATTTGTACATCTTAGAATGATTTGGCATTTCTAATCTTACAGGCACTCCATTGAAAATTGATCTTACATGTGTTATAAGTTACAAGGACAAGGAAGTCAGAGTAAATAAGAGGTCATGGTATATATAGCAGCTGAACAGTGAGTAATGATCTGAGAAGACCAGCTGCCTCTATGATAGCCTGGTACCTATCTGTATTACAGCTGCCAGTTTTCTTGTTGCCCTTCAGCAAGTGGATACCAGGTTACATAACACCTAGACTCTTTGCACATGATGTACACATTTTTCTGGACAAAATTGGTCCGGATACAGTCAGATCCGGGTCGTTATTATTCCATTTGCGGACTGGATACGACCACATTGTGGGTGGATATGAGATGCCATTTGTATCCGCCCGTATGTGGCCATATCTAGTCCGCAAACGTAAAAATAACGACCTGGATCTGACTGTATCCGGACCCATTTTGTCCAATCTAAATTAGTTCATCTGAAAGTAGAATGGACTGTCAATCAGTCATCACTCCCCTCTGGCTCCTCCCACTGGCTGGTCACATGATCGGACAGGCCTGTGTCTGAGAGAAACCTGTTCCAGACCACAGGGAACACCCCCGCCACCTCCTCCATGGTGACAGCCCTAGTCCTGAGGTTGTTGATGACCCAGTGGAGGAACTTGTGCCCCAGCTCCCTCCAGGTGGCCACACTGTCCTCATCCAGCCCCAGCCACTGCTGGATCTCACTGATACGTTGTCTTAGCTGAAGTATGAGATCAAAAAGTGTGAAGGTTTTCAAGTACATGTATTATTGATTGTTGCTGTAGGTGTTTTATTTGTGTTATATCCATTCGCCTGGCTGTATGTATGAATTTTTGACAATCTAACATACGTTATACTCTGCCCCTGAGGCATTGCCAAAAGGTACCTGTCAGTCCAAGTCATATAATTCTATCAATCTAGTCCACTGAGAAATTGATATGTAGAAAGAGATTTTGTATTTGTTATCATATTAGGAAGATTATTACCTTTGTTAACAATTGCAATTTTTCTTGCTCATGTAAATGTTAAATCAATATCATCCAATTTGGAAAAAAAATACAACAATAGGGGTGCTTAAACATCATTACAACATTATGACATAAATTTACAATACAATAAGTCTTTGAAAGTAAGAAATGCTGATACATCATAGATGTATTATATGCCAGACCCTGTTATTAGCACCCTTCACATCAACAAACACAGAGTCCCAAACTCCCAGAGAATTTCATCTTACTAACCTTTTTGTCTGACCTGTTGATGTCAAAGTCATTCTTCTTTGTGTAGGCTTGAGCTGCATTGCGCACTTTTTCCCTGATGGCTCGAATGACAATGTACCTGAAAATAGACATTATCATTGAAATTCATAATAACTAAAACATGTCTTTTTAAAGGCTAAAGACGTAAAGTGCTGCCTAAAATGTGTATAAAGAAGTTTAACAGCAGCAGGAGGAGTATATGAACAAGGGAGCAGTGCCTTTAATAGATTTCAGGACTATTCAAGTTTTTTTACACACAACACTATACTTACCATATTGTTTTCTTCTTCAGCAAGCCAATAACTGCTCCATCAGCATCAAGGAAGTACAGGACTTCCCCTTCATACCCATAACCCTGCCTGATTTGCTTCATATGAGTCTCCACCTCTGATGCAGGCACCAGTTCATATTGCACGGTGGGCAGCCCCATGGTCCTTGCTATCTCTATTGCCATGTGTGGAGCCATGCTGCAGAGCTGTGAGTTACTCCTGGGCTCCAAGTCGGTACTGGTCCATGCAATAAACCTGAGTTCTGATCTGGAAAAAAGCAAACGGTGGAAATTTCAAGTTTAAGAGTTGCTAAGTCTTGGGATCAATTGTTACCTATTCTTTCTGCGCACTGATTGACTCATCCATATGAAGCTATGGGGTGGTGCCTGGAGTTGTGCGAAGATGTGATGCATAACATTCCCCAGACTGAGTGGGTGGGTGGGCAAAAGAGAAAAACTGCACTACATTGTGTCAACATGTCTACCCCGTTTCCCCTATTCCACTCCTTCTATCTTTATCCCACTCCTTCTATCCTATGTTGACATCTTCGACGGAGTCCGGGCTGTGCGGATGAGTCCGTCAAACTGCACAGTGAATAGTCTTCTCTTGCCCTTATATAGGATTGGGTCTTCGCCTGATATGGGCCTCGCCAATCACAGCGCAGGAAAGATAGTAGGATCAAGGTTTAAAATTGCAAAGGAATTTTATACTAGATTTGTCAGGACTATCTGTTAGGAAGAGGTTGGAAGATATATATATCCAGACATTTTCTCATAGACTGTCTACAGATAATGGTAAGTTAAGATTTTTTAAGAAACTAAAGAAGGGATACTCAATGGAAACTTATTTAACGTCACCAGATAAATTCGAGGTCAGATCGGCAATGTGCAAACTTAGAATCAGCGCCCACCCCCTTGAAATTGAGAGAGGGCGGTACAAAAAGCTACCTGTGGGCGAAAGAACCTGTAACCATTGTATTGCAAAACCGGTGGAAGACGAAATACATTTTATTTCCAACTGCCTCTCTAATGACAAGGAAAGAAAGGAGTTATTTGAAGAGGTATGCATGACACACAAAAATTTCCAAACGCTTACCGATGAAAACAAAACTATAACGCTGTTAACGTCACATAACCCACTCATCATAGAAAAAGTGGGGTACTTCGTCTCCCACTGCTTCCAGAAAAGAAGTCAAACCCCAAATGCGTAGATTGTAGCTCTCAGCAGTCCATATCATTGATAGAATAGTCACTTGTCTACATTTTTCACCATTGTCATCTATACCAAATTACTTTACTTTATGTATGTTTACTATATTTTCTGTATGTTTCATGTTGCAATTACCCTCGGGCAAGAACTTGCAAATAAACTTCTGTATAAACTTCTGTTAAAATGAAGCTCAGTACAGACCTTTTCAGGTATGACAGGTCCTCCACATGCTGGTGGTGAGGCTGTAACACCTCAAACACTGCTGTGTAACCGGTGTGTACCAGGAAACTCTGGAGCCTGCAGACAAGATTCAAAAGTGGAATCATAACTTACAACCTTATGCATTTTCTTAGTACAATGCTAAACTTTCTTCCAACACAAAGTCAAAGGTATACACGAATCAAATTTTCAAATTTTCTTCAGCATAAATAATGACCAATCACTTTAGAACGTAAACTCATGATTGGTTATTGGTCATTATGGAACCTGAAGAAGGGTCAGTGGTTGTTGAACTATTGTGTTGGAAGAAAGTGTACTATGATTACTATCAACACAGATGAACTTCCATGACATATGTATTGTCTTCATGACTCTACACAGTCAAATAAATGACATGCAGATAGTTCAAATGATATGTAATTTAGCATGAACATTTGTACATGTGTATGGATGGGTTACAAACATGACAATAGTATACATACCTGTGTCTGTGCAAGTCTGACATGTCATCCAACAGATCCATTATGGCTGTGCACACCTCCCGAGCCACTTGGTACCTGCTTTCCTTGTACTTCTCTATATGACCTGCCAAAATATACGTATGTAACAATAGATGTTAATATCCTTGTATCCATCGACATTGTTGGATCCATAAGAAGAATTCACCATTACAGTTTCTCATACAGTTTAAAATCATTTCTTTTCGACAGAGAGAAAGTATGAATGACAAATTGAGATAATTCACAGCTGAGCATGAATGTACATGTTTCCTTTGGATTATAAATGTTCTTTATTTAGATTATTCATGTTTCTAGACCAGTCCTAGTTCTAGACCTGTCATCAGTGATTTGTTGTTTGACTTTAACCTTACCCCTTTGTGTGAACAGCATGTGGACATTTTTAGAGCCTCCACACAGGACAACCTTCCCTCCAACCAGCCGAGCCCCCAGATGGGCAGCCTCTCCATTGGCCTTCCTTGTGGCCACTACAGTGGTCGCCTCCTCTAAGGGCTAGCAGAATGGGGTCTTGTTAAAAAACATCCTTAAGCTTACAATAAGCAACAATTACCTCAGTAGTTATGTTTGTTATATTTCCTTGTATTATTTTCTATACTCCAAGAGCTATTGGATACAATGATACTTGATTGGAATTTAATAAATCCAATATGTCTTTCTAGATTTTACAGATTAGAAATCCAATTATAAGATAGCTATGTATGAATGATGACCAGGCCTATACAGCACTTAAATGGTAGTATTATAATAAGAGTTGGAAGACAGATTATTTTATGCTGGAGCAATTTTCAAATTGGATGAAATTTCCATGTAGTCATCGTCTTACCTTAGTGAAATACTTCTTCCATGTGTGGTTGTCACCCTTATCCTTGTCATCATCATCGCCCAGTCCACCTGTGAACTTCTTCAGAGCGTGGATCACACAGTAGGTGCCCCTGTCAGGACCAGCTGGGATCTCCAGGAAACTGTTACCCCTAGCAACCTGATACAAAACAATGTGGAGAAGGAAATCCAAAAGGTGAAAAGTGGTTTTCTACATTTATGGACTGTACTAGTAAGGCCTAGGTCACAAATACCAACCTGGGGCCCGGTGATGTAGCATTGGAAATGGAAAATATGATAAGAAATGCAACAAAACACATTAGAAGTAGCATTGGAAATGGAAAATATGATTTAGAAATGCAACAAAACACATTAGAAAGTAAAAAAATTAGTCAGGAGCATAATTTGTGTATTCCTCAATAATAAAAACTTTTATCTTTCGTTTTCGTAAACATCCTGGCTGGGCCCCACTGAGGAAATGGGATCTCATTAGGCCTAAAAAAAGGGAGTAAATTATCAACGGATGAAATAGCATTAGGGAAACAGAAGTTTTACATGACAACACATGTGGTACTCAATAAAGTTCATGTTTTGGAAACACAATTAGATCTAATCGTCAGCTTCTCATTTAGTATCTAGCCAAGGAGGTTTCTATTCTAACTTCCTTGATCTAGCAATTCGTGTAGACTCAGGCTAATTATATATATATAAGTCCAACCCTTATCCAATGTGCCTACATGTAACTAATACCTTCTCTCTGAATTCCTTATTGGAATCATACACAGCATCATCAGGTCCGTGCTTGGTGAACACCCTGACATCGTGCAGCTCTGCTGTTCTCAGGTCAGGTGAAATTCCAAGCTGGGGGACAGCTGCTGTCACAACCTTGAGCTGATGCTTCTGGCGAGCCCAGGACAGCCATCTGACAGGAAAAGACAAGAAGCTGCATTCTTGCTGGTTTGAATATAATTATCTAACACAGTTTAGGCTACTGACTGGATGGCTCATTCTGTATAATATGAGATTTTTTTGTTGCTTTTCATTTGGTACATTTTCTTATGAAACTGCATTACAAAAGCTTCCCTATAGTGGGTCTGCTGTGCTGCCTAAAGTTAAACAATGTTTCAGAGTCAATCCTTGATTTGATAAGTTGAACGTTTACCTGGATGCCTGTAGTCTTTGCTCCTCGGCACTCAACCCGGGTCCACAGCCGTCCAGTCCGAGCGACTTGTTCAGACTGTCCCGAGCCTCTCGCGCAGACAAGTCTTTGTTGTTCGTCTGTAATTCCTGTAGCAAGTCCTCGAGCAGCTGCTTACTTGCAATAAGTGCCGTTTCAGAACTCTGCATAGCGACTGTAAATGGTTTAGCAGTTGATGGATTCACAAGTCAGTGGTGGTCCAAAATAGACCTTGAAATTTTTCTTAGCACTTCTTGGCGATGTCTGCTATATTGTGTTTATATACAACAATGTTGTTGCTCTGTGGACCCGCTATATATCATGTATGTAGACAAATGATGTCGAGAAGTTGTGCAATATCCGACGTCATGGTTTCAGTGTGTGACTCATCGATTTACCTGAATTGACTGATTTGCGAGAAATCTCAGATGTGAAAGGCATCAGTCAGCATGGTAAGGGGGATAGTATGATGAGTAAATAACATGACAGCCGAGGAGCAACATCTAGCGGACGGAAAGACAAGAATCCACACCACCTTCTTCTCACTTCCGTGTTTTGTTTCCAGAGGACGCCATCTTAGACTAGACTGCACCATTGGCATTTAGGTATTTTTAGGTTTGATCGTCGCAACTTAACTTTGTACCCCCATTAAAATCAATCAAATCTTTCAATAGATAAAAAATACAAAGAGTTCACAAAAAATACCAATTGAGGACATTTATTTAGAAAAAATATATAAAATGTCCCCTTTGCATTGATTGGAAGCTTCCGCATACCACATTGCATAATCAGCCTACTTCACATCAACAGAGGGTTAGACATTTCAATATTAGTCCATCTTTCAGTACAAAAAAAGGAAATTTCATTCTTAAAACTTGTCAATATCGTAATATATTAGTGATAAATATATCCTATCATATTTTATGAGTCTAAACAAATATATGTTTCGAAAATTTAGACTGTATGTGCCTTTTGAGCACTTATGTACCCTTCAGCGAATATGGACGAGTCCTAACATACTCATGGCGGGAAATATTGCATCACAAGCCGGTGCCGGCCGGTTTGGTTTGACCTGTAGGTCGAACCTTCAAGTGCTAGGAGATCGGTGTCAGCGAAAGTTGTTTTGGCCAGGTTTGTCCTTCGCAGATTGTGCTAGTATGAGGGACTCTGTCACAGGATCATGAAACATATCACGATTCAGTTGAAGGTGATCATTATACATCATAATGCTGATTAGTTTAAAGAATTGATGAGTTAACTGTTAACGTTATAGCTTATGTAATTTGTCATACAAAATCGGCCTTAGTCTTTAATTTAAAAGTCTTCCCTCCAGTTCCTGCATGACCTTGAAGGTTAAGAATAAGCTCTATGTTTGCCCAGTGATTTCATCATCCCGTGTCCCCAAAATAGGGTGTGTAAGATGAGTCGTTATTTAAGGACAAGGTCTGTTACCCACAGTATAAGTTCTGCTGTTCATTGCTCATAATCTGCCTTGCTGTCAGGACAAAGGCGCAACAGAATGTCAACAGACGTCTCCTTGAGCTACGCCCCTCTCCAGATTCGCTGACTAGACGAATGGTGTCAGGATCTAGGAGAAGACGCTGGTCTCAGCACATTGGAGCTCAGGGTGTGAGGGCGGCTGAGGGATGTTTTGCCAACTGCTATCCACTTTGTGATGGTAAGTGAGTATTTCAACAGTCATTTTCTTGCCTTTCAACCCATATTATCCTTCTCATTGCTTCCTAACCCTGTTACTACCAGTACAAATTTTGTGCCAAATGGCTACCTTTACATAAAATAATACTAGACTGTCTCACCACCATGCAGCAAATTATGTCAACAAATGAATTGAACAATGAAAGTCATTTCTTTCATATCTTTTAAGCTTTGCCTGAGTGGGTTAGTTCAAGGTTAAGGGTCAGAACTGATGCATTTTCACATCAAATCATAAAATTTAAAGTAATTAGAATTTCCATGCAGGTGTGGTATTGTCGTAACTTGGAAGTGGTACATAAAATTAAGGTATGGACAGGGTCCAGACCTGAACTTTGACCTGATTATATTTATAGGGGGCCCAAAATGTAATTAATTTTTAGTCTCAACAAGACCAAACCACACACCAAATCCATCAAGGCCATCTCAGTTTATCATGTTCACAGACAAACACAGACACACTAATGCTACCTCAAAACATAACCTTCTGGCAAAGGTAATTATTATGATAACAATTCTGCTTTGAGATTACGTAGTGCTCAGGTATCCTTAGCTACACTCTCACAACTGTGTATAACAACCCAGACTGTTAAAAATAGCTCCTGTATCCCCTATTCATTGCTGTGACCTATAGTCAAGCCTGCCAACTATAAGCAAAGGTCAAGTTAAAGTTTGCACCTGCTTAGACCGGATTAGAGCTCCATTTTGTCATTCAAGTCAATGCGAAGTAACCACAAACTGTTCTTGTACATGCAGTAAACAATTTTCCATTTTGTTTATGTTGTAGAATACCACTATTGTTTGAACTGTAAATGTGGCCCTGAGTTTATCCAGGGGACAAGCACTGAGAGCATAGTCAGACAAGAGACAAATAAAGCTGTAACAGAACCGCACCTAGCTGGTTTGAACTGGTTAAGGCTGGTTACATGGAGTGTTTGAGTTGTGAGCTGTGTAACTTGAGCAGGTTGGTTCAAAGAGTTAATATGCAGGCATGCAGTCACTAGACAGGCAGAGGCTATGTGTGCAATGCAAGATTTAAACTACCCAGATATTCAACTCTGTATGACCTTAAGGTCCTGATGGCCCTAAAAGACATCATGATAACATTTCCAGATGATGACATCTCCACATGGCGTGACCTGACCTTCTGAGAGGGATCAGGGACAGATTGAAATAACCCAGACGGGAGCTCATGCCTGGGTTCAAGGCTAAAAGCAGTCATTGTGTTGCATAGGGAACAATCTCACTTATTGTCAGAAGCACTTGCCTGACGTCCAGGTACAAACTAACAGTAATAGACCCAGAAGGGGGAATTGCATGGTTGAAAAAAAACAAAAAACAGAGAAGAGTCATAAATTAATAAATGAATTAGGCACCTTTATGATTTTACAAATTGCCTTCATTTCCAGCAAATCCAAACTCTCTAGGATAGCCTTTGGAGCATGTGGCATTGTTATAACTAATTCAACCTTACTTAGACAGGTTCGGACAGAATGTTGACACTACACACTGATAAGACACATAAAAATGCCATACCATCAATTGGAGAATCAGGTTGTTCAAACATGAAATGTAGGACATACGTCTGCTGTTACTAGTGTTTAAGAATGTGCCTTGTGAATATGCCTGACATTGCTGACAAGCCTAGAAGCCTAGAAGACTCAGGCTAGGCAAGCATAGGTAGGAAAATGTCATATTAGTGTTACTCGGACACAAAGGGAGATCATAATTATAACATTTCAAAAATTAAATGTATTTTGGTTTCATGGGAAATTGTGTTATAGCAGTTTGCATGCCTGGTTGACAATTGTGACAGAGAATCACAACTGATCAAAGTACAAGCCTGTACTACTGGTCACTGTACTAATAGATGTTTGCATTTATCCTATGTTTTCCCCAGGTGGTATTGTGTTGACATAGGCCACAGCTAACAGGCAGGCACACCCCTCTTCACTGGTAACAGACACTTGTACTAAAAAGGTAAGACACTACCTCAAGCTGTTTGTTTTTTCTGGGGTTAAAAGTTCTAGACTATCTGAAGGAGGGACTTCAAATGGGGGATTTATTGCAGTCATTGTTTGATGCAATATCTTGAACTTTTCTTCTCTTTAACTTAATGCTTCTGAAAAAAACCCACAACTGTGAAGCAATTGATAGAAGCAGTCTAATGCAGAAGTATCCTTGGGGGATAATGGTATCAATCATTTGAGAACAGGACTTGCAACAAGATGAATTACCTAAGTGGAGAATTCCTGCCAAGAGACAACTTGCCCCAGGTCCTTATGGTCCCCATATCAACTCAGGGCACCTGTGTCAACAAATTACAAAACAAACAAATCTTTTCTTATCTTACAGCTTCCCTTTCAAAAAGTTTCATCTTAGATATTAAGAGCTTAAAGTATTTGATTAGCTGTATGACACAATGATATATGTAAATTATCGGACAAATGGACTAAGTGCTTTCAAATTGCAAGGTGGTGCTAATTATAGGCGTTAATATTTCATGCTAAAGCATGCAATAATTGTCAATTAGGTTTACTGAGACGTATTTCAATAAAACAACAGGTCAGGATATGTTAATGATGTGTCTTGTTCAGAAGATATGTGAGAGACATGATATTGGGCCATTTACCTTAGCCAAGAAAGTTATCTTTTTGGTGTGGCTTGTGTGTGTGTGTGTGTGTGTGTGTGTGTTTGTGTGTGTGTTTGTGTGTGTATGTGTGTGTGTGTGTGTGTGTGTGTGTGTGTGTGTGTGCGTGCGTGCGTGCGTGCGTGCGTGTGTGCTTGGTGGACAGCATAAGCCATAACCCAGAAAGCTGTGGATGGATCTTTATCATGACACTTTGTATGTCGGTATGGGTCGGAAAACGGTCAGTCAATCCGGTCAGTCTGTCTTATCCTGAATTTCTGGCTGCCCATTCCATTGTTAATGCCATTTGTTATCAAGATTCTCAAAAAAAGCTTTTACATCCCCACCACATGAGTCTAAATGGTACAACCCCTAATTACTAACTACGTGATTGACAGGCCCACATTTGTAGATTGACAGGGCTGCTCTCCCAGTCTGAGGACAGCACTGATAGATCTCAGCAGGAATCCTGGTTCTTTCCCCACCTTAAAATAGCTTATCTTAACTCACAGCTGAGACAGTTTCTGGTCAGGGATTCAGAACCATTCATGTCACAGTGGTGAATTTGTGCTGTATGCCCCTTTTAAATCCCAAAATGTCATCTAAGCCACAGAGGTAAGTTCTAACTTCACTGGTTTATTGTACAAAGAGTTGTACAAAATGTACGTTGCATGTGGGATTATGCTTCCCTAAATGTACTGTGAGGGATATGATTTACCCCTGGGGTTCACAGGGCAGCTGATTAGATCTGATATCTCTTGCACAACTCCTCATGTTCCACATTCAGTGTCATGTTAATGCTCATACTAGTAACTGTACCTTCTCTACTATCTCAGAGTAAATCCCCAGTCTTTCATGTATGAAAAGATTTGCTTCATGAACTTAAGACATTTAACTCAGCACAAAAACATAAATATCTATGCGTGCTGAGTGTTGGTCCATTTTGTCATTGATGGACGATGCCCCTGTACCTCTACCAGCATGTTAGTTTACCCTCAAACATTCTTTCTATGCACGGGTATGTGGTATTTGGGTTGAGATATTAATAGTTTTTGGCCTGAGGGATAAAAATGTTTCAAGTTTTTTCAGCAAAACATGAAAATTCCTGTATTGGTAGCTTGTCTGTGAAAAGGATCATAAAAATGTCTATCATTAGTATCAAGACTCCTTTTGTCAGGTCTGATAAATCTCCAGGTAGATTTACCGGTAGCATAAGATATTATCAAAGCGGGCCAAAGGATTAAGCCACCCAAACTCCCTTTGTCCAGCTTTGATGCAAAAAAACAAACTGTACTATCTTATGCCACCGGTAAATCTGCCTGGAGATTAAGGTCCAATATGAACTTGGCAATGTGACCTGCTTGTATTGTAACACTTGTTGGGCTAGTAAATTAGATTGTTTTCAATATTTTAGTTGCTGTCTGTATTTACATGCAGCTTGATAAATGCATCACCGAGAAGGTTATTTTTAGGTGTTGTTTATACATTGTATGTATGGGTGTGTATGGCAGTGGAGAGGAACTCTAGAAGCTTTGGATGGATCCTGGTGATATATGGTAGGTGGGTAGGGGTCGGAAAATGAAGCAACTCAGTACTACAGCGGAACTTTTAGTTTTGATATCCTGAGTTCTTTTTCTGGATTCTCAAGGCAGAAAAAGTGGTGTAGTTTACATCCAGGGTATTTTAGTGGCTGTTTTGAACTGTAAGGGCTGATTTTGTTTCATACTTTGGAAGAGAACAACTCTAGATGGGGTTGTTGTTTTAATATGTAACATCCATTGGCATAATACCGGTCGGTTTACTGCAATTTCTCAAGCAATGCTAATTTGGCAAATGATCAACGCATCATTTTCTCCAGTTACATGTTGCTGTTACAGGTTACCTTTGCCACTTCTTCTGTGTATATTATTTTGTCCCTCTTGTCCTGCTAAAAACATAATATCGTCATTGGAACACACCGCGGAATAGCACGGAGAACGGGCGCGTGGTTGGAAGGGGGTACAAAATACCGGTCGAACGAAACACGGCACAATTAACTGCCGCTATGTACCTTTATACATCCTCTGTTGTTCCTTTTTTTCCTGTTAGTAGTTGCACAAAACAAAAATCTGCATGAGCATACAAAAATTCATGAGAAAATGGGCGTATACTGACAAGAATTTTCATTTAATTTTGGTCCATCACAACCGCTATGACGTAAAACTTTACTGCTGGCCGTAGCATTAAAAATGGCGGGAAAATGGCGGCGTACGTTCAATTTGACCCATTCAGCAGTAGATCCGGGCGATAATGCAACGGTTCCTCACACTTTTACACGAGTTGTAGGTCACCAAAAGAAATTCAAGATTGCTGTTGAATCATGCTCGTCTTGTGCCGTGAGCACATGTGATTATTATCTACAAATCTGGCGATGAACGTGACAGTGTGTTTGTCCCACGACGAGCTCGCCTGCCCCGAAAATGACCTGAAAACTTTTGGCCTTGTTGTCTTCGAATGCATTGTTATCGATGCTTTGTAAATTATGTATTGGACACCTAGATGTCTGAAGTGTGCATACCTCAGAAATAACTATTGTTGCACATGCAGATCTCTTTAAGTTCCACTATTTTTAATCGACCGGTATAAGGCTTATGACCGGTATTATGCCAATGCATGTTACTACTAGACAGCTGTTGGCTGGAAAGGTCATTGCACATCTTTCAGCAGAACTACATTCTAATGTCAGTGTCAATCTACATGTTTTGTGATCACTGCAAACCAGTTTAGCTACCTGTCATTAGTTATAAATCATCAGGTCATCTAATTGGCATGATGTAAAGGTGATAAGGCCAATCGTGATGTCACCTTTCCATCAATGTGACCCTATCAACGTGACATGCCTGGGGCATGATTTGATTTATGTTTACTGGATTATGTAATTCAAAGGTTATAAGCTGTAATCTTGAATGCCTTTTTATGTCAGTTCCTAGAGACTGTGGTTGTCTGCTACTTTACCAATATGTAGTAAGGTTAGTTAGCCTGTTTGATTTGTGAAATGTCCTTACAACTTGTGATATTAATAGTCCAGGAGGAGATTCTCAGAAGAGGCCTATATATGTGGTTTGTAGCCCACCCAGTACTTACTAAAGTTCACTATCATAGAATGATAGCATGATGACTCCCGATCATTTAAAGGTATGTTGTTTTATAGTCCAGGTGGGACAGCATATAAACACTGTATACCAGATTTATCAAAAAGCTTTTATGATATTCCCTTGACAGCAAGATGACCCCATCCCTGCTGTACCAAGATGGCTGCCAGCCCTGCACGGTGCTCCAAACCCTGCAGGAGTTCAGGAAGTCCAGGGAACTCTGTGATGTCATCATCCAAGTGGGTTCCTCTGAGATTCCTGCCCACAGGGCTGTGCTGGCAGCAAGCAGCCCTTACTTCAAGTGAGTGGTTTCTTCTTTGGCTGTGAAAAAAGCCATGGTCAAGCTGTATAGAGTTAAGGACCAAAAGTAAATATAGTTCTAGATGGTCATTAATGGTGTCAATCAGAAAAGCTAAAACAGTGAGTGCTGCATTGGTACACTTGATCCCTCGATCTCGGAAGTTAAGCAATGCGACATACCGGACAGTTCTTGGATGGGAGACCAACCAAGGACGTCCATATTGCTGTAGCCTCACGAAGCTTTCCACGAAGTTGTCTTTACGGGAGGGACGTAAAATGGGGGTCCCGTGCTCGAGGGGGTGCCTCGACCACGTCACTAGTAAACAGCCTCATTACTCATACTTTGGGTACCTACTGGCTGGCGAAATACACCAGATGATTCGTTCCAAAAATCTTGAGATTTATTCCAAAAATCTTGAGATTTATTCCAAAATCTTGAGATTTATTCCAAAAATCTTGAGATTTATTCCAAAAATCTTGAGATTTATTCCAAAAATCTTGAGATTTATTCCAAAAATCTTGAGATGTTGAGATATTTTATTACAATTTCAAAACTCATAGATTGTAAAGATTACATACAAACCTACAGGTATGTTATGCTTGATAATGCATTACTATACAGACCAAAATTTCCTGATTTAGAATGGACCGTGTAAAGGTAGAATGAGAATTCTTTTGATTGTTTGAACCTTGTTTCAGGGCCATGTTTACAAGCCAGTTGTGTGAGAGCACCCAGCATCATGTGACCATGAGGGAGGTGGATGGTGCTGCCCTGGACCAACTCATCACCTTCATCTACACAGCCACCATGACTGTGGGTAACAACGTGATAGAGCTATTTAAGTTTGATGGAAATATCACTGCATAACTGTACTTCTCTAATGCTATGGTCCCATTTGATAAAAAGGAGCCCCTCCGATTTAATTAAGGTCTGTTTTACTGCATTATAGGACATGACCTCCATGTGGCCTTGTGGGACACACTGTAACTACTGGGCTATTTTGGGGCATGGCCAGGGCCCTGGATTTTTAAAACTCACAGTCAAAATCAACCCAGGACCTGACAACAAATAGACACCTTTGCCTACCCGCTATCCACCAGGACAATTTTTTTGGCTTTGGAGCCTAGTCCTTTGTGGTAATCTGTGCAGTGGGATTGTGGCATAACAGTAGTTGCTTGATTGATAAACACTACATACATTGTTATACATTAGTCAATGACACATCTAGGACATGATTAAGTTTCACTCTTCATACCTTAACTCACCTGTGCTTTCAAAGTACTTTCGGCAAACATCGAGAAGCTAGTAACAGTATGGATTTCTTTTTACCACAGGTTGATGAAAACAACGTGCAAGCCTTGCTGTCCTGTGCGACACTGCTCCAGATGACAGGGGTTTGTGCTGCATGTTGCCAGTTCCTTGAGAAGCAGCTGGCGCCCTGTAACTGCCTGGGTATCCGACAGTTTGCTGACCTCCACAACTGTAACCAACTCAGGAACGAGGCCAACAAATACCTCCATCAGCACTTCTCAGAAGTCATCCAAGAAGAGGAATTCCTTCTTATGGAGTACCAGGACTTACACGACCTTGTAACAAGTGATTTCCTTGGAGGTGGAGATGAAGAAACAGTCTTCCAAGCGGTTACGTCTTGGTTAAGCTACGACATGGAAAACAGGTTATACGCGGCAAAGTCACTGTTTTGTAGTGTTCGCTTCCCTCTCTTGTCTGCTAATTTCCTGATCCAACAAGTCAAGGAGAACCCAGTGGTGACCAATAGTATAGAGTGTTACAAAGAAGTAGCTGAGCAATTGGAGGCAAAACTGCAGGTGAAATATTCCAGCCGCGCTGATGACATCTTTCCCAGGAGACGTTGGAGCGTCACAGAGGTAGTCTCATCAGAGGTGTTCTTTTTGTGTGCAGGATAGAGATAGACCGATCCTTACTGTCCATCACAATTAGCAGGTCAACCAATCATATCATGACAATTAGTGGTTCGACCAATGAGAAAATATCTGCATGGCTGTCACATATTTGCCTTTTTATGTTGTTGTTGCATTTTAAAGGAAGTGGGCAGGGCTGTGGGCTCTGTTCATTATTGTCACTCATCATCAATGCTGCCTCTTTCCTTTTTTGGCTGCTTCAAGTCTTCTCTTTTGATTTAAAATTATATGGTCTTGTTGTTGTTGTTTTAATTCTCATATTTGCCTACACTACTACTTTTGTAACCGAGATGACTTGCTCTTATCAAAATTTTCAATCAAGACTTTGTCTTCTAACGGTATGAATTGTGAAGTTTCAAACCTACTATCATCTGTAAAATAACAACTTCTTTATCAATATAACACACAATGCACACAGGTAGTAGTAGCTGCAGGTGGAGAGTCTGATGGTGTAACATTGAGCAGTCTGGAGTTCTACGACCCCCGCCAGGACAACTGGACCTACAGCCTGCCCCAGACCAGGAGTGAGGGTCAGCAGTGTAAGGGGCTCAGCACCCCTCGCACAGGCCTGGGGCTGGTGGCACAGGACAAGTGCATCTACATCTTGGGTGGGTGAAAAGTAATGGGTTGTCAGAGAATATGTACTTTTTTTAATTTCTCTTTTTGGATATCACTGTACATAGAATGTTTACTTTTCAAATTTTCAGCATTTAATTACAAATTTGCAGCAATGGTAAAGGGTGTATCATAAAATAAAGCACACTGAAGTTGGAATGGAAATAAATGCAATGCAACCGTAGTTGGAAGTGGAGGAGGGTGTACATTTCTCTTACCCAACTCATGGAACTGGTTGGTTCATTTCTGAGAAGCTTGCAACATTCCTATCATGTTTGCTGTAATGTTATTGTAAAATCTTTATTGAGACATTTATAGTCCAATGGTGTCCTTATACCCCTCCAGGCGGCAGTAACTGTTCCCATCCCCTGCGGACAGTGGAAGTGTACGACTACCTCCAGAACGAGTGGGACAGTTTCCCCGACATGAGGACACCGCGGCATGGCATGGGTGCTGCCTTCCTGGGGGGCAGGCTGTTCGCAGTGGGCGGCAGGGACCAAACAAGGTAATCTCAGGTCAAACATTCCCTAACACACTACTAATATTGGGAATGTTGCCAACTCCTCGGGGTGGAGCCAAAAAGCAGTTACTCAAGCAACTGGATATGATTTTCGAAACGGTCAGACGTTTCAGATAGTATCCACTATCTTTCCTCAGTGACACTGGATAGTGGATACTGCAGTGAAACCTGCCTTAGGGGTCACCTGAGTATAGGGGCCACCTGGCCATTGCGGTCAGTTTTCGTCGGTCCCTTGGATTTTTCCCATTGACCTAAGCATTAAGGAATAGTCTATAGCGGTCACCTGTCGAATGCGGTCGCGGCCAGACGATTTGTGGTCCGACCGCTATGCCAACACTGCCGATAGCGGTCACGGGCGCGTGACCGGCCGTACTGTTGTAAATAAACGCCGCGCTAAACCCACGCGGGGCCAATTATTTTTTATAATTTCTGCACTACATCAGCAAAATGTAGACTCAACTTGGACTATTTATGAAGGAAACATTGAATAAAGGAAGCATTATACAAAAGCACGTGATTTTATGCGAAATTTTTCCACCAAAGTGTTGTTGAATTCACGTGGTGTTTTTTCTCGTCTCAGACGCGGCACTCTACCCTTCTCTACATCGTCATCTCTACAGACTGGAAACTATATGGACAGATTTTACAAATAGACCGTCCGTTCATGTATCTGATGTTTTAGGTTCTTGAAATCTATGTACGCTTGTCTAATTTTCGTATTCCGCGGGCCAAAAATATCGAAATCGTATTTGCGTATTTTTTTCAAAATGGCGCCGTAGCAGCACAGAAACAAGGTCAATAGGGGTCAGTGGACGACTCCACTTTTGCCAAGGTAAAATGTCGCAACAAGAATTCTGATTTATAGCATAAAATAAGGTGATTATGGTATAAAAACGATTGAAATCAATTGAATGAATGTTATTCATGTGATAACTAGACTAAGTTGGATTTTTGTCAAAGAAATGAGCCTACATAGAGAAAGTTTCATTTCGACGTGACCATCTCGGCATAATGGCACATGCAGACAAGTCAAGCCGAGCCTTCGTGGAGAAAGGAATCTGAAAGTTTTTGTGGTGGCTTGTGGCGGCCCAGAAATGATTATGAACTTGTGATCAGTAGTGATTGAACGTCTAATTTTTGCCGGCAACAAGCGGCATTTGCAAGATTTGTCTATTCGATTGGCAAAGTTGCCGGCGACTCGCGCTGTGACCCAAGCTCAGAACAAAGGAAAATGGCGGCGCTGACTTCGTGTTCAGACAATTCAAACTGTATAAAAGACAAGAGAACCAAGCAAATGTCTGTCAGTTTTGACTCAGACGTACGATGTCGAAGGTTCCGACTTCCGAGAGACACGCATTGACGTTGGTCATTCGGCGTTCCGAGAACGGCAAGACCTCCCGTCGGTCCGACTCAGATTAGTGTTAAATGTCTAGTATGTCTTCTCTGTTAATCGTTAATGTCATGATTGACATACATTTTGACTATACAGAAATAAGGGGACAGCTACAGTGCTGCAGCAGTAGTGGTAATGCAAATGTATTTGATTAAACTGTTTGTTTTTAACTCATATTTAGTTTAATGGAACGTTATGTCAATAAATACTCAGTATCTCAGTGGAAGCTGAATGCCTTGTCACATATTGCTTGTGGTGAAATGTACCTTTTTGGCTTTCCTGCCTATAGGGGCCACCTGCCCATAGGGGCCAAATTTGGCCTGTCCCTTGACTGACCCCTATAGACAGGTTTCATCTTATTACTGTAAATGTATTTAAGTTTGCGGGGTTTTAATTTTGCGGTAACAACATAGACTGCAGTCTAATACCATAATAGATAAATGTTCGTGGTGGTTTAAGTTCGCGGTGAAGTGGTCACCGCGAAAACCGCGAACATTAATCCATTTCTACATTTACAGTACCTGGATGTCTAGTCTTCATCGACATTTCTGCACAAGTTTCTTAAAGTGTCATTTAACCAGTGTTACATCACAGCTGTGAAAGAAGATTTTGATTGGTTGATAACTTTGCTGCTGAATTCTGACACCTTTCCTCCTGACGTTTGTTTCAGCTACCTGAACACAGTAGAGATGTTCTGTCCCCAGAACCAGATGTGGAGTGCGGTCTCCTCCATGAGGAGCTGTAGGTGTTTTCTGGGCGTGGCTGAGTTAGGGGGCATGCTGTATGCTGTAGGAGGCTCAGGTAAGCAATATACAAGGCAAATATACAAAAGTAAAGGTCTCCTCTGTCAGCACTTGAACACCAGTGCTGAAGTGGTCGTCAGCACTAGAAGTCCAGTGCTGAGCCGGCGTCAGCATTGGAAATCCAGTGCTGAGGTAGCTTCAGCACTGAAACCCTCCAGTCAGCACTGGAAACCGAGTACTGAGACTATAATCAGCACTGGATTTCCAGTGCTGAAGACGTTTCAGCTCTGGAAATCCAGTGCTGATAAATATTCTGCACTGGAAACCGAGTGCTGAAGCCGTCGACTCTAAAGTAGCGAAACGACTCAAGGCGGCATGAGCCGCGGTTACACTTATGTAATCAGGTAATGCACAACATTGGGAGTCCAGACTTATGCAACTATAGTAAACTCGATATGTAGCCTTCATTAATAGTCATTCACCTGGTTACATAATTTGGCTACTTTGAAAAACAGTATGTTTGAGACATCTCTAGCTCTCTATTTTGCATCATAATAAAGTTTATTGTTAAATCTTTCAATGATGTGTTTCTTTTCGTACAGGAAGTGAAACATCAGGGAGACTGAACCAGTACCTCAACACAACTGAGCGGTACGATCCCAACCTGAACACATGGACCAGCATCTGTCCAATGAACGAATGCCGCTCCTATGTCTCCATTGCTGCCCTGGATGGCTGCATATACGCCATTAGCGGGTACAACGGGCTGTGGCACAACACCGTAGAGAGGTACGATCCGCGAATCAACCGCTGGATGTACGTTAGCCCCGTCCTGACCAAGCGGAGTAGTCATGGGGTCACCATACTCAATGGCTGCATCTACGCCATCGGGGGGTTCAACGGTGTGCGGAACGTTAACGATGTTGAGATGTACGAACCCCGAGTGGACAGGTGGAGGAGGGTGTCGCCCATGCGTACTAGGAGATACGGGGCGGGGACCACCACCGTCTGTATCATGTAGATAGATCGTTGTAAGATACGTAAACTGGTGCAGTCTATGCATGCAATTGTAACTTTTTTAACAACAAAATTGGATTCTAATTTCCTTTTTTGTGTAATACAGGGAACATTTTGCATTTAACAAAATTGAAACAGATGGAGACAGTTGTATTGTGAATCTTACATTTTGTAGGACACAAAGGCAAAAAAAGGGTTTAGAAAATGCTGCACAGCCAGTATGTGAAGATAAGTCATCCAGGAATCGTATACTAGTGTACTGTTTTATTAATTCAGTCAATACAACTGTATTACAGTATCATTATCAAGAGTATTAGACATTTCAGATGTCCATCCGACATCTTTCATTAGTAAATGAAAATGAAACAAAAAATGAAATCATGCAGGTAAATTAAACATCATGAAAAATGAAAAAAAAAAATTGATTGATGAAAGATGTTGGATGACCATTTGATACTCTCAATATTGCAATCCAGTTGTATACAAAAACAGTAAAAAACAGCCAATGCTGCCAGTGTGTCAGATCCCGTGAATTTGCCAGGTGCTATTAATTATAGTTGGTCTTCCATGTGACAATTCCTTGTCTACCACAGCGCACTCTTGTTATGTTATTCAACGCCATGGTTTTGCCTAAAATGGACTATTGCGATGTGATTTGGGGTAATTGTGGTAAATGTCTATCCGATAGACTACAAAAACTCCAGAACCGGGCAGCTAGGCTTATTCTTGGTTTAAAATACACCCATCATGTTGGCGTTGATGAGCTATCTGCCTTGGGCTGGAAAACCTTAACATCCAGGAGAAACTTGCACCTGCTACAATCAATGTACAAGGCAGTTAACAATGAACTTCCTGATTACATCAATAGTTTTCAAAGGACTTCTGACTCTCACAGCTACCCCACCCGACACAGTCAGAACCTATGCCTCAAACTACCCCTTGTACGGTTAGAATGTGGGAAGCGCAAGTTCTCTTATAGAGGTATTACTGCATGGAACAGTCTTCCACCATCTGTAAAGACCTGCACGTCAAAATCTACCTTTAGAACCAACTGCAGGGCTTGGCTAGCCTGACCTCTGACCACTCAATGAAACTGACAACTTGATAGTATTTATTTTGTTACTATTATTATTGTTTTCTTTAGTTTCGTACCATTATTTTCATTCATCATTTGTATTGATATCATCATCACTAGCAGCATCTATTGTTATGATTAGTATTATTGTTTGCATCAGTTTCATTACTATTGTTGTCTATTTATGTTTGCCTATGTTTGTGATGAATATGTTTAATTTCTTTTTATGTAACACGCAGGGCTCCACTGAAAAGCAGTGCAAGAGCACTGAGCTTGGACCACCCTGGATAAAGATTACAGAAATAGAAAAATAAAAATAAAACAACAATTGTGGTATGAAATACATATGGTACCTCACCAAAATTTTAAATCTTAACTGCATGTACATGTACATGTACATGTATAATAATGTTTTGATGGAATCTGCAGTGACCATGTAGTGTCACTTTAAAAGTATCATGTTACTATAACATGTTGAGATTATGCCTCAAGTATAAGTACAGTAGAAGTCAGTTAATTGCACAACGGATTAACGCACACTTCTGTTAACTGCATGGGATCCAAAAATCCCAAATAAACCTATTCGGACCAGCTATATAACTTCGAATTATTGCACCAGCCGAATAATTGCACGAAATCCACTGGCAAATAGGCCATGCAATTAAGCGGCTTCTACTGTACCATATGGTATAAATACTACCCATGGTACTGAACATACAATCATGCTTGTCTGGCAGTAACTTGATAGATATTCACAGCATGAGATTTTAGTGTTTGTGATGATGATAATTACCATCCTTTGCACTTGGGCAGCCATCATTGTCTTCCACAATGTGATACTCATAGAGTGATACTCATAAAGTGTGATTGACAGGTGTCAATAATGCATAGAGGTCAATTTTGTTCACCAGTCAACCAACAAATGAAACCTATGTTACCATGGATAAATTGTCAATGGTGTTCTATTATGTCAGGCTTTATGTCTTTTTTTTCATAGCTATCAAAAATGATATTGCTTTATTGATGGTTTAATCTCTGTGCAATGCTATTATAATAATTCTTTTTCATAGAAAGGTACATGTTATATGATGAATTAGACCTTGATGTAATCATGATTTCAATAGTGTTTTGTTACATTTCAGAAGAAATGTAAGAATTATATGTACAGCATCAACTGTATAGGAATGCTAGTATACGCATTTTGCACTGCTGCAGCATGCTCTCCATATATATCATTTCCCCATTGTGTATCTTTCTGATTGAAGAAGATATGACATCAAGGGGCCTTGTGGTTTTGGTCACTGTGTGACTGTGTTCTAGAATGTCTACTAGCCAATGACAATAGCTAATACTGCCTTACATTTACCTTAGAGTAATGACATTTACCTCATTGTCTCATGATGTAATGCTACATTATTATATAGTGTACATATATCAGTATCTGACAGGTGTTGGTTGTGGGAAAGGAATGGGAACATGCACTGGTAACACACAAAGAACTGAGTTCTAATGCTGGTGAGAACATGTCTGAAACACATTTGTCAATTACTGTGAAATACTTCCCAGGGAGCCAGTATATAGCAATGGAATCGTATATGAATTTCTCCCATATCTCAACAATATTTGAGTACACAATACGTTTCAGTAGTCATGTCACTTTTATTTTTTATTGTATCTGTTACAAATTTCCAATTTTGTACTTTTGATAATGTGTGTAACATTTTGATTGGTGCTACGCAGTAACGACTTGTGGGGTATGTGGGGTATTGTGCCTTAGTGTTTTACTGTAAAACATGGTGCTGGTTACACTTGTTAATATGTATAGTTTCTGCCAGTGATGGTGCATTCAAACACGAACTTGTGTTCTGTATCAATATCAGTGTATAAGAGCAGAAAGCATGTGAATTGTAGCTGTTGTCAATTTATTGGTGCCAGCTGAATTAAAGCTGTAAAATCTGTATTGCAAGTTGTCCTTGAGCAAGCATGCGAAAAAAAGTTAATGATAATGAAAATACCGTTGATGATGTATTGTCCTTGGATGTAACATTATACATGAGCACAGAAGACACTTGTCTAAAGCCGCGTTGGGGAACCTTAACTTTCAACAGTAATTTTGTCAGGATGTTGTAAAAATTAGAGGGAATTTTGGCTAGCTGTGGTGCCTTCAGAAATACATAGCGAATGACAACTCTGGTTATTCAAATTCTCTTAGTTTGCTGTAAAACTGCTCAGTTAAGGTCAACATACAGCGCAGTCAGTATGCCTGTCCTTGGTGCTGAATGCACCATCCATACAAAATTCAGTGGTTAATGTGATAGGACTTATTGAATGTACTAAAGTAGAGATCAGAAAATATAGCAATCTTTTTACAGGCGTTTTCCTAATTGGGCCTAGCCATTTCGACCAATGAGCATCATTGTTGCTAAGACGAAAGGATGTAGCCGTCACACGGCTCTAAAGCACCGCCTAACGGCTAAAAGTATAATTGCAGAAAAACTGCACCGAACATCGGTAAATATTACTTACACACACACACGCACGCACGCACAGACACACACACACACACACTGGTCGATTTCAGAGACTGTGATTGGCTCCCGGAGCTCAGTTAATAAACGATTATTGTGACGACAAAAGACTATTAGTGTCAAGGGGTACATTCATTGTTTTAATGCATTGTTCCCTTAGCCAATCAGGAAGTCCGTCTGGTGATGATTGCTATCAGCCGATCAGCTTCCACCTAGTGCGTTTTGCTCTTGATCTTGGGACTGTAGTTCTTTTTCAGAAATGAAGGATGAGAGCCCACGTAGGGGACGACTTAACCTTAGATTGTAAGTGTGTGAACAGATAGCGCAATCAGCAACAAGGACAGAGTGTCCACTGTCCAGGTTAGGTGTTGAAAAATAAAAGATAACAGACACGTTCGCTACTTATAAACAAACGGTGGTAGAAACAAATTTACTGTCCGTATCCCTTGTCATTGTCCGATTAGTTACAGTCAAACACACACGTACAGTGATAAAAAAACACTAACACAGTCACGAAAACATAACATTTTATCGAAGGTCATAAAGTTTAAAATTTGCTTACGTTTCGAAAGCCACAGCCTTCTCTGTCATTTTATAATGCACAAAGTACCTACATGGTTGCACTGGGCAGCTTCTGTAGGTGTGAAACCGTGCAGACGTTATGTAGGTCTGTGGTCTTTTTGCTGCACGACAGGTTCTGTTGTTTACAACCGTGCTACTCGAACGATAATGCTATAATGGAGCTGCTCTAGTCGAACACCAGGGTTACGTCAGGTCATCGAATGAGAACCCTGGTGATGGGTGGTGTTTGAACAAGCATTCTTATGTTGCTAGTTCCCTAATGACTTGCGGTGATGACGCAGGTGTTCTTACCTGTTCCAAAGAGCATTCTAGAACTAACCGTTGAAAATGGAGGTGATTTCGTGTGTTGTGAAGATGCATGTATTTGTTATCTCTGCAACGTTATTGCGTTTCACCGCTTTTCATGTCTCCATACCACCATAACGCGTTAACTTCGATAGTGACAGATGCATGGGAAATTCTACGTTGAACTTCTTTAACTCCCTGTCATTTGTGGAGCTCCACCGTCACTTTATTACCATCACCAAGTAGGTACTGCTTTCTTGGCTGTGTGAGTAATATTGTTTAGTGTGTTTTAAATGTAACTATTAAATCACACAACTAAAAGGGATAAGGACAGTTAAGTTGTGTCTACCACCGTTTGTTTACAAGTAACGTACGTATCGCTCATGTATTATACTTCTCAACACCGTCCACGCAGCATGTACAGTCTGTCCTTGGTGCTGAACGCACTATCTGTTCACAACAGCCATGATCTAAGGTTAAGTCGTCCCAGGTGTAGGCTGAAAAAGAAACCATTTCCTTTTCTTCAGAGCAAAACGCACTATAGGTGGAAGCTGAACAGCTAATAGTAATCATCACCAGCCGGGCATCCTTATTGGCTAAATGAAGAATGGGTGAAAACAATAAAACTTACTCCTATCACCAATGCTCTTTGTCGTCACAGAAATCTTTAAGTGATGTCATATTTCCGTGAGCCAATCACAGTCCCTGACAATCAACCAATAGCAGCGTTGGGTTTCGGAGTGCAGTGTGCACTAAACTAGATACCTGTTGTATTGACCAATCAGGATTAAGCAATTAAACGGCCCCAGCCAATCAGATCCTGGATCGGTGCATGTCAGAGCGCCCTGCCCGTCTTCCATTGTTCTCCAGTGCACCAAAAGGTATAAAAGGCGGGCAAAATCGCCATTCACTATCAGTCTTTACTGATTCTGCTACCGAGTGAGCAAATCCTCGTTGAGCAAGTTTGAACTTTATACAAACGATTATATTATTTACGTATACCTATCGACGAATTTACGATGACGAGCCAAGAAAACACCACGGGAACGCCTAGCTACCAATATGGCGACTCCATCTCCAAGGTGAGTTACGATTTCGTGTCCTCCCGAGAAATTTGTTATATTTTTTGTAGTTTGTTTGTTTGTTTGTTTGTTTTGGATCACCATTAGTGATACTAAATGAAGTGTCACTATTCTTCCTGGTGACCTTATGCCGATATGGCTTATCGATTAACAACATGAATATTGGACGAGGCCGACCGACGTATTCTTTACTATGGTAACGTTACGGTTTGGTATGTTTAAATGTAACATATTCGTTTTGGAGAAAAAAATGTAATTTGTTTTACCATGTATGTATGCAATAAGGAACGGACAGATATTTGTTTAACTTACTGAGTCAGTGAGTGTTGAGAAAAATGTTAAGAGCTTGAGTAGGACCATCCTTCATATTTATAGCTAAGAGGAAACGAAACGGCGGCTATAATATATTATGTTACTTTAAGTGAATCATGCGAATAATTATGTCATAATCTAACTCAACATTTCCTCCCCACAGACGGTGTTGGCCAATAACGCGCCCACCCGGGTCCTGGTGAAGCTCGTGTTCACTTTGGTTGGAGTGTTCGAAGGGATTGTGGAGGTATTCGGGAGCTGGAATGGATGGAGCGAAGGAAAGAAATTGGAGGAGAGGTAAGACTACAACTTGTTTTTCTACCACTTGTCACTAGATAAACAAACGCATTGATCACTAATATTGTCAACGTTTTCCCTTATCTTCTCTTCATGCGGATTTGCTTTAAAATAGCATGTAAATTTAATGCGGATTTGCTCCAGAATACTAGGTGAATGCAACATTCTAAGCCACAATCTAAATCTACGACAGTACATTATGCTCTTTACTGTTAACAGGGTCAACATCTCTTTCACATTTACAAAACTGTAATATCTTTGATATTGTCCATACTTATATCCATTGTACAGGTAGATTCTTAATTGATTCAACATCTAAATTAACCTTTCTGTTATCCGTTTTGTATGTATGTATGTATGTATGTATGTATGTATGTATGTATGTTGTTTACTACTCTTGTTTTATGCTTATGTTTTTGAGTAGAAGGCTTTATATAAGCAAATTGTGCTTTTTGTCTGATACTCACAAAATATATGTGAATAAAATAAAATAAGCCACAATACTGACGAGTACATGTTGTATTTCCAGGGACGGCAAGCTGACCGTGGCCATTGATGTCCGCCCGGGGCGGTACGAGTTTAAGTACCGTAAAGCAGACGGAGAGTGGTTTCACGATAATGACCAGGTAAGACAACTGCTTCAGTATGTAAACTGTTCTTAACTTCAATCCGTTTCTTGACATACCAACATCTATAGTGTTTACTGTATGATACTAGTTCAAAATATGCAACCCTAATCTCGAACATATTCATATATGATGTCAAACGATCTAATAAGATGGTTGCATTTTCTTTCGTCTTTAAATGTATATGTGTCCTTAAGTTGGTCTTTATTGCCTCCCTTTTTAGGACACGATCCCAAATGCCTTTGGGACCTACAACAACGTTGTGGAGGTGACTTGCGAGCACAGCATCCCTCAGGAGAAGGAGGCTGAAGACACCCCCGGCTGTCCCGATACTGATGCCGGGCCTGAGGACGCTGCTGCCCCGGAAGTGCCTGAGGACAGCACTGCCCCGGCAGTACCTGTGGCGGACTCTGTTGCCGAAGTGCCTGAGGACAACGCTGTCCCGGCCGTACTTGCATCTGCTGCCGAAGTGCCCGAGGACAACGCTGCCCCGGCCGTACCCGCATCTGCTGCCGAAGTGCCCGAGGACAACGCTGCCCCGGCCGTGCCCGCATCTGCTGCCGAAGTGCCCGAGGACAACGCTGCCCCGGCCGTGCCCGCATCTGCTGCCGAACTGCCCGAGGACAACGCTGCCCCGGCCGTGCCCGCATCTGCTGCCGAACTGCCCGAGGACAACGCTGCCCCGGCCGTGCCCGCATCTGCTGCCGAACTGCCCGAGGACAACGCTGCCCCGGCCGTGCCCGCATCTGCTGCCGAAGTGCCCGAGGACAACGCTGCCCCGGCCGTGCCCGCATCTGCTGCCGAAGTGCCTAAAGACAACGCTGCCCCGGCCGTGCCTGCATCTGCTGCCGAAGTGCCTGAGGACAACGCTGCCCCGGCCGTAGCTGCATCTGCTGCCGAAGTGCCTAAAGACAACGCTGCCCCAGCCATACCCGCATCTGGCGCCGAAGTGTCTGAGGACGACGCTGCCCCGGCCGTGCCTGCATCTGGTGCCGAAGTGCCTGAGGACAACGCTGCTAGTGAGCCAAAGAGCCAGGACAGAGAGGTCACCCACAAAGCTTCCCGCTTCCAAGCACTTAAGTTTTGGAAGAGGAAGTCCTCCACGGCTCAGCAAAAGGCGAAAAAGTCAGGCTGCAGCAGCAGGAAGTGGAGCATCGTCCGCGGCCTCCGCAAGCTGCTGCGTTGGAGGCGCTGAGATATTTAGATATCAGCCTGGGCTGTACAGATTGTGCGTCGTTATTAGTGAGACAAATCGTCAGTACAGACTAGTAATAATCAAGTGATCCTGCGCTAGAGGCGCAGAGTCTATGAGACTGTTTTAAGTATTCTAAAGATTTCCCATTGATATAAAGACAAATAACAGAAGTATGGAAGACCTTGTACCCTTTTCTCATCAATTATGCAGATGAGGTAATGGTTTCCTTGATTTATGTCTTATGTCTATTTCTGTCAAACTTGTATTTTAGTAGTTTTACAGTAATTGTGTGAATTCTATTTTTCACATGCATATGGGCTGTATGGATGCATCGTTAGCGCGAAATAGTGTCAAGTAGTTCATGTATCATTACATTATGTATAATTTGTACCGTCAAGTCTCTTTTCAGAAGTAATTCTGACAATTATGATTTGTTCTGATGTTTTGGTTGATTTAACCTTACCTAAGCTAATCAATTAAGTAATTGATAAAGTCAATATTGCGAATATTGTCCATTAACCCATGTGAAACTGATGAAAATAAAATGTGACTGGGAATATTGTCGATCTGTCGTTCTCGTTAGTGTGTTAACATTTTAGTGTCGAACATTGGAGAGGTGTTTAATGTAGTTGAGACTGATACGGAATGCGTGAGTGTGTGTGCGTGCGTATGTGTGCGTGTATGCTTGTTCACGTGTGTGTGTGTATTCAATTGCGGACATTGTAAATTAATGTCCTACGCGTGTGGACCATATCTGATCAGTGTCAGAATGGTAAGGCGCGCAGATACAGTGGTAAAGTCCATGCGTTCACATTGTTTGCTTACGTTGACTAATCTTTAATCTGCTATCTATGGCAAACTTTGCATTGTTTGAGGTCAAAGTTCGTGATTCGTGTGCGGAGATTTGACTAAGTAGAGGATTGTGTCGACTTCTTGTAAAAGATGGCCCGTTTTGTCACTATTCTGGTGTTTCTGTCTATCTTAGGTAAGTGCCCGTTAGACAATCATTTCTGTGCGAGTTATGCAAATAACTACGTATACGAGCACATAAGCAGAACCTGATGTTCTGTGTTTATCATGTGTAAGACGCACGTGGTACTTCATACGACGATTTCAGCCCTCGTTTACCACTCAAACAGGCGACTACCAGACGAGAGAAGGAACAATCTCGTACTTGATCGAAGTGTGAATGTGCATTACTCGGTGCCTTTGGTCATTGCTTTTCATATAGTCCCCCGTTTTTAGAGAAATACAGTAAAATGGTGATCAAGATCAGCATGTCCCGACAGAATAAATATTTGACTTCCTAAAACAACAGATTTAGTGGCTTCTCAAGATGGTTCACCCACTGTATCCACGGCCAGCGGCAAGGTGCGAGGAACGGTGCAGTACACAAACGACCTGCCGGACAAACCTGTCTACACCTTCAAGGGCATCCCGTACGCAGCGCCCCCTGTCGGAGACCTGCGGTTCCGCGCCCCCGAACAAGTCACCCCATGGGAGGGGGTGATGGACGCCACCAAGCCGGGGCCTTTCTGCCCACAGCCCGTGGATCTGCAACACACGATGCCCTTCCGGCTGTCCCAGACTACGTCTAGCGAAGACTGCCTTACACTGAATATCGAAACGCCAACAACAAACGCCGATGACGGTTTGCCAGTATGTGCTTGTGATTATACTTAAGTTCCACTGAAATTCTAAAGTTCCTTGGTCTCAGACAGGCCAAGAAGTAGGTCCACATGAGTAAATGAATTTACCTTATGTGCATTCTACTGTTAGACTTCCATCATACAACATCAATAGGTGCCCACATAGGCTAACATAGCTCTCTCCCCAGGTACTAGTATGGATCCATGGCGGGAGTCTGGAGAGGGGAGGGGGTTACCTGTTACCCTTTGTGCCTCTAGCTGCTCATCAAGACGTTGTTGTGGTGACCTTTAACTACCGCCTCGGGCTGTTGGGTTTCCTCAGTACCGGGGACGAGAACGCACCTGGGAACTTCGGCTTCCTGGATCAGGTTCTGTACTATTTTGTCTGTATCGGAGTTGTGTACACGTATACATACCAGTAGCCATCCATTAACAAGAGAACAAATTCACGAACCAAGGAGCCCCAAATCGACCTTGACCTTCGGAAATCTTTCGTCGTCCCAACACCTAGGCCTAGCGGCGACATACCGTATATCAACACAATCCATCCAGAGTTTCTTGAGTTATTGATCATGATGACCACAAATAGACCACACACAGACGCAGGCACACACACAGTGACGCACACACACACAAAAGCGTACCTGTCATGGGCCATACTCACGGTATACGAATCAGTACTCTGCGTTATAACCTCGTGGTGGCTATTTATTCATGTCATAACCGTATCATCTATTGATCCAGGTCCTAGCTATAAGGTGGGTAAAGGAAAACATCCGGAACTTCGGAGGTGATCCGGACCTAATCACCATATTTGGAGAGTCTGCCGGTGGCTACAGTGTCTCCTACCACGTGGTTTCTCCACTGAGCAGAGGGCTGTTCAGGAGAGCCATTTCACAGAGCGGTGTCTTCGGTACAAACCCAGTCCAGCTTAACCCGCTCCGGATAGCGAGGATACAAGCGGAAGAGCTTGGGTGTGACGGAGATGACACAGCCGCTCTTGTGGACTGTCTCAGGCAGAAACCAACGGAACAGCTACTAGCCGGTTACGACTTACTCCAACTCAGGCTGGTCGGCTCTAATCTAAAACCATTCAGGCCCGTGGTTGATGGGTATTTTTTGACTTCTACGCCCGAATACCTGATCCGGAAGCGCCAGGTTAGCCCTGTGGATTATCTGATGGGAGTGAACGATCATGAGTACGGGTTCATGATGCCGAGAGCATCTCACCTGCCGAACTTCGGCAAGGGGATGACACACGAACTGTGCGCCGCTCTGCTGAGGATGGGACTGCAGGATTATGTTGACTACAAGGTATGGTGGTAATGTGCACATACACAAATGACGACACAAAGTTTATTTACCAGATAGCATTTATACATGTTTTTTTGTATAATTGGTCGATAGAGTCGATTGGTAAAGAGCTAAAAGTCGACCTCAATAAAGTGCTATTCCGAGTATATACGCATGTGAAGTGACATACGTTGTGGGTAATATGTCAAAGATCACTTGTAAACAGTTCTTGTCCCAACCACTGCCTCGATTCGCATAACAACAATCAGACGTGTTCTGTTTTTGTCTCAGGGGCCTTCATATTTTGACATATTACTAGTACCCACAATTCAGTTGGGAATCGGGTGCACGAACAATTGAAGGCATCTGCTAATTCTGTTCTTCACACAATACTTTCTGCACTGTCATAAAAACATTTCTTGTATGCACATCTGTTCATGCCCGTTTTCGTACCACTGGACACTTCCCAGGGTTCGGGACAAGCCATTTTGACGGCGATTTTAGAGAGGTACCTTGACCATGCTGACCCTGACGACATCATGGCCATACAGTACCGGTACACCCAGCTGATGGGAGACCTGATGTTTGTGGCACCCACACTACGCGCTGCAGATGGACACACAGGTCAGTCCTTTTTTCAGTTACGATGAAACTTGCTGACAATTGCAAACAATGTTCATGAATAAACAAAGGTTCAAACGAACAATACTAGTAAATAATCTTGTGAACAGAATTCAATATTTTCATCGCCGCCTATCGCCGTGCTCTGGTACCTTTACATGCTCTTCAAAGTGTCGTTCTTCATTTCTACATGTAGGTGCCGGTGGAAGAGTTCATCTTTACGAGAACCACTACGTCCCGAGCTTCCTGCGCGCTGCGCGGCCGGGCTGGGTGGGGTGTGACCATACGGACGACTGGTGGATGGTGGTGGGAGCGCCCTTCACGGACATCCAACTCACCAGCGGCGGCAACATATCATTTACTGCTGCCGACAGACAGATGAGCCTGAAGATGATGGAACTGTGGGCGAACTTTGCCAGAACTGGGTATGACAACTTTTATTGTTTGTTTGTTTATTTTCATTTAAGCAGAGTTACATCAACTTACATGTCATCTGCAGCTGGCTGGCACTTTTCAAGGATCCCTGGGGGAGATCCTATACATACAATCATGCGACACAACACGGCACAACATAACACAACACGACACAACACAACGCACATTGGAAGTGCTAGTCTATCATAAAACTGTCGACCACTCTACAAGTTTGTCTTTGTTTAGAAGATTAATGGATTTGTCGTCACTCCAGGAACCCTGCCGAAGAGTGGCCTGTCTACACCACAGATCAACCAGCTTACATGAACCTGAACCTGACGTCTTCTGTTGACCTAGGCCTGAAGTCTGACAGAGTGACGTTTTGGAACAAAGTTGTACCCAAGCTGACCAGGCTTGCTGAACGAGATGAACTGTGATACATTTAATTGCCTACGCCAGAAGGCAATGTGTCTGTCTCGTTATGTATGTCGTAATATTGGAACAATGATTCCTAGTTCTATACTATCCATTGTCTTCTTTCATCAGCACACTAGTCGATAGCGTAGTTCATTTCATGCACAATTCAATGGTTTAACAGAAAATAATGTCCCAACGTTCAGTTTGCTCTACTATTCAACACAAAATATGACATTATACACACGTCAGTGATTACGTTAAGATATCAAATAGTTCGCACAATATAAAAGGTCAATGGATGCAATATCATACTACCATGAATTTAGAAAGTGCTCACCTTGAATTTAGAAAGTGTCTTCTTTCAAATTTGGGCGCCATGTTAAATACCTTACAATTCTACACATAACTACATATTAAGTTACATAATGTCTGCTATATCATGGTGTACTGCATAATGGTTAATGGTATATTACTTTCTTAGCATATAGAAGTACTACACTTTCTGAAATCACGGTGCCTAGTCAAATCTAAAGGTACCAGCGCTGAACACTAAGCTATAGTACCAAGCAATAGAATATTTCAACCACTACTCTACCATTTAATTTATCTCAATCAATTCAGAGGTACATAACATCTACTACATCGCTGTAGTAATACAGAAACATTGCAAAGTGACTATAGCTAGTCTTTGCCAGATGCTGCTACGAGCTTGGGGATGACGTCATTCCACAGTTTCATCTTCTCAATCTTCAGCCCTACGTCAGCAGATGACGTCACATCCAGCTTCATGTAGGCGGGGTTGTCAGGTCTGTACTGGGGCCACTCTGGTACCGTGGGGCTGTCAGCTGGGCCGCCGGTACGGTCTGACGGGTTCCTATAACAGAAATGACGAAAACACTAAAGCCTGTTTGATCCGGAATGAAATACTTGCCGTGAGTTAGAATTGCCGTCGTTTTAATGTCTTACCCTAGTCTCTGCCAGACTGACTACGCTGGCTGCTATAGGGGAAATAATTTGCCAATTTCCCGATTTGTGCCGAATCCTACCATCCCAGATGAACAGTCATGACTTGAAGTAACAGAGTTACCAACCTAGGATTGATGTGTTCAAAAATTCGTATTTCCCAGAACTATCGTAGAGTGGAATTTGTTATCACCAAGCACAGTAGGTGCATCCTCTCTGGATAGCTTTAAAGAACGCTTGCAGATAGATGTGCAAAAGTTAGGTGTGACGGGTCGTTGAGTGTAATATAACCAGCTGCTGCCGCGCCGTGTGCCTGCGAAGCTGGTGTCACGGTTACGCCGAAGGGCGGTTATACCGGCTATATAGATACAGATAGATATAGATACAGATAAACATCCCCGAAGGAAGGCCTGGTGTAGGCTTGTCTTACCCAGTTCGAGCAAAGTTTGCCCAATAAGCCATGTAGTCCAGACTGGTCTTCTTATCTATCTCGGAGAATGCCATGATGCTGCCATCTTGCCGAGGTACGTCTAACATGGCGGCTCCAGCCACGATCAGCAGTTCATCGTCGTGGTCGCACCCAACCCAGTCCGGCCGGTCAGCTGACAGGAACGACGGGATGTAATGATTCTCGTACAGGTACACATGAGCTGAACCTGAAAATGGATAGTACGTGTATGAAGGAAACATCTAGTATCTGCATCCAGAGAAATGTTGAGTTTTTTTAAGTCAGACTATTTTTAACACGGATGGCGGGCGCGGACAATCTCAACAAACATTTATCGATGTTGACAAAAGTAACGCTTATCAACGAGCCACCGACCGGCCGTCCTCTCTGCGACGAAAGCCGTTGGGGCGAAGAACATTTTGTCTCCAAAGATTTGCGTGAACTTGTACTGTGTGGCCAATGGGTCATTCTGGCCACCACGGTCGCCGTACGCCTTGCACAGGACTGCCACAATGTCATCTTGGCTAGAAACCTGTCGTCAGAGACAACAACAACGTTAAAGATATCGTTCAGTGAAGATTATATGAAGAAGTCCTGAACCTACAAGAAAAATCGCATGAGCAAATCAAAAGGCGCCCATCAAAGTTACCATGAACCAACATAAGATTGATCTTAAAACCACCAGATATGTAGATTAATAACAAGAAGAGGGCCATTGGTGTACCGGGTAAGGGTTGCGCACGAGTGTCTTCAGCATGACAGAAAATGTCTCGTCATCCATCCCTTAACCAAAGTTGGGTACAGTTGAAGATGGAATCAGGAAACCGCCCTCGTGGTTGTTCACACCAAGAAGGTAGAACTCCGTGTTTACTTGACCCTTTTCTAGAATGACATCGGGATGTGCAGGAAGAAACACGCCGTCGACAGAGGGAGGAAAGGGAACCGTGAATCCTTCATCAGCAAGTCTCACAAATAAACGCTGATGAGCTGCGATGATGTCGTCAGTAGACTTCTGTCTGAGGCAGGCCACCATGTTTGCGGTGTCCTTCGTATCGCAGCCCAGCTCTTCTGCCAACATCACAGCTCTCTCCAGAGGCTTAGGAAAGGTGTCACAGGTCTGACACACTCCGCTCTGAGAGATGGCCCGCTGGAACAGACCCTTACTGAGAGGAGACACCACGTGGTAACACACACTCGCAGCGCCGGCAGACTGGCCGAAGATGGTAACCCGGTCCGGGTCTCCTCCGAAGTTTGCGATGTTTTCTTGAACCCAAACCATCGCCTGGACCTACAGGTGAAAGATATTGTACGTGATATGATATCCATCCTCGATGCTAAATTTATATTACAGAATTGATTACTGTAAATGCAGTAATTTTCGCGGTGGTTTTATGTTTGCGGTTTTCGCGCTGCAAATTTACCGCGAACTTGAAACCATCGCGAACATTTTCCATGGCAGTAAGAGACTACAGTGCATGGTACTACCGCGAACTTAAATGGATTTACAGTACTACATAAACGTGTCGTCGTATGAAATAACTATATGTTTAAACTATGTACTGTAATCTCAGTTTTTAAATGTTTTGTGTATTTCTATTGCTCTCTTCAAGGAATTTAATCGCTCTGTAGAATACGTTCAGATTTTCAAATTTGAACGGCTTGTTCAACTCACTTGGTCCAGAAACCCGACATTTCCTGGTGCGCTGTCGTCCCCGGTGCTGAGGAACCGACGCGGTAGTTGAAAGTTACGACTACAACATCCTGGTGAGCCGCCAGGGACGTGTAAGGGAACTGTTCCCCCATGCCGAGGATCAGTCCGCCACCATGGATCCACAACAGAACCTAGGGCACCATAGATAAGGAAAGAAGTATTCAGTGCTGTAATGTGTTGCAAATCACAATTAGTTTTACCTCAGCCATAAAAACATTTTTAAACACTACAATACTAGTTACCCTGAATTTATAAGAAGTTGATTATATGGTGGGGTTTCAACACGCCGCCTTTCGAAATTTTGAAAATAATCTATGGTTGGGGGTTCATATTCAGCCAACAGCCATCAAACTGTCAATGCAATTGTCGCGACGTGTGGCGTAAACACAAACTGCTATCATACCGGTAATCTAGCGTTTCCCTCGAGTGTTGGCGTGTCGATGTTCACAGTCAGACAGTCTTCATTGGTTATCGTGTGTGACAGTTTAGTGGGAATGAGAGCGAACAGAGACATGTCTTGTGGACAAAAGGGGCCCAGTTCAGTAGCATCCCTGATCCCTTCCCATGGAGCAGCAGGCTGAGGGGCGCGGAACCGCAGGTCTCCGACAGGGGGCACTGCGTACGGGATGCCCTTAAAGGTGTAGACAGGTTTGTCCGGCAGGTCGTTTGTGTACTGCACCGTTCCTCGCACCTTGCCGCTGGCCATGGTGACAACAGGATGCGCGTTGCCTCCTGATTCGTTTGGTAAAAATGTGCAAAAAAATAAACAAACTGGAATCCCACAACTTCCTGCATACCGTCGTCGAGTAATTGTGTCTCATTACAATCATCGGCGAGAAATGCAAAGACGTCTCTTATAAGCACAATTCATATGAATTCCTTATGTCCTCCTTTTAAATCACGTCTTGCAAAAAAGCTTTTTTTTCAGGAGGCTATTGTATTGTGCGTCCCCTTACCAATTATCCAAAAAATGACAAAATTTGCACAATCTATGTCTTATAATATTCACATTCATCTCAAACGTCTTTCCGACTATAGTGTAAAACAAACGTTCTATTTGCTATGGGAGTGGGCCCTGTCACAATCGTAAGATCAGACACAACAGTTGACCCGTATCTCGTCCGTGCGGATTGTTCGTGTTCTGATAAGTGATTATAATCGATCGTAATGCAATTAAAGGGAGTATCTCACTGATGGCCTGCGGTACACGCGCCACTGATTCCCAGTAGGGTGTGACCTAAGGCTATCAACAAGAGTGACCTAAATCTTTCAGTCGAAAACGGAAAACGATGTATGAATACACAGGGCCCGATCGGACATAGCAAGCCCCTCCCAAACATGGCAGTACGTACAGTACAGCAACAATAACTAAAGGAAACTAGTAGGAGTAACGATGGTCGATGTCGGACCTACATGCCACTTTCTATGTCATTTAAACAGCCCCAATTTATCCTGTAAACCACCAAAATGATCAAATACAGTTTAACTCAGTGTTGAGTTGTTCCACTCTTGCTTTTGAGACAATGTTGTCAATTATATAATATATTCGTTTGGAACTCAGGGCGTGCAATGTTGACAACATCTGCTTCTGGGCTCGTTAAGAAACAACAAAAGACGATTATTTTTCTCACCTGAAGTGGAAAGGCCATGGGGGTGTTCAGCCTCCATTGTATACATGTAACTGCTATTCGGCCCTCAAAGCTCTTGTGCGACCACTGTGCAAGTTGTGGATGGTTATGGCGGCAGAGTACAGTATTTCTACGCGACCCCAGGATCAATGATAACATAGTAAAAACATAGTGCGGTCGAAATCTTCAATCGTTCGTAAATACCTTAAAGTACATGTAAGCGAGGGATGAACTTTACTGTGTGGTAGCATAATATTTCGGCTTTCAGATGGCACGAATGAGATTTTTCAGTTTGGCCTGTCGTTGTATAAATACGCGTGACCGTTACAGCTGGCTGTCTAAGTGAGTCGGCTGCAGTTCCGGGTGACCCCGCATGACCCTATTTCAAAGAGGGCGTGTCAAAATGTTAAAAAAACACAGTTTTGTTTTTGTTTTTGGTTATTTTGTACGTTGTACCCTTGACTTTAACATACTCGTCTGTCGTGCTTCCCAAATGCACCCTACTATAATTTTATCCGCGTCGATGTCAGTCACCTTGCGGTCCTTAACTATAGGAAGCCCCATAGGCCGAAAACTGTACTCTGCTACCTTTATGTTGTTGAATCGACCAAGAGGTCAATGGAGAAGACTATTTCAGGGTGTAGATCAGAACAGTGTTTTTTTTTTTTGTCTCCTGACTGTGACTGCAGGTTTCTTTATCATGGTCTTGGGTAACGCTGTTTCCCCCACAAAGCAAGTTTCAGACTACATTGTACGTGTGAAGTGTGTACGTGATAGCATGGAACAAACAAGTACAGTGCACAAGTTTATTACCTCCATGAAAAATGGAGGTACAGTTTTTGGTGTGTCTGTTTGTGTTACCGGATATTTGTGGTCACCATAACTCTAGAACCTCTGGATGGATTGTAATGATATTTGGTATGTGGATAGGTGTTGGAAAGACTAAGGTCAGGGTCGATTTTTGGCCACCCGGTGTGTGACCTTGGTACTGCAGCAGAACTTTGATTTTTTTATCTTTTGACATGGACATGCTATGGTCTTGATTTTCTTGGTGGCAGATAGATTGTGATGTAAGCTCAGGAAGAAGTGATGTACGTTTGGGCCACCTATCGGCTTGCTCTGGAACTACAGGGGCAATTTTGTCAAAATCTTCCAAGGAGCATAACGGAACATAGGACTGATGGATTTCCATAATATTTAGCATGCAGGTAACTTTGGCAGAGATGTAAGTAATGAAGTGCAAATTATGCAAATTTGGACGTAATTTGCATACTTAATGAGGAAAATCTATAAGTCCTATGGTTTCCATTATAGGACTCAAATACATGTACTATATGTAGTTGGAAGCCAGTTATGCAAATAAGTCTATAATTGCATAATTAATGTGGAAGTGTCCTAATTCTTCTAGGTACACATAGTAAATGATTGGATGTCAACAATGGCACCTGTGTTAGTTAATCAAAGGTGCAAATAACCAAGCATAACTTATGCAGATATGAAAGTCATTTGCATAATCAGAATATTTCATGGGCGTATGAGGTCTCCGAACTCTTGTTTTATAGGGAGTAATGGGCTTTAGTGATCATTCTGTACACGATTAAATGTTAGAGTGATGGATGTAAGTCGAGAACACGTGACTCGGTGAGAGTCGGATCATTAGTTGCAGAAAATCCATGGCGTCCCCCGTCCCTGTTGAGTGATGGCTGTATAACCCCAAGGACGTTACATCAACGTTACATCAACATGTCCTTGATAACCCTGATGTAGATGACTTCTTCTATTCCTCTTGCAAAAAATTCTGTGTTCAAGATTCTTACAGACTCTGTGTCAGACAGTCTTTACTAAATCTTGTCTGTTCCGGGAAAGATGCTGAAAATGGTGTCATCCTGTGGACAGTAGGGACTAGGGACCCAGTTGACTGGCGTCCCGCACTCCTTCCCACGGAGCAGCAGGCTGAGGGGTGCGGAACCGCAGGTCTCCGACAGGGGGCGCTGCGAACGGGATGCCCTTCAAGGTGTAGACAGGTTTGTCCGGCAGGTCGTTTGTGTACTGCACCGTTCCTCGCACCTTGCCGCTGGCCGTGGTGACCAGGAGACACATAGTCAGCGAGGACTGAACCTGCAGTTTACAGTATAGACATTTAGGTACACTAACACTGTAGATGGACGCGTCGACGTTTTAAAATTTGTCACTGAAAGTTAAAATAACAACGTGTCGGAACAAATGATACAATGCTCAAAGTCGAACTTGACCTTTAGAGCTTCACATTATAATCTTCGCCAGGAGGGTTATGTTTTCGGGAGAGTGTGTCAAAAGTCTGTCTTTTTGTCTGTCTGTCTGTCTGTCTGTTTGTGTTCTTGTGAACAGCATAACTCAAGAAGCTTCATAGATGGCATTGATAAGCCAAAAAGCAGTTACTCAAGCAACTGGTTTGATTTCGGAAACGACCAGACGTTTCAGATGGCATCCATCATCTTTCGTCAATGGCACTCAGGGAAGTGATCTAGGAGCAACTGGTCTTTTATATCCTAACTATGAATGCAAAAGAGCTGAAGACAATGGAACTTTTCGGCACTTCGGACATATCACCCCCCCCCCCACGCGACAAACATTAGCCTCTGTACTGTAGCCCAAGCAACAGGAGCCAATAGACTTATTTGCATCAGTCTGATGTTAACTTTGCCTTACATTTGTTTCCCATTGGAATCCAAAATTGTCTTCAGCTTGAATTTGTCTTACCTTGTTTCCTATTGGACATCCAAAATTGTCCTCAGCTCTTTTGCATCCATAGTTAGGGTATAAAAGACATGCGATAGTTATGACCTTTGGCTGGTACCGTAGATAAATCATGGACATCATGGCCTCATGTACATAATTTGTGAGCAAATACTACAGAAGCCTTCTTTGCGAAGACTTTCATACTTTGAACAATATGTGTTTCTCGGGTAGAGACGATGATCAACTGGTGTGATTTATTTAAAAAATGATAACTTTATTTGCATAATCGATGAACCACTTTATAGTACGTCACTCGGAATGTTAAACATAATTTTTCAACATATTTTAACCTGTAAGAAATAAAGCCGTTTGATATTTAGATTATCTGAGTTAGCTACTCGTATTTGTAATACCCCTGTCACATTTGGCGAAAATCGATCGGACGACGATCCTGCGGCAATCACCCGAGCCTCGCTTATAATAATACCTTCATTGCACAACAATTGTACAGGGTACAAAGTATGACTTAAATGTGACAGGGACGGTTTTCAGGTGAAACATACGCGCAACCCTCTGTCGATCTTAAATATGGCCGATCTTCCATCGATACGCCCGAAGATCGTGGATAACGTGACAGGGGTATAATGAGGTTTAGAAAAGGTTTTATTTTAGAATAGATCTGATCTGAATCCGAATCTGATTTGAATGTATCAGCTATTTAGGTCAATCGCCAACAAACTCACGTTCTCTGCGTTCTACCGCCCACAAGCTCACACTCCCAGCTCTCTACTTTCTACAATCAAGGACTTGCTACAATGAGACAAATTAGTTTAATTATGCTTCACATCTGCACTCTTCATCCAAACTAATATGCCTGAAAGAGTATCAAGGCATTGTGGTGACAGGAAAGGACTGTAGATCTAAGGTACATGCTATTCAAAACTTTCACTCAAGGGCCAATTACTTTGGTCTGGTGAGCCATTGGCTGCAAAGAGGAGCGCACATGATTCTGCATGTGTATAGTCTGGATTCAGTGTAATTATTCCTTTCTTAACACTTCCTTGTGTAGGGCGGAAACAGTGTCCTGGCTTTGTACATTGGGCTTTGTAAAATGGTAATGTCAGCTGTGTGAGTCTGGACCGATGCGTTGGAACCACTCATGACATAGTGGGGTCGTGTGGCGCAATCGGTAAGGTGTTCGGCTCAGACCCAAGAGTTCCCGAGTTCGAATCCTGCCGTGCCACCGATCTTGTGCCCTTGGGAAAGACACTTTTCTCACTTAACTCAGGTGGAAATGAGTACCTAGCTTCGACTACTTAAATGGGGGTTCCGTGTTTGGGGAGAGCCACACCCCACGCACGTTAAAGAACCCACCACACTTATCGTAAAGCGTAGGGGTCCTTCCCAGAGTGAGTGAATCAAACCTATAGACTGGTTTAAAGGTTGCCATCTTGAAAAGGTGATAGTCACCTGTTATGCCAGTCCATTCACAAACGTGGTAAATATCAATAATATGTAAATAAATGAAAATTAAACAAGTGCTTTTAAAAAAGCTGGCATTTTGCCAAGGTTTGCGTGTGTGAATGTTTTTTTTTCTAGTTATTAGAATGTCATATAAATAGAACAGAATAAAAAACCTGATATGGGCGCATGGAGAGATTCACAAATATGCAAATGAGTTATGTCCTGGAATATGAAAATGAATATGTTTCCTGAAACTTTTTGTTATCCAGTATGCAGTTATTTTCGAGAAAATCAGTTTGTTCTTGTGTAATTCTGTGATATAGATGTTGTATGGGCATTTTATGGAAAGTTAGAAAGAAACATATACGCAGAGCATCGCACGTCTCACGGTTCGTTCATTCAAACATTCCAACTGCGGAAAAATGCAGTAGAAGAGGTGCAAAGGTGAGTTTTAATGTTCTGTACAAAAGTATTGTTCATTAGTATAATAAGGCCATACCAATTTAATTTGTTGGTTCTCGGATTTTTTCAGAAAAAAGTTGAAGCGACAGGGCGAAAAAAAAAAAACTTGCAACAACTCTGGGTTCAGTCAGGTCCAAAGTTTCAGGTTCGTAATTCCAGACTTGAACCAATGGTATATAATGATAATAATAGTATTCTGGTGTATACATGTATGTGTGGTAGATCCAGTTACACTTACATGCAAAATTTGCATTTTGTCATACACTTTACGTGGAATTTTAGCAATACAAATGGAAAATTATGTGCAATCAGTTTTGCTTAAGTATTCACAGTAACATTGCTGTAATAATGCTTAGTAATAAAGACAAAAACATAGAGTATTTCAACACACACAACTTTTAAAAACCTTTAAGAAGGTTGAAAAACTTTTTCAGCATAGTATAATGTCTAATGTAGCAACAAGAACAATAAATTGACTTAATTTCACCCCAAAGAATAGACAGTGCCTGAAACATCATTGTATTCTCTTTGTGAAAGCTGCAGTTTGAATAAAAATCGCTTGAGGGCGTTAGTGTACTCATTCCATATTAATGAAGCCATTTCCAAATATGGCAGCATTGGCCAAGCCATTTCCAAATATGGCAGCATTGGCCAAGCCATTTCCAAATATGGCAGCTGCCATTTTGTTTGTCCCACTGCGACATTTTCGTCTTTTTCAAGCACAAATTTAACGATCTATGGGTGGTTTTCGATGATTTACAACATAAAGGAGAACATAAGCAGGTGATAGTTATTTTGCAAGTCCAGTACTAGTTTCAGAAGTTCTTTTATTTTCAACTGAACCAAAGTTTGTTTCAAGTCCAGCAACTTGCGTTAACGTTACCTAACGTTACAGGGATTTTTTTTTATTTTTTATTTTTTTTTTAAAATTGGGAAAAATAGAAGCGGCGATTCCGAGAACCAACAAATTAAATTGGTATGGCCTAATGGATGTAAAAATTAGTATTTTAATGGATGTAAAAAAGAAAAAAAAAAGTGAAAAAAATACCTCCCCGGATTCGAACCGTGTGCATTAGTTTACAATGCGTAAATTTTACCACTGCGCCAATGCGACTATGTTGAAGAAATGCCTGTTTTAGAAGGTATACAAATGTTTGGCATGAATAGAACAGGTCCGTTCATCACAACGGCCACTACTCTGGCCTCAGAAATAAACAAATATTGTGTGTTCTACTTTTTAACGGTATGATGGGTTCTTTGACAATCTCCATACTGGCTCCCCTTCCGCTTCTATTGTAACAGTGGTGTTCAAGGACTGCTAAACCGAAGACGCCTAACGGCTTAAGCCTTTATGGCCGAACGGTTTGCACGTTCGATTTGTGATCCGGCTGCCCGGGTTTGGCGCGGGTTCGAATCCCGGGAGTCGGGGTGTTGTTTCTTTCTGTTCTTACTCGCCCCTCTGGTTGTTTCACTATCTTCTTCCAAAAGACTGCACCATATACTCGTACCAGCATGCTAGCAGTAGACTTGAGACTTTATTAGAAAATCCATTAGTGACGTGCCCTAGGGCACGCCACTAATCTCAAGTTCCTGGACTTCATACGTAGATAACATACATGTACATACAGTGGTCAATATTTACAAACATCAATTAAAAACAGTCATCGTATGTACACAATACGCAAGTCATGGAACAGCCCAGATCATTTTTCCAGACTGGAGACCAGGTCACAGAGACCAGTTTTGAAAGACCTTAAAGGTAGTATGTAAACAGGCGAGCAGAACAACGTCTTGTGACTCATGGGCGGAATTGCTAAGAATTCAGACACGCCACATCTTGGCAACTAGTACACGCATCATACACCAAAGTTCGAACAATGGGTAGAAAGGGTAGAATGTACTTGTCAAAAGCAACAGAAAAATAAGCAAAAAGCAGGGCCAAAGTTTTCATGATTGGCGATCTACAAGTAAGCTCCCACTCGGGAGGTTCCAACTAGGATTGATGCTGTACGCGCTTCGGCCCACGTAGTCTTCCACTTATTTAGCACATCATGTCTTGCGACTTGAATCCAACCCAAATTAGGTAAAACATGATGACTAAGAGAATGATCAAGGAAGTTGCTGAAATGAAAAGTTCATTGATATAACACCGAACCCTTATCCTTTAATGTATTGTCAAACTAAAAAAAAAAACTCTCACGTAACGTTGGTTTTCTCAACCTCAAGCTTAAGGTTGATAACCTGGATATTTCGCAAGAAGTTTCTGAAATACATTCCTCTTTATCTTCCTTCACATTGCTTTACATTTGCATACATACACACAGCATGCGCATGGACTCAAATTTTGGTGATTTATATTCACACACATGCTTCAGTATTTTTAGCTCATGCTCTAGTAGATGAAAAATTGCAACGTGGTCGGAAAAACATGGTAGCATTTATAAGATTTAAAGAGATGAAAAGTGTAGCCCGGAGTGTCAATAACCATAAACCAATATAAATTTAGATCCTCCCTGCTGCTCAAGGCCAGGACTCACTAATCCACAAGCCCACGTAAACTGATTAAGAGCTATAGATATTCCAGCCACATCTGCGACAGAAAACAACGACATGTGGCATTAGGAGGCAAGGCAGAAATTTATTGAAATTTCAATGGTCATGTTTTCGAAAAATTCTACGGGATTTCCTCGATTTACTTTCACAAAAACGTTGTCAAACAAAGCAAGCAAAATGCATATGGCCCAGAAAAGTGCATGTATTCATGGAAGGCTAAAGACTCCATACAATACGTCGCACCGTGAACTGCAGTTCCGATGGATATGTGATCCGATATTGTACGTCCTTGAATATTCGTTATAATTTTTTGTATGTAGAGAGGTTGACGAATGATTTACATATTTAGATACTGATGATGCAAATCGGTATCTACTTTGCATAATTGACGTTATAGATCCGCAGTATTCATGATGGGACATTCGGGCATGTGCCATATGTAGCTGGAATATAGAGGAAGTCAGGAATATCCACAGATATCACATGTTATTATGCAAATGACCAAATTTTCATAATAAATGACAATTTCATTCTTGCGGCCTTTGGAAGTTAAGTAATGGTGAACATTACTAGACATAGATTATGGACATCGTGGCCTCATGTACATAATTTCTGAAAAAATACTACAGAAGCCTTCTTTGCGAAGACTTTCATACTTTGAACAATATGTGTTTCTCGGGTAGAGACGATGATTAACTGGTATAATTTATGAAAATGAGAACTTTATTTGCACAATCAATAAACCATTTTATAGTACGTCACTCGAAATGTTTAACATCAAATGTTTTTTTTTTCTGATTTGAATCCGAATCTGATTTGAATGTATCAGCTATTTAGGCCAATCGCCCACAAACTCACGTTCTCGTGCTCTACCGCACACAAACTCACGCTCTCCGTGCTCTAACGCCCATCAACCCACGGTCTCCGTGCTCTAACGCCCATCAACCCACGCTCTCCGTGCTCTAACGCCGACAAACTCACACTCTCCGTGCTCTACCGCCCACAAACTCACGCTCTCCGTGCTCTAACGCCCATCAACCCACGGTCTCCGTGCTCTAACGCCCACAAACTCACGCTCTCCGGGCTCTACTTTCTACAAATGAGACCAATTAGCTTTATTTGGCTCACTAATATGCCTGAAAGGGTATCAAGGCAGGAAAGGACTGGTGACAGGAAAGGACTGTAGATCTAATAAGGTACATGTTATTCAAAACTTTCACTCAAGGGCCAATTACTTTGGTATGATGACTGATGAGCCATTGGCTTCAAAGAGGAGCGCACATGATTGTGCATGTGCATAATCTGGATTCAGTGACATAATTACTTTCTTGTGTAGGGCGGAAACAGTGTCCTGGCTTTGTACATTGGGCTTTGTAAAATGGTTCTGTAAGCTGTGTGAGTCTGGACCGATGTGTTGGAACCACTCATGACATAGTGGGGTCGTGTGGCGCAATCGGTAAGGTGTTCGGCTCAGACCCAAGAGGTCTCGAGTTCGAATTCTGCCGTGTTACCGATCTTGTGCCCTTGGGAAAGACACTTTACACGACTTTTCTCACTTAACTCAGGTGGAAACGTGTACCTTGCTTCGACTACTTAAACGGGGGCTCCGTGTTTGGGGAGAGCCACACCCCACGCACGTTAAAAACCCACCACACCTATCGAAAAGCGTAGGGATCCTTCCCTGGGTGAGTGGATCAAACCTATAGACTGTTCTCAAGGTTGCCATCTTGAAAAGGTGATACTCACCTGCCAATCCTTCCACAAACGTGGTAAATATCAATAGATAATTGAAAATTAAAACAAAAAGAATAAATATCGTGGGTTCTACTTTTAACGGTATGATGGGTTCTTTGACAATCTCCATACCCTTCTCCATACCCTTCCGCTTCTATATGCTTACCTTCATCCAAAAGACTGCACCATATCCTTGTGTATGTATTATCAAACTAAAACGTAACGTTGGTTTTCTGAACCACGAGGTTGATTACCTTCACATTGTTTAACATTTGCATGGATGCACACGGCATAGACTAAATTATCCTTCGGTGATTTGTATTCACACAGTGCATGCTTCAGTGTCTTTAGCTCATGCTCTAGTAGATGAAAAATTGGGACGTGATCGGAAAAACGAGGTAGCTTTTATAAGATTTAAAGAGATGAAAATTGTACCTCGGGCAATGCCAATAACCATACATAAACCAATATAGATCCTCCCTGCTGCTTCAGGACAGGACTTTGAAGACCCACTATAACCACTAGCCCACATAAACTGATTAAAAGCTTTAAATATTTCAGCCACATCTGCGACCAGATCTAGAAAACAACGACATGACATTGGGAGGCAAGGCAGAAATTTATTGAAATATTACTGGTCATGCTTTCGAAAAGGGCTTTGGGATTTCCTTCATTAGGTTTTCACAAACACGCTGTTAAACTAAGAAAGAAAAATGGCCCAGAAAAGTGACATGAATTCATGAAAGGCAAGAAAATCCATACAATTCTTTCCACAGTTCGGAAGATTGATGAGAGTTGAAACCGCAGAATATTGACCAATTTTTTATTACAACTTAAGTGTAGAAAGAGTTTTTCTTATCCCAATTTCATTGAGATAAGATATTTGGTGAAAGCTATTCGGTGCAGTGTTCCGGTATATGAACTGCTGCGGTTATCAGAGTACAGAATGATTAGAGCTTTCTGCAGTTTCAAATTGAATAGTTTTACATCAAAGACGAGCCCTTGTCCAATTTGAACATCTGTCATTTTGTACGTAGCCACTCACGGGTCAATTAGCTTCCTATTGACATTGTCGTGCCTAGAAATATAGAGAACTTGTAATCGTGGTGCCTTCTTTTGCATGTCGGGAGATCGCAATTACCGATACAGTCACCACCTGATAATGTTTGCCTACCAGGCAGACGCTGGCCTACACACAAGTCCGATATGGTCATTAATTCTTCTTTTTTTCCTTTCTAAAGGAGGCTGATTTATGTTAAACCTTTGATGTATGATACCCTTTATTCATTTTTCTATTAATTGGACACTACTTTGCACTTTACAGTACCCAGCCTCCAGAGCCCTTGTTAATGCCGTGACAATTAGTTGCAGGCTGAACCTAGCCTGGGTACCATCCAATTTCAACCGGCTGGGGGCTCCTTACAGTCGCTACCCTAAAAATGCTATATTCTAGGGTAGTGAGTGTGAGAAGCCCCGGTAGAAATCGGATGGTACCCAGGCTAGGCTGAACCAGCTAGTTTACTGGGTTCAACATCCCACAATAAACCCTACCAGAGCTAAGGTATTTGCTACGACATTGGACGTAAGTAAAGCGATAGATCCTATCAATTATTTTATTATATTCCTTCACTGACACACAAGATAATGCTATCTCCAAAACACAGACACACACATCCCCGTGATAATAGTATATAGGCTTTAGACTCCGAAATCCAATTACTTTCTTCACACTGAACGGTTGGTAGTTGCCGATAACGTCATAGGAACATATCAGACAGTTGTTGTAGGATTCTGATGCGAAGCACACATTTTGTCGAAAAATTATTATGTCCGTCAACGAAGAAGACGTTTTAGCATCGTTCTCTTTATCTGTTTCTGAATAGCAGAATTAACGTGAATCAAGCTAACTTTCGAGGTTAACAATTTATCATTTAACTTAAAACTTGATTTACAGAGGCCAAACATCGTAAAACATGATAAAAACGAAACTAAATCTTTAATGTAGTCTTTGTACTATCTGACTAGATTATTCTTGCACCATAAAGAGATTGTTGCAACGTGTTTTGTTTATATCTTAAAGGACCGGAAGTAAATCATAAAGAAGTTTAATTAACTGTCTGCATCAGTAATAATGAAATATTAGCAAACACCGAATTTAAATCTTATCGAAGGAGCCAGGGGCCCATTTTATCTTTTATCCTAAGTAGTAGGGCTCATTACATACGTTGAGAAATGCAAAGCCTTAGCTTGTCGCATATTAATAAGGATATCTTGCGATGAATCGCATGCTCGGTAAGAAATGTAATTACTAACAGGTAAGCCGCAGACGTGGCGTGGAGGTGAATACTGAGTACTGGGGTGGATACAAAGCCGTTTTTCTTGTTGGACCGGTTCGGAAAAACACGCACATGAAAAAAATAAAAATCAACACTTTGATTTTACCCGGAGGCGTTCACGTGTTTTTGGCCGGGAATTACATGTTCAAGCAGATAACAAGAGCGAAGTAGAGGTGAGTTTATAGTCATTTTTACCAAGTTTCCACAGCAAACTTGGTCTAAAACAGAGGCAGATAGGATTTCAAAACGCCAATGGACGTCGTATACTCCTCCTAACAGAATCCTTTGTTAGCGACTAGACTATTGTTTTGAATAAATATTAAATGATAAGGCCCATGTTCAGGTCCGGACCTAGACCTAGTCCTCTGGACCTGGACCACTCCTGGACCTGAATTTTCTGCACCCCGACGTTAACTCATTTATGCATGGTGATGTTCATCATTGATTAACATACACATGTCACAAGTATGAAATTCCCATCATTAATCATTAAGCAGTTTTGCAATTTTTGCATATATCATGCGAATCAGTTCCTCATTAGCATATTCGGCATCTGATTAAGTTCCATCCATCATAATTTATTGAAGTCCAGATATTAAAAACAATCGGATTATGAAATTTTCACATTAATCATACAAATTACGTCCTCATTTGCATATCATTATGAACATCTTTGCCTAAGCTACCCGCATGCCTAAAATGATGTCAATCCGTCATTCCTTCCTGCAGTTGTTCTCTTTGGAATGTCTTGACAAAAATGCCCAAAAATAAATGTTAGGGGGCTGAAACTTGCCCCACTTTGGCATGACACTGAAAGCTATCTACCACTAAAATGTCAGGACCATATCATGTCCGGGACAAGAGATACATTGAAAAGACCGCTATGATAGATTATTCTCATTAATTATGCAAATGTAGTCATATTTTGCATAATTAGTACTAGTATTTTATTTTGTACAACATTGTCTAAGGTACCTACACCCAAAATCATGAAAAGTTGTTCCCTTCTTCAAGTTGACTTATCCGCTTCAGAAGTTTTTGACAAAAATGCCCCTGCAGTCGCTAGGGGGGGCCAAACTTATGTCACTTATTCCTGAGCACAAGAGCTATCTAATACTCAAAATTCGTGACCATAGCTTGTTCACAGCACGAGATAGCAAAACCTAACTAACCCAAATTTAATCATTTCTAGCTTTTATCACAACCCACCAACACATCAAGTCTGAAACCAATCCATTCAGCCATTCTTGAGTCATCTTGTTGACGGACAGACAGACAGACAGACAGACAGACAAACGCTGGTGAAAATATAATCTCCATGACATTTCATGGAGATAAATATAATGATAAATATTTGATATAAAAATGAATACATTTCTTTGCGATATTTCACATACTTTGCATATATTTTGATGTGTTTGTCGACATCACATCTTAAATTGACTTAATGGTACTTGTCTTTGACACTTTTTTGTATACAGAAATACATAACAGCCTTAAAACACAAAACAATACACACTGTCAATTTTGTCTTTGTACTCAGATGTAACATAACACATGTTGTTGTGTATATTGTTGCTGTATAAATATAGTATATGGCCTCCTTCGGTCAATATTGACCATGGTAAATCCTAATTGATATCAACCCGATAGCTTTGACTATGTCTGAACATAGTACACATCCGTAAGCTGACTCAGTTCTGTTGCAAAGTTCGTCTTAAATTAGTCCAATTGGAACGTCAAGTTCAAGTTACCATTACGACCTCATTATAATTGGGGCCCGGAACGAGTCATCACAGTTCCGTTCTATAATGGCCCTTAAATCCGTCCGGATTGCTGTAGCCTCACTTAGTTTTCCACGAAATCGTCTTCCGGGAGGGAAGTAAAACGGGGGTCCCGTGCTCGAGGAGGTGCCTCGACCACGTTAAACAGCCTCATTACTCATACTTGGGGTACCTACTGGCTGGCAAAATACACCAGATTATTATTATTATTATATATTATTAAACATCCGTGTAGTACGTGATTGAGTTGTTTTCGAAATACTTCATATACGTCAACTATAGGAAATTTTACCATTTAATCATCATTGAGATAAAAATATCTCTTCTAGTGGCATGTTTACCTGGTGAGTTCCTCATATGGACCTGGGTTGAACTTAGTACTGTAAATGGATTTAAGTTCGCGGGTGTTTAATTTCGCGGTAGCGGGAAAGGGGACTTTTCGCGATGGTTTCAAGTTCGCGGTAGCGCTATGCACTGTGGTCTCTTACTGCCAAGGAAAAATGTTCGCGGTGGTTTCAAGTTCGCGGTGAAGCGGCCACCACGAAAACCGCGAAGATTAAACCACTGGAAAGTTTCTGCATTTACAGTTTATCATGATTTCCAAAGGGCAATCTACAGATAGATGAGGTAGCTGCTGGTAATACAAAAGACCAAATTTCTACGGATGCAAACACATTACGTAGAATTCGAACACAGATTAGCGAAGAAATTGGATTGTCCAATTACTGTGTAGTGACATCCTCGCGGATCCATAAGTGATGCATGATGGTGATGACTTAAATGCTCGGCAGAACTTCACTCATTTGTGCCTCTAATACGAATCTTCACTGCAAGAACCCGCTTTGCCACTTCCACGGAAGCAAATCATCCTTTCGTCCTCCACAATCCTCCTAAGCGGAGGAAGTTCCACGCTCAGAGCTTATTTCCTAGAACAACATCTATGGAATAAGCTCTCACGGACTTGCATCCCCATGGGGTACAATCTGAAACTGTTTAAATTAAGTGTTAACAGACATCTTTCTTCCCAATACAGTATTGAACCCAAACGCTTGAATGGCTCCACGAGCCTTGTTTTGCGGTGAACTTTAAATAAATAAAATAAAAAGTTTCAATAGGGTAACTACTGAAGATTCAGATCAATCTTACGCGGCTAAGGCTAAAAATGGAAGAATAACTGTTCGCACATACACTACCAACATTTTACTTTCAAGATTGTTTTGCGGTGAACTTTAAATAAATAAAATAAAAAGTTCCAATAGGGTAACTGCTGAAGATTGAGATCAATCTTACGCGGCTAAGGCTGAAAATGGAAGAATAACTGTTCGCACATACACTATCAACACTTTACTTTCAAGATCATCTCTAGACCTCTAACCACACCGCTCGCATGCTCGCTGTGTTTTAAAATCTTTTATGGCAATCTTCCCCCTGAGACCCATACTAAGACGTTACATGTTGCTAGCACTATAAAAAATATCTGGTCTTTTATCTCCACTATAACAGAGAAGCGAGTAGAAGTTGAATTTATCCAGCAATGGTCTCATTTTGTATCTGTTAACTGTATCTTTTCAAAATGTCTTGTTGTGACCTGTACTTAGTCCGGTGTGGCAAAAATATGCAATAAAGGTCTTCATTCATTCATTATAATTTCATAATCAAGTTTCGATATTAACTTTTTCTAAACATCGAAAAAGTTAACGTTTGACTATCAATTGCTTGCTAGAGGATATGTTGCGCCTGTCTGTAACGTACCTGGATAGGGGGTAATGGGGGTCTCAGAATATAGTTGCTGTAATTGCTGTAAAATATAGCTGCGCCTAGTCAAAATCCACTGTCAAGTTGTCAATTATTTCCCTCGTAACGTTATCTATAGAAACAGAGCACGTACTTCTGCTGTTGAGTCCCCCTTTTAAGTATCTGCACGCAGTTTCCCCGCGTCCATAAAGCTGATCTCTTCACCTTAAATTGTCAATATTTGAAATTCGCTTCACGAATTTTCTACAGTTTGTGAACTAGAATAACCTTGATAATGTGAATGAATAAGTCAGATTTGAATATGTCTTGTACTCAGCAGCGACATAAATAGTTCATTTGGTACTTTAATGGAACTTAATCTCCGTGTTAAGAGACCCATAAATAACTTTCCATTATCATTCAGCACGTCTATAACCCTTGTATTTTCAATATTTGAAATTTCCACAAACCTCAAACGATCCCTGACTTCGCATGGATGCTAATACCGGATACCGTTGTGTATCATGTTCATAATCTCGCTGCAGGGCACCCGCAAAGCAAAGCTTACGGACTGGCATGTGTTCAAATTCAATGATCCGAGGGTTCAACCATAACCCATGTTTGCCTGGTGGGTGGTACAACGGAAATCCTGACGTAAAGCCTGCTGCAAAATCAGCAGCAAAAACGGAGAGTAATTTTCAATCTCCCTGAAGTTATATGTTGCTTCAAATAGAGTTTTGTATTTCTGTGGTTAGAATTATAATTGTTAGGCTTATGTACCAAAACACGTACCAAAGATTCGATTTCCTTCTAAAGCACTGGTTATGCTACGGTCACATGTGCACCCGTGAGGGCTCATGAGGATGTAGCCATGACCGGGCTCTTTTGCCCCTGTGGGCGGCTAAAGTGCAAAAACAAGAGTCTGAAAACTCAAACCTGCATGAAATATTTTGTTTTGTGATGGTTGTGAGGGTTGATATGGTTTGACGTTTGGCAAAATTATTCCATCATTGTTCTTATATATCTACCTATGGTAAACGGTGAGATCCAAAACTACACCTTTTTGACCTAGCCATTTCATTTTTATTTCCTATTGTTACACCTGCACCTGGCACATATCCCTAATGTGTATATAATGGTTCATTTCATACAGTGGTCACAGGGATGGTCACAGTTACTCTAATATATTTTTTAAACAACCACAAAACTGCAACAAACTGATACCCCCCAAAACATCAAAAACCAAAAACAGTACCTCCATTTTTCATGGAGGGAACAAGGTAACATTCACTTTTGTAGATGTACATTGCATACAACCTGATAAATGTAACACTTTTGAAGGAGATGCTAGAAGGTGTAGAAGAAACCATAATGACTGCAGGACACTGAAACTAAACACTAATTGCACCCAGCTGGTGCGGGTGGGCTGCCTCCAGCCAATTGGCCATCTAAACAAACTGACTAGGACCACTCTACTCCTGACAAAAAGGGTTGTAAATATTTTTTTTAAACGAACCACAAAACTGCAGCAAACTTCTAATGCGCGCTATAGTACAATGGCTCACAATATCTATCCTCATAGCAAACGTGATCACAATCCATCCAGAGGTTCTAAAGATATTGGTCCGGAATCACAAAAAATCCCTACCAGAATCAAGACCTGCTTTTTTCAAGCAGGTAAAAATCCCATAAACTACCCGCGGCGGGGCCCATTTTTCCAACCTTAGCATTAACGGATCTTAACGGTAAATTATCTTTGATTCACTGTTGGTGAATTGGCCTGAGTTGAGTTGAGTACAGCATTAAGTACCGACACCTAATGACAATGCTCTTGAATAAAAAGGGCATTTCTCTGAAGCACACTTGCAGCGAGGCCTGAATAATGGAGTGCTTAAGTGCAAAGCTAGTCCAGATAATCAATGACTCCATGTAACATGGTGCAGCCATAACACATGCCTTTAGTGTAGCTTTACGATGAAGACTCAATAATTCCTCCTATTTTTCCCAAGGAGGTTTCGAAGTAGAAGAAATTGCATTAACGGGAGGTCAATGGCATCATTCGGAGTTAGTGACCATCATTCACTTGGTGGTCTATTTTCTGACAAGTACATTGATCTTGCTACCTCGTGAAGTTAAGGTGAAGGAAACGCTTCCATGGCCTTTAGGCCATAGGCTGTTTAATCCATGGACGGTAGAGCCCATCTGCCGGGCAGGCTTCCAAAGGTAAATAAAGCTAAGCCCTTTTCCCTCCGAGGCTTTTGTGCAGTCTGGTTATCCTGATCAAGGTAGAATCTCCTTCGAAGATTTCTAGCGAGGTTGGCTTTTGTTTTATGGGGCGGGGGTGGGGGGTGGTGAATTGTCAACGTTGGCTACGATTCTCTATTAAATGCCGGGAAAGGGAGTTTGTTGTCGATGGGAGTTTGCCCCGAAACGAAGTTTGCCGTAGAATGGAGTATCACCCCGCTGGGAGCCAATGTTGAAGATCAAGAAATAGCTCCCCCACCCTCTCATACATACACATACACATAAAACACACACGCATCAAGTGTCTGCCAAAGAGACTTAACTTACACGTATATTCATTAAGATTTTCAACATTTTCGCAAGGATCTGTATAACCTTTTTAAGATGTTACCTAGGCTGTCAGGTTTGAACTACTCACACATGGGTGGAACCGTGTTCTTTTAATTTTTAAACTAGAGTTCGGCGACCTCATACCTCCATGAAAATTTAGAGCTTTTGTAAATTTTATGCAATTAATAAACATTAACATAATTCATGCATGGTGTTGTTCATCATTGACTAATGTACACATGTCACAATGATAAAATTCCCATCATTAATCATAAAGAGGTTTTGCAATTTGTACATAAATTATGCAAATAAGTTCCTCATTACCATATTTGGTTTCTGCTTACATTCCACCTATCATGATTAACAAGTGTTACATTGATTGAAGTCCAGTTATATTGCAAACAATGGAATTATACAATTTCCTCATTAATTATGCAAATTAATTCCTCATTTGCATAACATGCATATCATTATGGACATCTTTGCCTGTATGCCTAAAATGTATCTAGTGGAGTACTCATATATTCAGAGTGACAGTTCAGGCTCGACTCAAAGGGTTGACAAGTAGATAGTAACACTTTGTACTTACCAGCTGGTCTTATCTTCGGTCCAAATAAACTCCTGCGCGAAAAAGGACCACCCTTGACATTCAAAGAGAGCAACAAACTCCAACAAGAAAAGGCATCAAAATCGTATTTAAAGCCAGAGAATTTTCCTGCAGTGCGCAGTTGTAACAGTGTATGTTATCTGGCCTAAAAGGTCACCTCGCAGATGCTACACGACCTCCTGTGACCTCCTGTACTAGAACCGGAAGTTGATGTCCTGCCGTTGGGATATGCCACCTGCCAACGCTTGCCGAGTTGAGAATTGACCTCAGTGACCTCTGGAATGCCATAAAGCTTCCTTACATATACACTGTACACCAGATTTTCGGAGCAGAAGAATTTTCCTGATTGTTCATATCGCATTATTTCCTCGAGATCATACCTTTGTCAAGTAATTTTGCCTCATCACATACATTGCGAATGATATACTTAATTATATTGGATTCATTATTTCTTGCCACATCACATGCTGGAAAAAAATTCAGAAAGGTAATGTAACATGTCACATTAATTATGCAAACTATGTCGTGATCTAAATCTTTCCTGTGTTCATGTTCCAACAGACATAGATTACATGTGTTGCATTTATTGAAGTGGAGTCATGGATAACAATTGACTTATACAAATTCCTCATTGATTATTTTTGTGTAAAATAATGTACAAAAAGACTGTCAAGCAGTGCAATTCAGCCCTTCGGGCTGCAAGACCGCTTTTAATTTGTCATTCTTGTTGAATTGAATGAATAAACCAATCTACTATTATGCAAATTAAGTCCTCATTTGCATAACATGCATATCATTATGAACATCTTTGCCCAAGCTACCTGCATGCCTAAAATGATGCCAATCCGTCGTTCCTTTTTGCAGTTATCCTCTTTGAAGTGTCTTGACAAAAATGCCCCTGAAGTTCCACAATTAAATGTTAGGGAGCTGAAACTTGCCCCAATTTGTCATGGCACTAAAAGCTATCTACCACCTTAATGTCAAGACCATAACATGTCTGAAACAAGAGATACATTGAAAAAACTGCTATTATATAATATTCTCATTAACTATGCAAATGTACTCCTATTTTGCATAATTCGTATCTTATCTTGTAAAACATTGTCTAAGGTACCTACATGTACATACCAAAAATCATGAAAATCCGTTGTTCCCTTCTTGAGTTATCCTCTTCAGAAGTTTTTGACAAAAATGCCCCTGTTATCCCAAAACTAGACGCTAGGGGGCCCAAACTTATGTCATTTCTTCCTGAGCACAAGAGCTATCTAACACTCAAAAATCGTGACCATAGCATGTTCAGAACACCGAGATAGCAAAACCGGAAGTTGCGCTGCAGTACCAAGGGGAGCCGCTAGGGGGCCCAAAATCTAATCATCTCTAGCTTTCATCACACACTACCAACACACCAAGTATGAAACCAATCCACCCAGCCATTCTTAAGTTAATCTTGTTTACACACACACACACAAACACACATACAGACACACAAACGCAGGGTAAAATATAACCTCCATGACATTTCATGGAGGTAATAAAAGTCGTGGGTTCTTGATCATGCACGAGTTGTGGCTGTCCTTAAACACGGGTCATTTGGCATTATGTCCCGAAAAGCCGAGGATATCCGGACGTCTCTAAGAGAAGTTAGCTATAGTCTTAGGCGCTCACTTTCACCTGAGTCGAGCAAGGAAATAGGTGTTAAGTGCCTTCCCCAAGGACACAGTACCAGTGCTAGCTAGAGATCGGAACCCAGAAAGTCAGCAAACTAACCACAATGTTCCTTGTCACCTAACCCTACACATGGTTGTGGAAATCTGATGCTCAAAAGTGCTGTAGAGTAAAAAAAAACTGCAAGCACTTTAGTCAGGCTACACTGAGTATGATTGAGTGCAATCGATTGCTGCTATGGGCAGGGGATTCTGAAGTCTTTTGATAGTTGAAGAGTGATTAGCCTTCTTGGCTGTTTGCTGTATATGATTGTCGATATTGCAGAATCACATTTTTCAAACACGTCTTGGTAGTCATGACTGTCGGCATGGGATTAGTTTTAAAGGCTTTGGCGTATGCTGCATAAATGTGTCATAACTTAGAGTTAGATCGATATCGTTTATGAAATACGAATAAAGCAGTAGAATACGACCTTCGCCAAGAAGGTTATATTTTCGGTTAAGGTCTCATGTTGTTTCCCAATATGTAGGTCAACAGCATATAATTAGAGAAGCTGCGTATGGATTCTAATGATCTTTGCATGTTTGGTATTTGAGTAGCGGTTACGGACAGGAAGGTCGTGTTCGAAAATGGTTGGCGTAGCCTTTTTTTATCAGGGCGGTAGCGGGCCGAATGTGTGCGTCCGCTTTTTTGTGAACAGCATAACTCGAGAAGCCTTGAATGGATCCTGATAATATTTGGTAGGTGGGTGGGGGTCAGGAAAACAAAGGTCAAGTTCGATAATGGGCCCCCTAGCGGCTCCCTTAGGTACTGCAGCAATTTTGAGATCTCGTGTTCTGGACATGCTAGGGTCATGCTTTTTGAGTGGTAGATAGCCCTTGGGGCAGAGAGTAAGTGCTGTGAGTTTGGACTGCAGGCACCGATTTCCTTTTACACTTTGGACGAGAATAATGAGAGAACGTGTTGACGGATCATCATGATTTTTGGTATGTAGATAGAATGAGTGATGAATTACATAATGTAATACCAATTATGCAAATCAACAGCTAAATTGCATAATTAATGAGGGATTCCTTAGTTCATAAATCCATGCCAACAGCATATAACTCGAGAAGCTGTGTATAGATTTTCATGATATTTGGTATTTGAGTAGCAGTTGTGGAAAGGAAGGTCTAGTTCGAAAATAATTGGCGTAACATTTTTCGTCAGGACGGTAGCGGGCTGAGTGTGTGTGTCCGTTTGTTTGTGGAATGCATAACTCGAGAAGCCTTGGATGGAACCTGATAATATTTGGTAGGTGGATAGGGGTTAGAAAATCAAAGGTCAAGTTCGATAATGGGCTCTCTAGCAACTTCCTAAGGTACTGCAGCAAAACAATTTTTGACATCTCGTGTTCTGAACATGCTGTGGTCGTGATTTTTGAGTGATAGATAGCCTAAGTGATGATTTACATAATGTATTACTAATTATGCAGATCAACAGCTACTTTGCATAATTAATGAGGAAAGTTCATAAATCCACTGAATTCCATGATAGGACTTTCGAACTTGTCACATATGTAGCTGAGAAAGAGAAATGTCCAATACATATTAATTATGCAAATGGCAACCTCATTTGCATAATTAGTGAGAAAATATTAACGTGTTGACGGATCGTCATGATTTTTGGTTTGTAGATAGCCTAGTGAGTGAGATAGCCTAAGTGATGCCATACACAATGCAAATCATTTCCATAATTAATGAGAAAAGTTTATAAATCCACTGAAGTACATGATAGGACTTTCAAACTTGTCACATATGCAACTGAGAAATGAGACATGTCAATAGACACTGGGCCAAAGCCCCCTATCATCATTTACTATTTGCCCAGGCCGGAGTCTGGTAGAGACTACATGATTTTGACAAAGCACTATGAAAGTTGCGCTGGAAATTAAAGTATCACAGTAGTGTACACAATTTCATTGTCACCTTGCCAAGACGTTTATGTTTTTGGTAGCGTTTGTGGGGAACACACGTTCATGCAGTCGTTTACTCTTTAGTAATACATGAATAAGACCTAAAAGTCTTGAATAAAGGCATGATTATTTGGCGAAGGGATGTGTTCGTGGAACTCTAGTTGCTTTTACTATGTGACATTAAGCAAATCCGCACCGTACCAACCAACAAAATTTACTGTCAGGTAGCGAAGCATGCAGTAGCTTTGTGTGGGTGCATCAATATTGCTCGCTTGAACAATTTGCATGCAAGATAGGCCGTGGGTTTGTTAATCGAGACAGATCAAAGACTTCCAACATGACACATACTGCGTCTCCTCTCAGCAGGAATGAGCACGTTGAGCACTCGGTGGTACCAGCCGACCAGCCCCCTGCTGTATGTAGTATTATCAACTACGAACTTATAGATTATCTTAGTCTATTTATAAAGAAAATGAGCCTTTGATGGTGAACGGCAAGCAACACATCGGATTAACTGCCACAAATTAAATATCGAAACAGGAATTATTAATGAAACGGATAAATTTCTATTCTTTATGCGCTTCAATAAACCTTGTGTAAGAAACATTACAGTATCTGTTCTTAGATATACACATGTACCAAGAAGCGAGAATATGTTGACTATTCTATTTAATTGCTATTTTTGAGACTCTCTTACAATGTTCTACTAGCCTGTAAATTTTCATTGAAAAATATTGCTGTTTTTTTTGCCCCTCGATACGACATCGCTGGATCATTTAGAGGGTAACAGGTTTGACGGGTGATAGCCGGTATAAAGCTACCAAACCAGAATGGCTATCACATCAAAATATATACCACAGACCTTCTACTATTAAAAAATCACAGGGAGAATTTGCCCGCACGACGGGTACCGATATGTGAAATTTGGGGTCCTGGCCCATGAACTAATTAGTTTAATCAAGGAGGTTCAATTTTGTAACCTCCTTGGTTTAGTATGGCACCTTTCTATAGTTAACTCGTGTATTGTTGCTTCTACTTTCCTGTATATGTTTGTTCTATCATACTATCAACGACCTGTATCCAGCCCTTTGAGGCATGATGAATGTACATCTGTGCTTACACAGCTGTGTCATCAAATCTTAAGAGCTAAGGAAGTGGAAATGGGCGCAGCCCCATGTACGGTGTGGTGTGGGGAACGATTATGTACCAAAGCTGCGCGCTGTCTTGGATCATGTCAAAAGTGACAGCCCTATATAAGGTAAATATGTATAGGGTATGACACCGAATTCATTACAGGATGTGATTGGCCTACATCTATTGAATTAACTTCAAACTATTAAATTACGCCAAGGACCTATTGATTTTGTGACAATACTGAGCGACCTAAAGGTACGACGTACGTCATAAAGCAGGATCTGTCAGCTTTTGATCGTATTTCTGCAAATAAGGTCGAGTCATGAGATAAATCATCTCAAACAAACCAGATCAGGTAAAGCTAACAATCATGTCTTATATTAGGGGCCTTATATTCCCCCGACAAACCAATTATTTTGTGCAAATGTTCAAAGCAAGCAATAGCCTATTGACATATCTTATTCTCCAAACGTACAGATAATCATACTTGTTCATATTACCTAGGATGAGCCTAAATGACATTGGGATTTTATTACCATATCATATCTGGCTTAAATTCTTTGTCTCAGTGGCATTTATATTGAGCGACTCCAAACTACAACCCGTGTTATTAATTGAACATGATTCTGTAATTTCCTAAAAGCGACACGCCACAATATTAAATGATAGATACAATATCAAGAAAATACCTTCGTCATAGAAAAGATAGGAACGTAATAATCTCCTATCTATGTTGCTATGATACTTTAATTCTATGACGTTGTCTTCATAACACGGCAAACATATGAGTAATCTTCCGACTCAGTGGGAGGTACGGTATCAGTGAATGATGATTTAGCCGTGTCTATTCATCAACAGTGTTAGCTACTTTTACTCGTGATAATGGTTGTCACAATAATATCATATTATTTCACCAGTACACTTAGACAAAAAGTATGTGAAAGAGGGTTGCTATCACATTCTTTCATTGAAAGACACAATCTTTTTCTCTTACTAGTGAGATGATATGATATCACATTATTTCACTAATAGACATAACACTCGTTCTCATTGAAATGTCGAAAATGGCATTTTTTTGGTCGAAAAATAAATCTGCTTTATTTTCAGTGAAAACTACCTGGTTGTTTAGGAAAATTCCTCTTTTAACCATAGCCAAAAAATGGCAACTTATTATTTTCGGTCCCATTGGTAATACATTACAGGGCAGGTAACAAACGTTACCGGTAACGTTTGTTACAACAGTAAACTTTACCCTGTTTTCTTCTAAAGGACTTACCTTATTGACTACATCATTTAGGTATAAGTGGATGTCCCAAGGAACATTTGAAAAGTGGGCAGCTTTTTTACACCAGGTCAAATAGAAAGCTTAGACAGCATCGAACAATGGTAACGTTTGTTACAGTCATTTCTGTACAACATTTTGTTAAGCAAGGTGGGATACAAATAACAGTCAACAACCCTTTCTTGTTTCTTTAGGAAGCCAGAAAAACTGTACAGCGTCACAAAAATGGTCATTTCTAGTCTTATACGTGGATAATAAAACCGTGGCAACCATCGTACTCGTGGTGGTAACGTTTGTTACAGAATCTGGCGACAGGCATAAACCTCCTCACACAGCCTCCAAGATCAGTGACAGGAGCGATCTGACGTGATCGGGCAGAGGGCCTTGGTAGCTGGTTTCACCTGCCGAACAAAAATTCTGGGAACTGAATTTTTACATTTTTGGCTACTATTTGAATTCTTCGTTTCTTCTCAGGCGACAGCCATTTTTTAGGGTGTGAAATCCGACCCGTGGTTATAATAACCGTCTTAGCCATCAACCAATACGAATGTTGTTGTGCATCTTTTGTAAAACATTACAAGGGTTATGGAAAAATGAAGGAACCAGTGATGTTGTCTATAATTTTCTCCATATCAAGCCGTAAAGTCAGGCGACAGCATTTCGACATTTAAATGAGAACGAGCCATAATCTTTTTTCCGTTCTACTAGTGAAATAATATGATAGAGGGGTGCTATCACATTCTTTCGCTAATTTTACTTTCTGGTTCAGTTTAGCGAATCAGAAAAGAGTTTTTAATGTCAACGTGAAACCATTTTCTTAGACAAATATAATTAAGACACTGCGACCAGCTGCCTCCAGCCCTACGCAGTAGAAATGATCACTGATTGCTCGGAACACGTGACCTTCCAAAAGTGTGACGTAAGACACGGGTGAAGAGGTGGTCGCTACCCTGGTTGAAAATTCGGCGAATTCAATCTTCGCGTCGGAAAATACTGTTTAACCTTTCCGCTAGTGTCACGTGCCAACATGGACGAACTTCCATTCTAACTAGATTCCGTATTGTCAAACTATTTTCGAACTCAGAGATTGGGCCGGATTTTCGATCAGTTATTTTCCCTTCTTCAAGATAACTGATGACCCTATCTTTGTGTTGAAAAATAGCCTTTAACCCTGTACAGAATGTGGAATACAAATGAAGATGAAGTTGGATGCCCATCTTGATTCCTTGCATGCCAACGTTAATAGTGCGATCAATATGCCTTATACACGTGCTGCGTATCAGACTGTAAACGCTCTAATTGTATGCTCCGCCACGCAGAAGGGTTTTGCCCCCATTATATTGACTTAGACGGCAATACAAGATGCTATTGAACCATTTGCCCTTAGCCGTCAACCTGTTCGCTGGAGTGAGCAGTATTCACGGGGTTTAGATAAGGACAACGTCAAGCAATTTGGGTTCTTCAATATACCGACTGTGGCATCGCCACGAAATCACATTGTAACGTATGGATGGAGGGAGTTAGAAGATCATTATTTTTAATTAGACAAGCAAAAGTAAGCTTGCCTGATTGCCACCGTATGTCCCTTCTCGCTTGTGCTAAACAAAATCCAGGCTACGAAAAGGCAGATAGTAGTGGAGGCCTCGAGCTCGGTGTCATTTTCCTCTAAATGCATTTTTGAAGGATTCCGTAATGGTACCATTGGAATGAAGAAATAATGGCGATTTTGAGGATGATCGGTTTTCTTCATCAGTCTACCACCTATTCGTTATATACATAATTGGCACCTGCTAATCTTGCACCTGCCACAAACCTGTGTAATGTTACAAGTATTTGAGTCCTATAATGGCAAACACTTTATATATTAGGTTTTCCTTATTGGATATGCAAATAAAGTCCTCATTTACATAATTTCATTTACAACTTCATTATGCAACAAAGCATTATGTGCCAAAGATACTTTCATACTAAATATCATGGAAATCAGACGTTCCTATGTTCCGTTATGCTCCTTGGAAGATTTTGACAAAAATACCGGTTGTTCCAGAGCAAGCTGCTAGGGTGCCCAAACATACACCGCTTCTTCCGTACATCACAATCTATTTATCACCGATAAATCAATCATGTCCAGGTCAAAAGATATCAAAACAGGAGTTCTACTGCAGTGCCAATGTCACCAGGAGGCCCAAATAGGACTTGGCTTTTCGTCTTTCCAACACCTACCTACATGTCAAATATCATCCATCCAAAGGTTCATGAGTTATACTTACTGCAAAAAATCCAATTAAACACGCACACACACACAAAGACAGGCAGACACACCCAAACACATTCCATTTTATCGAGATACGAGGGGTGATCAATATGTTCTCGGCCTAACCCAGAAATAATAAGCACAACTCAAATTTTGAGGCACAACTTTATAGTATGAAGCCTTTTATCAATATCCTCCAAATTACAAATCATTGGAGTCATTACTTTCCAGGCATTCGTTTTATGCAAATTAGAAGGTAAGTGGCGAGAAAAAGAAGGGTGAAGTGTGATCAGACAATTTGACACGCACACCTCAGGTTTCAGATCAATTGTCCTCTTTTTTTTCGTTATCCCTTACCTAACGTTACTGGGTGTCACCTGCAACGTAATGATCATAATAATTTGAATTTTGGTACACATTTATATAAGATTTTATACAAGCACGTGGGATTATCAATAAGTCCTCGGTTTTGCGGAGAAATAATAAGCACAGCTCAGATTTCGAAGCATAGATGTCAAGTATAACGTCTTATATAAATCTGTACCAAAATTCAAATTATTGTGATCATTACTTTGCAGGCGACACCCAGTAATATTAGGTAAGGGAGAACGGAAAAAATGGGACAATTGACCTGACCTGAGGTGTGCGATCGAACTTGCGCTGCTGGAAGTCAAACACCCAATCCTTTTTGCTTGAAATAGGAGGAGAATGATTATCAAACATTTTGACAATGTCTTTTGTTAATTTACGGCATGGGGAACTCGACCCACACATGTCTGATCACAATTCACACCACTTTTTTCTCGCCACTTACCTTCTAATTTGCATAAAACGAATGCCTGGAAAGTAATGACTCCAATGATTTGTAATTTGGAGGATATTGATAAAAGGCTTCATACTATAAAGTTGTGCCTCAAAATTTGAGTTGTGCTTATTATTTCTGAGTTAGGCCGAGAACTTATTGATCACCCCTCGTACATAGGCACTATAGGCAGTGTTGCTTTGTATGCTCTGTGAGATGTCGACTATTTTTGCTCACTTTCAATTACCCTTTGGTTGTGAATGTGAACTTAGGTCATTCATAAACACTGTTCACTGTGATTAAACCTGTACACTGTGATTAATTTTGAAAGCACGAAGGCGTTTGCGTTGAAGTATCCTTATTTTGAGTAATCCTTATTTTGAGTAATGATGTCTGGCCCCAACCAATAACGTGCATGTATGTATATGTATTGTTGCAGCGAAACAGCTACTCAGTTCAGTTCAGTTTCTAGCTACTAGCTGTTGGAAATTTCTCAGAATTGCATCAGGCTCCAGTTTCAGCTTGTCCAACACATGTACGCCACCCACACAACAGATCTTCAATCGCGAATGACAGTACAATATGTTGTTAGATTAGTCAAAGCAAACCATTTTTTGTAGACACGTGTGCAAGTACGAGGTGCCAATCAAGGCACACTTACGTACGATAATACATGTGCACAGACTATCTCATGTTTATTCATAAGGCTATTCCAGTGAAAAGTGAAGTAGGTGGTCGCAAAAGCAGCATTTCAATTCAACAACGTCAGCGTGATTCTTGTATACCTGCAAATGCGTTCTAACGTTTCAGAGATGTGCGGTTTTCAAACGGTTTGCAGCGTTGCTGCCGACAGTGGAGAGTTTGAAGGCAGCTGTATGCTGTACGTGTGGCCGCCCGCACGTATGTGGCAATAGCTAGGGGCTTAAAGAAAGGTAAGTGCTACGGTGGCTTGTTAGAAGGCGTAGAATCGTGTAGTACTTTGGTGGATATGAAATGTGGTGACTAGATTTTACCTGGTTATTTGCCTCTGTATGGCTAAGGTCACATTTCCAAGTCGGGGCCCGGACGGGATGTTTTAAAAAACAAAAATTAAATTGTATACCTAGAAATATACACAAATCATGCCCATGAATCTTATTTGGACATTTTGTGTATTTTGATGTATTTCATGTCATTCTTCTCGCTCCCGAAAGCTGCCCGACCGGGCCCCGCTTTGGATATGTGACCCAAGCCTATGTAGGGATGTCACTAGCTTTACTGTTCACTCGTAGTCGCTAACTTCAACTGTCATATTTGCTTTTTCCTCTCAATATCTCTCTGCACCGTGTGCGTTTCTATTTCTATTTCACCCTATCTCACACGTTGTGTGTGTGTGTGTGTGTGTGTGTGTGTGTGTGTGTGTGTGTGTGTGTGTTTGTGTGTGTGTGTGTTTGTGTGTGTGTGTGTGTATGAGATAGCAAAATATATCACTGCTTTTTCATATGCTGACCACTTCGCAGTCTTCACAGTTTTCATATGCTGAACACTAGAAATTGATTAGTCTATAGCTAGGCCACAGATGCAACGAAATTGTATGTTTTCATTCATAATCTTGCCCCTTGCTAAGGCAGACATATGACCTTTAATATATGATTCTCTGCAAGAAATCACAGTGACTTGGATTGGGTTCCCTTTGTGTTTAACACATTTTTCAAAACCTACTTAACGTTCCAATCTTATAAACGTCCGCTATAATCTCATAAAAGAAGAATCGGGATCGCCCATTCCCCTCGAGATTGCGGTTATTTGCCAGCCTCATGTAACACTGAAGAATTTTAACACATGTTGGTGCGCTCGCTTTACATTCGGAAGATCGAAGGTTTAACCCCGATTTATCATTATATGATACCTTATGATGTAATGGAACATACTGTTTGATCTCACTCAGTACTGATGAGAATGCGTGTGGAAATTAACTACGCACTGCTACAAGTGATATTTTCCAAGCAGAGGTTTCAGCCGTAAAAATTAACGGCCACTACTATTTCCCACGACTGAAACCTTTGCTTGTGGAATATGCAAGTGGTACTCTACTGTATAGTGGCCATAAGCCGGTCAACGTTAGCCGAAATTTGTAAGCCGCACGTAAGCCGAAATGTGTGGGGAAAGTGGTGACATACGGAACAATACATATCATATTGTTGAGGGATCTGTAAAATCTGCATAGATATCATCTGCATATCATACTGGATCTCATGTGATATTTGTTTCTTCATCTCATCACGTTGCAACGTTTTGATAGTATCAAACTGACATAGTGGCTAAACAGTTTGGCACAATGTTTTTTGAACATATTGTGAAACAAATAAGAATGTGAGATGAAGTTGTTGTGTCTATAGCCTAAAAAAACAGCCGCGCTACTTGGAACCGAAAGTTATGTCCACGTTAAGTTGGCAATGCTGCTGACTTGAAATCGGGAGGTTCTGGAATGAATAGGACGTTAATGGCGTTCCTTTCTATAGACCCCCATACTTATAGATAGCGGGGTCTATCGTGCGGATTAGGGGTGGGTACCGGTGCAGAAAATTCAGGTCCAGGTCCGGTTCAGGTCCAAAGGATCAGGTCCAGGTCCGGACCTGAACCTGGAACTGTTTCAGAATGACTCATACCAATGGCCCATGTCACCACAAAGAAATCTGTTTGGTGGAGTATTAGGCTTACACTGGCGTTTTAAAATCCTACCACGCTGACTGCACCTGTACGACTGGCTGTAAAACTTAGAAATTACTATAAACTCTACTCTACTTCTCTCTACTTCACTCTTGTTATTTTCTTCCACCTGCAAGCACCGAAACGTGTGAATGCCTGATAAGATAATATCATGTTAATTTTCTAATCGGTCCAACATCCGGTCTACCTAATTTTTTCAGGTCCTGTTTTTCTGAACCGGTCCAATAAGAAAAACCGGTTTTGTACCTGTACGCTGTACCGATACCCAGCCCTAGTGCGGATGGATAAGAAATCGGGCCACGACTAAATGCAGTATATCAGCTTTGCAAGCAAAATAAGATCACATGATCGCGTCGTTGATATCACGTGTACTCATGGCTCACGTTTTGTTTTTCCAAAACAAACCTATTTTAGGAAGCTGACATTTCACATGCATGATCATACATACCTCTATATGAGTCACATGTCATTTCTGATCTGCAAACAATATCTGTGTTTAAGGTGCTCGGGTAGGGTAAGGTGTGAAAGTGGAGCCATTATAATTCGGGGAATTAGTTATTGTGGTCCTATTCATCTGGACTAGGGGTGGGCACCGGTACAGCGTACAGGTACAAAACCGGGTTTTCTTATGGGCCGGTCCAGAAAAACCGGACCTGAAAAAATTCGGTGGGCTGGATGTTGGACCTATTGGAAAATGAACAGATTATATGATCAGGCATTTACATGTTGGGGCTTACCGGTCGAGGAAAATAACAAGAACGAAGTAGAGTAGAGTCTATAGTCATTTTACCGAGTTTTACAGTCAACAGAGGTAGTTAGTAGGATTTTAAAACGCCAGTGGGAGTCGAATACTCCACAAAACAGATTTCGAAAAACTAAATGGATAATTGTTTTGAACATCGTCCATTCACAAGTTTTCACATACTTAATCAGGTCCAGGTTCAGGTCCGGACCTGGACCGGATCCTCTAGACCTGAACCGGGCCTGGACCTGGATTTTCTTTACCGGTACCCACCCCTAATGAGGACTATTCATCAAAAATGTTTTCTCACGCTCATTTCCCATCAACTGAGAAAGATCTAGCTTACTGACATTGTTATCCTATTGATAATCTATGTCAATGTTGATGATACAAGTCAACAACCATACTAGACCAATTTACCACCTACAATTAGGTGGTGCGTAGGTTTCATTTCTCATCTCTGCCCACGTACACATTATGACATCAAGTTGGCACCTTACTATACCAGATAACCACCCAAACCCCAAAACATTAATGAAAATAAGCATTTCATCCAAAGACAATCATACATGTGAACTGTGAAATAATAATTGCACTACACTCAGGAAATGTGTATTTACTAAACATAATTGGACCACGCACGAGAAATGAGAAATCATAATTGAGCCACAGCTGGTGGTGTTATTTCTTCAAAGAGCTCCCTCTTATGCATATCATTATATGAAATATAATGTGTATAGAATTGTGTAGGAGGGCCCGGGGACGTTCGAAAAGCTAAGCAACCAAACCTACGATAAAATTCGCCTCAGAGGACGAAGAGACTCGGCGGCTAGAGTAGGTTTGGGCACCAGGCTATTCGAGAAGTTCTCGGGCCCAGTAAGAACGGGCTCAGTTCAACTTTCGGGGCCTCTGAGGAAAATTCACCAAAAACAAGAGTTCGGAGACCTCATAAATTCATGAAATATTTTGTTATGCAAATGACTTCCACATCTGAATAGTCTGTGCTTGGTTATATACACCTTTAACCTTACACAAGTCAAAATGTTGACAGTCCAATCATTTTCTAGTTATAAGAATTAAGTCTGCGAATTGGGAACTTATTTGCATAATTGCCATCATGTATTTATTGGGTATAGATTTTCCTCATTAATTATGCAAATAAAATCCTAACTTGTATAATTTGCATTTAATTATGTATGTCTCTGTCTTTCATGGAGATAATCCTTCTGATGGTTACCTTGCAGGCTATCCCCTTTAAAATCAGTTAACGTCAGATGAGAGTGAGGGGAAACTGTGAGCACTGCTGGGGCTTTCTTAGCCGGGGCGACTCTGTAGAAAACGTATTTACTTGTAATACATAGACGTTGTTTTCTGTATAGAAAAGTCCCGGCTAGGGCTCTCTCCGCTCTGTTAAATGGCACCTACCAGCTTCTTTCCTGTTAAAATCCTGAACAAACCGTTTGACATTAAAAAAGAAACGACTCACAGCACTGATCACTGTTGAATCTTCTACTTTACACGTATTCCCTACTTAGTTACCTATTCATTCTCTGAAAAGCAATATTGAAGAAGTCACATGTTATTCATATAGAGATAAAAGACCTAGCGTTTAGGTTGATCAGGTATTTAATTTGTCATTAATGCACCATAATCTTGCTATCTGAAGAGTTGCTATGAATCAGTTATTTAACCATTACTGTTTGTATACCAAATATCCTTCCACTCATCTTATATAAAGGACTGAAAAGTTATTTGTTTCAAAAGCCATTCCGATCAGAAAAGTATCTTTAGATGATCATTCTGAACGAATCATCATCATCATCACCATTCATCCTCTTGTGAAGTGGAGCAGACGAAGTTAGTCCTCCAGAACTACTTGTCTTTCATCGCAGAGAGTAGTCCTTGTCCTTCCAGCCCTGTTTCGTTCTCAATGAGTTTCTTAAGAGTTGTGTTTGGGCGGCCGACCCTTCCCCTAGTGTCGGGGACCACAACAAGAGTCTTCCAGCTGGCTCGTTGCCACCTTTGTAGAGACTTTGGTAGTGATCCATACAACTGTTTGTTTGTAGTATGTTTCCACCATGGTCTATTGTAGACTACACGAATCATCCTCGTATATGTGCCATTGAGTTTTTGGGATTGTGAGCTGGTCATAAGCCATGATTAAGATCCGTACAAAAGAATTGTTTCAATACGTGTCTGAAAGAGTTTTGTCTGAACGAATGCGCTTTCATTCTGGTGCGTCACGTCTTAGTTTTGTGTTCTTAAGGAGCTTAAACTCACCACTGCTGTCACCATGATTTATATTCGGCATTTAACTTGTTACTTGATTCGATAGATGTCTGCCTCACATGTGATTTATAGTGTTCACGTCATACACTCGGCGGGAGAGAGAGCCGATACCTTATCTGGTATGTTGGCAAACGTCCCTGTCGTATGGTCGAGTTGGCCTTTCCAGAAAGATATATGACAAGTCCGTTTTCTATGGCGTTATGATGGGTTATTTCTAGACGCGAATGGTGTTTCAAGCAATTTTCGATCAATCATATGTAGTCTCTAACAGCCATGTGGAGTGTCCGGGAGAGTGGGATAATCGTGGGTGTGAGTGCAATATTAAATTTTAATATATCGATGAAGGTTAGACATCCATTTAATAAAATGCACCAAATGGCTAGCCTGGGTACCATCCGGAAAGTAGTTCGCTCCGGCGTTCATTATATACTACATTTTTTACATACAGTCGCTTCTAGCTCTGACATTCATTATACACTATATACAGTCGCTTCTCTGTGTTTCCAGAAGCGAACATAGGAGCGAACTACTATCCGGCGCCAGGCTACCAAATGGCAGATACTCAAGCAACTGGATGGATTATGATAATGATTTTGGAAAATTTAAAATCACATCTATTCGCTTGTAATAAGTAACTGATGTTAGGGCTATGGTATAGTTTTGATGTAAAGAGGGAGATTTTAATCACAAAATAATCAAACAAGCTACATTTATCTTCCCGAATAATCATGAATTGATCATCATCGAGAATAAATTTGACGTGATGTGATAAAAAGAGACTATTTTCTCTATCACTACTGAGCTATGGATAGTATCTTGCTGTTAAAGTGATAGTATCTTGCCAATTTTCATCGTATTTCGTTGAAGATCAAACGGCTCTTTCGACTGACTCTATATTCCTTTGACTGGAACACTACTCGATCATCAACTTGTCAAGGTGGTCCCATCACTCCCTATCTTCCATTCCACTAGGAATATTTTTAAGAGTGCAGAAAGCGTCTTTACACAGTTGCATCCTCCTGCGCACGGTCCCCAACCGGCTAATGTAGGGACCCTGCTATCTGAAGGGCCACCCCCGGTTACTGTAGGCGTCGCCACAAACCAGCTGTCAGCCAATCAGAGAATAGCCTTTCAGTTTTCAAAAGGGATCTCGCAAAGGCCTGATTGGGCGCTGACTGTCTGGTTCCCATATAAGGGTAAGATCATTAATATTCATAAGCAGGGCCCTAGCCCTTCAGATAGCAGGGTCCCCACATAGGCGTTTAGCCGGTTGGGGACCGCGCGCAGGAGGATGCACAGTTGTTGAATGTATTCTGTGCATCATCACCCAATCCTCGTATGGCCATGCTTTGGTGCCCATCACTCATGATCTTTCCCTTACTCCACCAGGCGTGGCCAGGAAACCGTAGCCTTCTCCCATGAATAACGTGAGGGTAACCGCCTTTCACTGAGAAAATAATTGGGGCATCTGAATCATGTCATTTTGTTTTACCTCAATGACATTCTTATCTCACGCTTTGACATTTAGATAGGATTCGCGTTGTCAGTTTTTTCTATGAATGCTACAGGGTGATCATTACAAGAGACTTAGAACCACAACACTGCATGTATGAGCGTGATTTGTAGCATAGGGATTTTAAACAACAAACCTGGTGCGCTTCCTCTGACTACGTTGGTGGATTTGGGGTGGATTGAAAGATGATTACATTACTCACACTGACTGACACCTGATTTATCATCATTAGATTCATCAAAAATTCACTTAAGACTCCGGTCCATATTGGTGCCTAGGGGAAGGACATTGTGTACAAAGAACCGGTTGCTCATCTTCTAATTACGTTGGGGGATTTTTGGTTTGAAAGATGATCACATTACCGATACTAACTGGTATCTGACTAATCATCAGTAGATTTACTAAAAAAAAAAACACTTCAGACTTCAGCCTCTTTTGACGACTATTAGGGAAGGACATTTTTGACAACAAAAATGGTCACTTATCTTCTAATTACTTGGAGGATTTTTGGTTTGACGGATGATTAAATTACTATCACTGACTGATATCTTGCTAATCATCAGTAAATTTACACAAAAAACTCTCTAAGACTCCGGTCTTTGTTGGTGCCTGAGGGAAGAACATTTGATTTAACGCGTACGGACCTGGCTGTGCTTCTTCCGTTTACCTTGGGGGGTTTCGTTTTGAAAGAGGATTACACTAGCAGTTCTGAATAATAATCAGTAGATTTGCTTTTAAAAAACATTCGGCACCAGCACCGGCGTCCGTAGGAAACTACTGACAAAGTTCTGTTGTATTGCATGTTTTATATAAAGGTTACATACTATATAAATGATTCACAATCAAACACATATAAGTTCATTTGTTCTATGAACATGCCTGTGATTTGTTAGATTGGTTACATGATGATTGCATCTTATTCATTTGAAACATTTATGACTAGACTTCATCAATATGGCCCCAAAAATAATATTAAGAATTCTTTCATGCCCATCTTTCAATATTCGTTACGGCTCCATTCTTTCTTAATTCATTAATGAGAAAACAATGGAAGGTCAAAATGCTAATTTAACCAACCTAAATACCTTAAATAATTTTGAACAAAGGACTTCTTGGAGAGCTTGCAAGTGAGAAAAAATCTAAGGCTTACTAGCTGAAATTATACATGACAATGGTTTAGGCATCTTCTTAAAAGGGACAAATGTGTTACGATGCCGTGTAACGCTACGTAAAAATGATGATGTTTCTGTTTGTCGTTACTTTAGGAGAGAGAATCAGATGAATTTCTCGGACCAGTCTGTCCATGAATGTCCTATGATGGATCCCATGGGCTTGGAAGAATACCTCCCCGACAGGAATGAAACTGGCTCAAACGACTCATGGTTTGATAACATTCCAATCGCCAAGTACAAACAGCCAATGTACATCATCATCATCTTTGTAGTGCTCTATGTCATCGTGTTCTTGCTGTGCATTGTGGGTAATCTCGTGGTGTGCTGTATCATCGCGAGAACTGCAACACTGCGAGATGTTACCCACTCCTTCATCTTGAACCTTGCCGTGAGTGACCTCCTTGTGGGGGTCTTTTGCATCCCGTTCACGTTGGTGGGCCACATCTTCACCGGTGAGTATATAAAAATAGCATTGACAAACCCTTCCTGCACAACACTTGTACAAGGTACAAACATGGTACAAATCTTCTGCAACTTATACTGCAACAACAATTCTATGGAGCTTTAACCTACATGTACCTTACAAAGGCTATAGATAAGAATGTGCTTTTATCGTTGTACGTAGAAATTCTAACGTGTATAAATTTCTGTAGTCCAACATGTACAATGTAGGGGTTGTCACATGTCAATATGTATTTGAATCCTTAAAAGAAATATATCAGAATATAATAGACCTGTATACAGTGAATTTTGAAAATCAGCTGTTTTCTGACATGCAATAAAATGGGACATTTACCTTCTATCGCAGACACAGACATTTTCTAGAAAGTGTTTAATGCTGTATTACTAGTATTAATTTTTCGCATCCATACTTTATCAACGTATTCCCAGGGTTTATCAAAAGGTTTCCTGTTCCCAGCTTTCATAACTAATGCGTAAGTCCTTGCCCCCTACGGCCCTACCCATTGGCATATCCTTACTTCTGTCCCATGTGCCCAGCAGGATAATCACAGGCCTTGGCATTGGTGTCTATAGCTTGAATATCAATTCCCCGTAAATAACATGCCTTAGATGCCAGGTTTCTTGGTGTTGGGTCTCCATACAATAAAAGAGTCCTCATTTAATATGCAAACTGCTTATTCCTAGCGAATATTGTACTTCTTTCCCATAAACACAGTTGATCTCATGACGAACTCCTAACCACGCATGGCGACTATTTGTATCAAATCACTGGCAGATATTTGATTTATTCCATACAGACAAAATTGATCATACCAATGGAAGTATTCCTCATTAAACAAAATCACTATCAAATATTGGAGTTTCAAATGTCATGTTATGATTATCTCGCTCCATTGCCGCAGCCATTAAGCATGGTGAAAATACGACGTGCTCAAACAACTTCGAGAGTCTTTAACCGTGATCAGAAAGCCCTTACTATTCTCTAAGGATATGCTTACACTATCCAACAAAGAAATGATTGATAACAAGCAAGAAAACCTATTACTAGGACTATAAACCATACCTCGGGGAACCATTTTAAATGATCAAAGGTCACGGTTTCAGCTGAAACCACGCACCCCAACGGCGATTATGTTGTCAACTATCCAAGACTGAGCCTAATGGCAAATAAGCTAAACTCAGGTAGGGATAAGACATTGATACTTTTCAGACACTTTTAAGAGATTTTCTTCCAGTGTCATTTTATTACATCTCCAGGAATGAGATAATAATAATGTTTATAAACATTTTGTCCTTCCAGTCCGTACGGATACATGAATGTGAAAAACTCAATATTCAATTCAATTTCCAGGCATGGATAAACATAGCTGTGTCCTTCTTGTCAGTAAGAATGCCCTAAAGACACTGTTAAGTGCATGAAGATTTATATAGCGGGTTTTAGCTACACAACCAATGGGGTTTTCTTCACCAATGATGTCCTTGATAGGGGGGGGTAGTTAGCCTCCACCAGGCCTTCCTACGGGCGTGCGGATCGTAGAATTTGGCATCAAAGGGAATAATTGGCCAGGAGAGTCAGTTCACGCTAGTGTTAACAGTTACCTGCGGGGCAATTCAAACTCTTTGATAGAAAAATCCCCTGACAAATTATTCTCACTATAAGCCAGACTAGAGATAGTCGAACGATCAGCGAAGAGTCGGCAGAAGTCAACAAAAGTGTGCTTGCCAACCTGAGGAAATTATAAAATGAAGGCATTTCTTTGTCTCACAGAGAACTACCTTGGTGACGTCATGTGCAAAGTCAGCCCAATGCTGCAAGGCATGTCGGTAGCCACGTCTGTGTTCACCCTGACTGCCATCGCTTTTGACAGGTATATTCCTTTGTTAAGAATATATTAAAATAACTTGTACACCCTGTTTCTGTACACAGATTTAATCGATAAACAGCAAGCTTTGGATCAGTTTTCTGATCCCTTTCAAGTTAGAATGTCTGTGTCACATGACCTGAACGGAAATGTGACGTCAGCAACAAGTCATAGGTGCCCACAGTCGGTATTGCCTCTGATATAAGTGTTTTTGTTATTACCTTATGAAATAAGGAAAACTTGAAATATGTCATATCATAACGGGGGAAATATTTTCTTTAAAACTATTGTATGATAACTTGGGTTAACGTTTCGAGTTTCATATGATATTTAATTATCTAATCTTGCATTGAGTTCAATTAATGGAGCGTGATTTTGACTGGAAGTACCATATTTTATTTGTTTGGGTAGCCCATGCCCAAAGCTAAGAAGTTAACAAAAACATGCAGTATTGAAATTTGAAACTGGATATCGTCACTTTAAAGAATCCAACTTTGAATAGCCAGTGTTAATACAATAAACAATGGATAGTTTTAATCCAACCAAAATTTTGAAGAGATTAGTGTTTGCCAAAAGCCAGTTATCGATGATGTGAAATGATTGTCTGAAATGCAGATATTGTGTGATTGTCCACCCGACACGTGACCGGCTGACTGTCCGCCAGGCTGTGTACCTGATCATCGCCATCTGGGTTGTTGCCGCCATCATCATGGCACCGCAGGTAAAGTATTCTTATGATGTAAAGAGTTAACCAACGACAACCTGTGTGTACACATAATGACAACCACAGACAACATTGTACAACACAAACTCTGTGAGTTCGTATACACATGTTTTAAGAAAAGGGAAGAGGCATGTAAACGTTAGATATAGTGATAGCATATCTGCAGATGTATTGTTTATTCAATTGTAATACTACATGTAATAGTACTTAGTCTTTAGTATCCCATCATGGGATTTGTTGCATTTAGCCCACATGGGCAGGAACATGCAAATAAAGATCTTATTTTCAATACCTAGATTTTTCATCACAATGGATTGATCATTGCCATGGTTAGCCCTACAATTCTGATTAAGTATAGAGATGCGTACGTTTTATATAGCTTCAGTACTGTTACGATTATATTGTTGAACAGATTTTTCAGATGAAAAAGAGTGTATGACCATCATCATAGGGACAGATATATCAGCATGGTTGGAGGAAAAAATGTAACCAATGATAAGCTAGCTCATAGTTCCAAGTGCGGACGTATAATGTGGCCGTAGGTAAACGTTTAAGGCCCTTATTGCTTACATACAGGTATCCAGTGAGGATATTCCTACTGTATTTGGTGGTATTTAATGGCAAAATCAGCACAGAATAGATTTATATACCACTAATAATGTATTTTTGTCTGTTTATTTTTCTCTAGGCCATTGTTCGCCGTGACGAGTCGTTCCAGTTCGGAGAGCTGAACCTGTCCGTGTGTGGAGAGTTCTGGCCGTCCCCGCTGCTGCGTAAGGCGTACAGCGCCTTCCTGTTCGTCATCTGTTACGCAGCACCTGTTCTCATCAACACCTTCCTGTACGGCAGAACGGGCTACAAGCTGTGGATGACCAAGTACGTCGATAATGGTTACTTCTTATAAAATCTGTATGTCCAACTAGGTTTCTTAAAAGAATATGATCGTTGATTTGATTTGTAGGTATATGATTATACCTACAATGCTACAAACCTTCGTGTTGGTATGTAGGGATTCTCGTTTTTCTTATGTTTTTATTGCGTGGGTACCATCCGGATAGTAGTTCGCTCCTATGTTCGTTTCTGCTACCCGTCGGAACAGCAGGGAAGCGATATATATAGTATAGTGTGTAATGAATGTCAGAGCTAGAAGCGACTGTATATAGTATGCTAGTATGATGAACGCCGAAGCGAACTACTTTCCGGATGGTACCCAGGCTCATGTTTTTACATTTCGTCCGAAGTAATACGTCTTGGTGTTCTTGTCCAGGTCAGCTGCTGCACCCAAGGCCTGCAGCAACCAGACCGAGCAACGAAGCCGCATCATCAAGATGATGGTGATCATCGTCGCCGTCTTCGCCATCACATGGATGCCGCTCTACAGCTGCTGGCTATTGGAGGACTTCGGTCAGCTGACCCACGACCAATCAGCGATGCTGCACAGCTACATCTACCCGATCGCTCACGTGATGGCGTTCGCCAACAGCGCGGTGGATCCGTTCATCTACGGCCTGTACAGCAGTAACCTGCGCAGCCGCGTTGCAGAGATCTGCAGCCGCAAGAAGACCAAGGGGAACGTGCTAGCTCGTGACAACAACAATGATAAGAAGACCCCGAACATCGTCTGCAAGCCCCAGTCGTTCACAATGAACTTCCCAGCGGTAGCAGACAATAGAATCATACCTAACGAATCCCAGGAATGAATGCAATGTCATTCTATCAGAAAAATGAAAATGTATTTTCCAAGCAAATCACATATTTTATGAAGAAAAGACTAAACAGTTGAAATGGGATTCTAGATTTATAAGATAATCTTTTTGTGGAATTTGGTAACTTTCTATACATGCAAAAGACGTAAAAACAAAGAATGATACCATACCATTGCTACCATATGCAGTATCTGCGTATTGAAAGTACACAATAACACGTGAGCTTCTGTCCAATCCAAACAATGGTAATTCTATACGCTTGAAATTCTGTAAGGCCATTTCAGATTTACTCATAATGTATAGATGGAAATTAAGCAGGTAAGACGTGGATGTATGCTATTAATATAATGTACGAATGAAGATAAGTAACACGATTATTATGTTTTCTACACTTACTTTGTTCCCACTTTCAAAAGGTTATCACAGTCAGACGAGTTATTTCTGTCTATATTTTCCGGCTTCCAGCCGCCACGGTGATCTCAAAGAATTATTCCCGAGGACATGTTTATGCCTCGGATACCAAGGAGCTATAAATATATGTGAAACACATTAATTACCAGGCGACACATCCTGTTGCTGGAGTAATGGCCATGCCATTGGCATCAAATCAGATACAATAAAGACGACGAAGCCGTCTGCTATATAGTCTCGCGCCTAAGGCACTCGATGGTCCCACACGTACTAAGAAGACCCCCCCTCCAGGAAAATCCTGGCTACGGGCAGATGTACATAGTGGTTAAATAGTTGCAAGGCCAACCAAGGGCCTTCCTGTAGACCATATGGCTGTGGATTGTGTATTCAAATGGGATTTGAATGTATCCATTGACTTTCGTGTTCAAAGTTAAGTATTTGGTTCGTTTGGGTATAATGACATTATCCTTTGGCACGGTCTACGCGGTATCTTTTTGTTAAGAATTCTGCACCTTCGTCTTCTCAAGTTCACTCCTCCGATCGCATCCAAGCTGAATATAACCTCGAATTCATGTTCTCAAAATTCATAGTAAAATTTCATAGGCACATGCATGCATGGTAAACTTTTTTTATGGATAGTGCCTTCACACTGAAGCCGAATAAACAGGAATCAAGCAGAAACAGTCGGAATGGAGAATTTGTAAAATTCGTGCCACATTCGGGTGGGAATTCCAAATGGACCTAATAACTCTTCACGCAAAACGGGCCGGAATGCCGTCTGAATGAAAATTCTTGTATATTCCTGAGTATCCCTAGTACATTTTAGAAATTATCACTGCATTCCAGATATTTATGTTCATTCTTATGGCCGGCCGGTTCTCCATCAAATGAGATCAGAATGTTGGAATGTCTTAGAATGCGGTCGTACTGCAGTTAGAATACACTTTGAATGACGTTCGGTATTTATCCACCTCAAATGCACCTTGAAAGTTTTGAGCATGGCAAAAACATTCGGGACGGCCACAAGAATGATAGCCCCAACTATCTGGAATGCAGTGATCGTTTCTAGAATGTACTACGAATACCAAGGAATATACCAGAATTTTCATTCAGACAGCATTTCGGCTCATTCTGCCTCTCGTGTGAAGGGGCCTTGAGATAGCACATCGCCACATGCATGCGGAGATCACAAAAATCCGTTATTTCTAACCTCAACCTTTAGTTTTCTTTTCTACATTAAAGGCACTTGTTGTTAATTGTTTAATTTGTATATAAAAGAAACAATTAGTTTGATTACAACAGAGAAAACGTCCAACGTTTTCCATGACACCAGAAAAATGCGATTATCTGGTCATGACAATTACTATTGATTGCAACATACAAAAATACAGTAAATCAAGCAATGGTAAAAAGGAAATCGTCACAGACATACAAGGAACTAAGGAAAGTCAATGGATTAACTAAGGAAATGATAAAATCAAACTTAATACAACTTACAGAAAACCAAATATGTAAATTTAACAGATATGATTAATGACTATAAAGTAAAAACAATGAATACAAAATATTTCGTGAATACTTTCAAGGTTAACAATCTAGATCAAAAATGGTAAAGTTTCTTATCATAGACATCCTCTTTCAGTATTTTTTCCCAAAAGTTGGAAGGAATATTTATGGATAATTTATTCATATTCGGAAATATAGAAAACGGTATTGTGAATTGTTTTAGATTAGATTATATTTTGTAATGACTGGCGATATAATTTGTTGACTGTGGATATCTGATTTGAATTCAAGTACTTCATTGTGCCGCAGTGGTCCATGTAAATAATGGAAATTGTGGATTACTTTGTGGACGAAACTGTCCGTTTGTGCTTTATATATGTCATATATCGTCAAGACGTTCAAGTCGTGAAATAGAGCCGCTGACGCAATGGTTTAATGGACGTATTTCAACTATTAGCCCAGATGATGTGTTATGTATAATTAGGGGAATGTCAAACTGAAGTACAGGGTGATGAATATTCTTCGAGAAAAGCAACTTTTCTTATGATATCTATATTCTTGATGGAAATGATTTTGCAAATCAAATCCAATTTGATTAATATTTATTTTCCACGTAAGTTCTCCATCTATCATGGCTTCTAGAGAGTCCATTACGCACCTGTTTGAGAGCTTTGTCATCTATGTATATATCTTATCCATTTAATTACTATGATCTCCCTGTAAAGATGCAGATCTTGGTCATATCTATATTGAAGGACAGCGTATTTGCAATGAACTACTGTTTAGCTTTCAAAGTTCGTTATTTAACGTGTTATAGTTGTTATTATTGTATGGAAAATGACATGTGATGAATAGATTAGTATCTTGAGGAAATTATAATGTAAATCTTTTTTCTGATACCAAGGTGACGTCATTCACATAAATCCAAGAGAGAGACCCTAGTATGGATCCTTGTGGGACTTCACAAGTTGCAATTTACTGGGATGAATAAAAGTATCACTAGAAAAGTTTTGCTTTCAATATGACAGATGATATTTAGCCATTGAAAGGCAGAATCTCTAAACCATAGGACTTTAGTTTATCGAATAGTGCATTGTATGTGGTCTATAGCGTCAAAATCTATACTATTTGTTATGTACATATATCAGCTAAGAACGCATTTGCCATACGATATGATACGTTGATGACATTGAGGACATTGTTGAGACAGTCGTGGATGTGCCGTGCATATACCTGTATCATGCATAGGTCTTGTGACGGAAAGTAAGTTTGCGGTAGGACTGCTTTTCGGTGGTCAGTCCAGTCATGAACTTGAGCTGTGTTATGCCTTTGCAGTCATTAAATCGTGTGTTACGCTTACGTTACGTTTAGCCTCTTTTATTCTTGTGCCTTCGCCAAGAAGGTTATGTCCTCAATGCCGTTTGTCTGTGTGTTTGTTCGTTTGTTTTCAGCATAACTGGAAAAGCTTTGGTTTGATTCTTGTGATATTTTGTTGGTGGGCATAATATGAATATCCTTGTACACATCTCTGCCATGCATGCCGAATATTATGAAAGTCCGTCCTTCCTTCATTCAATTATCCTCCATGAAAGATTGACTAAAACGTCCTTGCAGTTCCATAGCTAGGGACCCGAGACTACACTACTTCAGAATCTACTAACTTGTATTTTACATCAAGACCAGTCTTCCACCGAGAAAGCATGCCCTGGACCAAAGAGACGAAAAACGAAAGTTTTGATGCTACCATCAGCAAGGTCGGCCACCATATTGCAAATATCGACCTTGACCGTTAGGTCCACCTCACCTAAGCACATACAAAAAATATCCTCGCAATCGCCCTCAACGTTCGAGATATTGCTCCGAAACTGCGCAAACACACATACACACACACACACACACACACACACGCACACACACACACACACACACACACACGCGCGCTCGCGCGCGCGGCGCGCACACACACACACACACGTACCCAAGACTATAGCTCTACTTTCATAGAGGTGAAAAACGAAGGTATGAATTTTTTTTTTTTAATTTCTTGATTGGTAGCCTTGGCCAAAGGAGATACAATCTTGCTGTAGGCAATCGAAATCTTTTACGTAACTTAGCTACTGAAAGTTACAGCTTCATGTAACTTGTAATGGTTTCCCAGAAACTGTGTGTGGAGCTGAGTATTTCTGTAGTTATGAAAGAATGTTGCAACTGGATTATAGCTCGTCTCTGTTAGATGTTGTAGCGAGTTTGGGGATGACGTCATTCCACAGAGCCATCCTGTCAGGATGAAACCCTACGTCACTAGATGACGTCACATCCAGCTTCATGTAGGCAGGGTTGTCAGGTGTGTACTGGGGCCACTCTGGTACCGTGGGGCTGTCGGCTGGGCCGCCGGTACGGTCTGACGGGTTCCTAAAATCACCGAAAAATGACAGATACATGGAGTGATTACTATTTGAATTGTAATGTACCGCACAAAACACACACACACACACATCCCGCCCTCCGTTCAAAATTCACTCGCCATCGTATTTTGTAATTTTTAACCAGAAGAAATGACATGTCAGTAGTTACCCGGTGCGAGCGAAGTTGGCCCAGTAAGCCATCATGTCCAGACTTATCCTCCTGTCGTCCGAGTTAAAGGCCATGAGTTCTCCGTCAGACGTCCGAACGTCTAAGAAGGCCACGCCGGGCATGACGTACAGGTCATCCACGTGGTCACACCCCACCCAGTCCGGCCGTGCTGCGGACAGTCGTGATGGCGCGTAATGGTTCTCATACAGGAACACATTTCCGCCAGAGGCTGCAACAACAGGCAACAGCGTATCATGAATAATCTGTTAGAAATACATCTTACTTAATTTTTTAAAGTTTTAATTAAAGTTACGTAATTCCGAAAATAATTTCATCAGGTTGGTAGACCATAGGACATAAGAGTTTTGTTTTAGTACTTTTACACAACGAGTTTTTCTCACCGGCGCTTTTGCGGCGAGAACACTATCCCGGGACGAGGGGGGAGGGGGGGGTAGAAGCTCAGCCACGTTGGGGATAGTCTTCTCGTCGCAAAAGCGCCACCTACATCGGCTACATATAGCGGCGAGAAGCAGAACTCCAGTTTGAAGCTCTGAGGAAGATGTAGACCTGATAGACGTCGAAACGTCAGCAGGTGAGAAAAACTGGTTGTGTAAAAGTACTAAAACAAAACTCTTATGTCCTTGTTACGTAATCATATTCGGTCTTGATACATGAACTTACCCGCATGTTTGTTAGCGATGGACACAGTAGGCGCCACGAACAGCTGGTCTCCGGCTGCCAGGGTGAACTGGTGCTGGATAGCCATGGGGTCGTCCGGGATGTCATGGTCAAAATACACTTTGCTTACGGCCGTGATCATGTCGTCGTGATAGGAACTCTGTAATCAAAGCATGATATTCTAACGTGGAGAAATACATTTTCCCTCTCATAAAATATTGCAACTTTTACAGAAGTTTGATACGATTGCTACATGTCTTATCAGAGGGCACGATTCAAGATACAGCATGTCAACAGTTTCGTACCGGGTATGCTCTGTTCAGGGTTCTCTTTAGAGTGGAGAGAGACGTATCCTTCGTCATGCCCTGTCCATAGTTTGGTATGACTCCAAGCGGAACCGCGTACCCGTACTCGTGATTGTTCACTCCCAGGAGATAGTCCACAGGGTTTGTATGCCCTTGGTCAAACAAGTCGTTTGGATGAGATGGAAGGAACGTCGTGTCCACTACAGGTGGGAAAGGCACCTCCTCAAAGTTGAGTTTCTGCATCACAAGCTGGTGACCAGTGATCAGTTCACCAGACGACTTCTCTCTGAAGCAGGCCACCATGCTCGCTGTGTGCTTCGTGTCGCAGTTGAGTACTTCTGCCAGCATCACCGCTCTGGGCAGCGGCTTTGGGTTAACCTCCACCGCCTGACACACCCCGCTCTGAGAGATGGCCCGCTGGAACAGACCCTTACTGAGAGGAGACACCACGTGGTAACACACACTCGCAGCGCCGGCAGACTGGCCGAAGATGGTAACCCGGTCCGGATCTCCTCCAAAGTTTCGGATGTTTTCCTGAACCCAAACCATCGCCTGGACCTGAAATGAAAACAAAACCGTAGTGTCACGGTGTCTTTGCATGTTGTTGTGTTTGTCTTTCTTCTTCTGTGTTCACACAAAATTTCGTTCGTAACAAAACGGGGCTGACCTGATCGAGGAAGCCGAAGTTCCCCGGAGCATGCCCGTCCCCGGTGCTGAGGAACCCATGCACACCGACTCGGTAGTTGATAGACACGACTACAACATCCTGGTGAGACGCCAGGGAGGCGTGAGGCATCACCCACCCGGCTCCTATTATCAGGGCGCCGCCGTGAATCCATATTAGAACCTGAATAACAAAATCGAAATTGAAGATATAGATGTTCAAGACGCCCAGGATATATTTTTTCATTTGCGAAGTCATGCTCGAGGACTATAATTACACACACAGTCTCAAAGTAATTAAAGTGTACCGTGCATAACATTACCAATGAACTATATTTGTGGTTTTAATAAAGATGCACACGTTTGGTGATCATCTAAATGGTGAAAGCTCAGTGAAATTGGGGCAAATGTTTGAAATAATCTATTTCTTTTAGTCTCGTAGTAATGACACTGACTGATAAAATATATTTCATTTTCCACTGCGTTCATTGGACAATATTTACACAGGCTATCTTCGACAGGTAGCTTTTTATAACGATCTCTTTCTGTCTCTGAAGAATGCGCGCTTATCTTAATCTTACATATGGCGGATCTTTCATCGAACTCATTAAGTAATTTTCAATCAAACATTTGGATTTCAGAGATTTCAGAGAAACACTTTTACATGTACAGTCAAACCTGTCTATAGCGGCCAATCAAGGGACTGGAGAAATATGGCCACTATAGACAGGTGGCCACTATAGAGAAAATGTTGATCCATTGACCACGAGCAAGTTACACATGATTTCAGTTCCCACTAATCTTTTTCACCAAGTAACATTGTCTCGATCGGTAAATTCACCGACAAAGACTTGCATTTTAACGCTCAAGGCATGCATACCTTCTACTGCCGCCAAAATGACCCTGTTGGGAATTCCAAATCCTCGCAAACTACGATTTCTAACACGGCGCAGGGTTACATATGGCCGCCTTAGGGTTGCAAAAGTCAGTGTTTCTGTATCGACGGGACCGGAAATCGTGTGGCCGTGGCCGCGTTGGACAGGTGGCCGTTAAGCCTATTTCTTAATCATTACGAGTCCAAGGGACCGACAAAAAGTGGCCACTATGGCCAGGTGGCTGCTATGCAAAGGTGGCCGCTAGTACAGGTTTGACTGTACTATTTATAAACACACCGGCAGTCCAGCATCTCTTTCCATGGTAGGTGTTTCCACATTAAGTGTCAGACAGTCTTCACTGAAGCTTGGCTGTTCCATCTGTACGGGGAAGATGCTGAAAATGGTGTTATCCTGTGGACAAAAGGGACCCAATACAGTAGCAACCCTGACTCCTTCCCATGGAGCAGCAGGCTGAGGAGCGCGGAACCGCAGGTCTCCGACAGGGGGCGCTGCGTACGGGATGCCCTTGAAGGTGTAGACAGGTTTTTCCGGCAGGTCGTTTGTGTACTGCACCGTTCCTCGCACCTTGCCGCTGGTCGTGGTGACCACAGGAGAAACACCGTCAGCGAGGACCGAAGCTACAGTCAACAGTATAAACATAGGTTTACTGGAAATTGACCAAATGTTATAACGCAATTAACGTTAGGGCACATTAATGATGTAAAGATTAGAACTACAAAAGCAGAAAAATGATTGATCAATAATTATAACAAGAATTAATCAGAATCAAGTTAAGTCTACAGTTAAAATCTTATGATGCCATCAGATGATTTCGGAAAGAGACCGTCGTGGCTCTCATTAACGCTAGGACACATTAATGATGTAAAAATTAGAACTACAAAAGCAGAAAAACGATTGATCATAATTATAACAAGAATTAATCAGAATCAAGTTAAGTCTACAGTTAAAATCTTATGATGCCATCAGATGATTTCGGAAAGAGACCGTCGTGGCTCTCACTTCGGTGACAACATGTGTATCTTATTCCTGTTTTCTGTATGCAAGGTAGGCTAGTACTGCTTTACAGGTGTACCCTGTATAAAATTACATAAAAAGGACAACATAAACAAAGAAATAAGGTAAACTAAAGAATAAACAAACCAAAATAACAATATTTACACTACTGAACGTCAATCAGAATCATATATGGTAAATCAAAGTCCATGTGGCATACCGGGTGAGGAGACCAGAGCTAGAGATCAGTAATGATGTTTTAGTAGCCTCTTGAATTATAGGCCAGCCGTAGCCACTGTAACTGTAGGAAGCAACTCGTTTCCTGCAAATGAACCGCTGTACGCAAATTTGCCACGACCGGACTTAATTCTGACTTTAGGAAGTTGAAATATGATAAGTTTTATTTATGCCTCGTTTCATAGGTGTGAGATGTTCTACCAAGTCTTTTTTAACCTCCTTGGTTCTACTAAGCACTTGTAAATACTCTGGTACCTAATGATGGGTTTGTATCCCCTCGATCGAAGCCCCTCCCCTTCATTTTCTAACAATATACTTACTGACGGCAGTCAAGAACAGCAATGCAGTGCTGGGTATCATCCTTGTGACGTAGCAAGAACTGTCCGCAGCCAAATGCCTCGTCTGGGCACAGTGTTCTTCCGGACTCGCTAGAAAGGACGCGGATTGGCAGGTGGTTGCCACTACCGGCCTAGTCACCAAGGAAACTTCCGCGACGCCGTTGAAGAGTTGAGGTTAAAGGTTAAAGGGCAAATGGGTGCAAAATATCACCAGACGTCACCTGCTACACCTGGGTCATGCCTATATCTGTGCAGTGATTCGAAAATTTGTGTCAGCAAACATGTTTACTAAGCTTTCAACTGAAAAAGTCAGCCGACTTGCTGAGTAAATATGCGACGAAAACTAAACTGTGTTTGGATAGCGCTATGTGTTTGTGTACTCAAGACGGGTTACGACTCACTCGACGCTCGATATGGCGTGTGAATCCAATTGCACCCACTGGGGTCCTATGGACAAGACAAATACTGAAATACGAAAAACTGACATTAACTTTATTTCATACAGATCTCAATTGTGCATGTAATCATAATTTTTTGCTTGAGGGTAGCAAACCCTCTAGCATTCATGAAAGCTTGAAGTCTTAGTCATGTATTTACCCTACACAAATTGTACTTAGAATCACTAGATGTATTCTATTCACTTTGACCTGTACTTAGGTTGCTAGAAAGGAAAGATGTACAATGAAGGTCTTCATTCATTTATTACATCACTTGTGGGTTCATACTCGGTACATGCCCAGCTTCAAGAGGAAAAACATATAAAGATGTATATTTGATGTAGTCTGATTTCTCATTGCCACTGGGACCATTGTAGTAAACAACACGGCAGTAGCATGAACATCTATTGTGCGTAAGATATATATTCAAGTACCAATGAAATTAAGAAACATCCGCTTATTGAAAGAACTTTAAGTTGACAGGTTGAACTAGTTTAAGTTGAACTACAATTCATCCCTATCAGAAGATGATGCAAGTTTGGGGAATACATCATTCCACAGTTCCATCTTCTCAGGCTTCAGCCCTACGTCACTAGATGACGTCACGTCCAGCTTCATGTAGGCGGGGTTGTCAGGTGTGTACTGAGGCCACTCTGGTACCGTGGGGCTGTCAGCTGGACCGCCGGTACCGTCAGACGGGTTCCTGAAACAAAATGTGAAGATAAAAAGTGTACTAGATGACTAACAAAGATGATAAAATGCAAAGTCCCTCTGTAAAGCAGTTATCGACTGCCTCGTAGCTACAACACATTTGGCTCAAACTAAATGAGAGTCAACTATTTTTAGCGAAATGTGTATTACACTGGCAGCTCTTCAACAGGCTTTTTATAAACAAGCCATCACTGATACAGCACAGCCAACTATTTTATTTGAGATTTAAGTAATCTATCAACGTACCCAGTTCGAGCAAAGTTGGCCCAATACGCCATCATGTCCAGACTCGTCTTCTTATCTTCATTGGAATACATGTTGGAACGGTGATCAGTGTCAGACGGAGGCATGTCTAGAAAGGCCAGGCCGGATATGATTGGGAGTTCGTCGGTGTGGTCACATCCAACCCAGTCCGGCCGACCAGCAGATGCCACAGATGAGACGTACCGGTTCTCATAGAGGTAGACTTTGCCATGACCTGTAAAACATGGGGAAATGTTTTTATGGATAACAACATGCTGATCGCGGTCATGGCAGTACATGCATTACTTAGTATCACGTCATGTGAAAATGTGAAAGTTAACTCACCTGCATATTGCTCTGCTACGAAAACAGTAGGAGCGACCATAAACTGGTCTCCATACACTTGTGTGAACTGGTACTGTATGGCCATTGGATCATTAGTGTTGCCATGGTAACTGTACTCTTCACGAAGGGCAGCGATGATGTCGTCCTGCTTAGAAGTCTGTAAACAAAAAGAGTTTTGATGAGTTAATAATTGTAACCACGGCGTAGAAGACATGGAGTGGTAGGTATTTAGGAAAGGAAAAAAGGAAAGCAGAAGATGATTGAAACTTACAGGATAAAGCTTCCTCACGAGCATTCCCACTCGGAAGATAAATTCCTCTTCAGTCATTCCCTGTCCAAAGTTTGGAATTGCCCCCGAAGGCATCCGAAATCCAAACTCGTGATCATTCACACCTAGAAGGTATTGCGCCACGTTTAATTGACAATTGTCTAGGATATCCTTGGGATCACATGGAATGTACGTCCCATCAATCACGGGCACAAACGGGAAGAGAACTCCTTGACGCCGGAGTTTCATCTGCAGGCGTCGATGGCCGGCAAGTAGTTCATCAGACGACTTCTGCCTGAGGCAGGTCACCATGCTTGCTGTATGTTCGGTGTCACAGCCGAGGTCTTCTGCAAACATCTCCGCTCTCTCCAGTGGCTTTGGGTTGTGGCTATCGATACAGACACCACTCTGAGATATCGCGCGCTGGAAGAGACCCTTGCTGAGAGGAGAAACAACGTGATAGCAGACACTTGCTCCACCAGCTGACGTGCCGAAGATCGTAACCCGGTCCGGATCCCCTCCGAAGTTTCTGATGTTCTCTTGAACCCAACGCATAGCTTGTACCTGTAGTAATAGGTTAGAATTAGGTTTGGGCACATTTCCGTTGCAAACTACGGATCGATACTGATCGAGTACCAAACAGAGACAGAGCTAACCTGGTCCAGGAGGCCGAAGTTCCCAGGAGCGTTCTCGTCCCCAGTACTGAGGAAGCCCAGCGGCCCGAGGCGGTAGTTGATGGTCACGACCACCGCGTCCTGATGAGCAGCCAGTGACGCGTAGGGCCACATCCCGCCGGCGCCTGCGAACAGACCCCCTCCATGGATCCACAACAGAACCTTTAGGGACAATTTGAGAAGAAGAAATGTCTGATGTAGTCTGAGATGCGTTTCTGTTCTCATGTTGACAACAAAACAATGGTAACGTTACCAACGAATGGTCTAAAACACAATATTATCTGACAGGAAACGGAGAAATTCGGCAGTTGATAGTATGTGCCCAAGGGACATGTCACGCTATCATCATGAAGTCCGACTGCCCAGTGTATTTACTTCTTACCGGTAGAATTGCGTTCTTTTGAAGTGACGTAGTTTCGATGTTCAAGGTCAGACAGTCTTCATTAGTAGTAGGTTGCTGATAGACGTGAGTGATGTCGAACGCTTTTAACATTGCTTCGTCCTGAGGACAGTAGGGGCCCAGTTCAGTAGCATCCCTGACTCCTTCCCATGGAGCAGCAGGCTGAGGGGCGCGGAACCGCAGGTCTCCGACAGGGGGCGCTGCGTACGGGATGCCCTTGAAGGTGTAGACAGGTTTGTCCGGCAGGTCGTTTGTGTACTGCACCGTTCCTCGCACCTTGCCGCTGGCCGTGGTGACCACAAGAGACACATCGTCACTGAGATTAGACGCTGGCCAGAATAAAACAGAAGGGAATAAAACGGCACTTGTGATATCATCAGTATGTACTGAATAGTAATCTGTTCCAGAAACAAAAGTCGTTAATCGAAGGCATCTTGCACAAGTCAATTTTGTCAATATCTTCGCATTACAAGATTATCTATCTGGACACAACCTTGCCTAGGGAGTTCGTATGACGTAACGACAAGGTGTTTGAGTTAGAACCGACAGACGGGTCCTGGGTCTGAATCCTGTCAAGTCACCGACCCTTTGGGAAATTCAAATTTACAAGACTTTCTTCACTCGAATCAGGTGAAATGAGTACCCAGCTTCGTATAAAGACACCCCTTCGATAGGACATTAGATTGAATTCCTGTACTCCAGGAGACAGAACTGCGCCTAAATCACGTAAAAGAACCCAACACACATATCGAAAAGAGTATGGTCTTCCCCGGTGTTTAATGGAACTAAAACAACATCCCGGCCTTAATGGGGTAGGGTATTTCCCAAGCAGCCTTCGTGACCCCTTCTTCTCATTTTCGCTCAGTTAGTCCTCACTCTTAGTGAGCAATTGAGCTGGTATCAATCATGTTGTTTCTGACTTAGGGTCAAGAGATACCATAAAACCAAAAACATCACTACATTGACATAATGTACTTAGATAACTTACCTGTGCTTCCGTTCTTAATGACAATGTATAGTTAGGCTATGTATGAATAGTATACGTGGTTAATTTGAGTTGCTTTACCTATACCTGTGTCATTTCTACATGATCCACCTAATTTGATTTCAATACGGTAATCATCACCAATAACTCTGGCATGAATCAGTGTGACTCTTATGAAGGCTGATTAATTCATCATTCATCAAGAAGTCAACAATTGGCGAAATTTATGCAAAGACTCAAGGAAATCCAGTATTTGGAAAAAGATAACGCAGTAGACCTGATGTAGAAAACGGTACTCTACTACTGTACTGCTACAAAAAAATCATTACATAAGACCTGCTGCACCAGTTGGGCGGCGGGCTGAAGAGTTGCATGATATTAATATGTAACTCGGGGTTTGAACGATCTGGTCAGTCTAACGTTTACTCACATACTGCACCCAGACACAGCGCGATCAAAACCAGTAGATACATTTGGACTCCTCTAGCTGTTCTCCTTTTCAGCATCAAAGAGTATTAAGGCGCTTCTTTCTTCTAAAAGACCACGTAGGATCATGCGCCGAATGGCGATGAATGAAAAGCGGGTCGATAGGTCACTAGGTCCCTGGTTAATTACTGTTAGCTATTGCTTAGTTTATGATGTTGTTATCTAGGACGGTATGCACTTTATAGCTGATTTGTTGTTGGTTCCCTTCAATATGTCAACTTTTATCTGATACATTTCCAGTTTGTCGTTCTACATTTCAATGACAGGGGACTCCCGGTAATGTGGGGGTTTATGGAGTCATCTGCTCATCTCTTTGTTCTGTTACATGTGTTTCCTTTCATCTGAAGAAGTCAGCCGACTTGTTGTGTGTAGTGAGTAAATTGGTGGTAAATAAAAGCTAAGTAACTGCGTTTGGACAGCACACACACTGTGTCTGAATATTCAGCACGGATTACGGACTCCTCGATATGGCACGTGGGTCAAAAGGCATCCACTGGGGTCGACGATACATCTACAAATGCATGCTGAAAGACGGACTTAGTATACTTTTGCAAATCATAATTATATGTTTACTAGTCAATATTCATTGCCTGTGGACTCCAAAACCTCAAGAATTCTTACAAAGGTTTGCTTAACACAAATTCCTTATAAATTCACACGAACAATCCGTTTTGGTTGAACCTTTATCTATTCATGTCCAGATTCAAAAGGACATACAATGTAACGTCTTTGATACAGTCTGGTACGGTTTTCTGTTGCTGTTATATAGTAAACCACATGGCGGTAAACACTAATAATCTATACGTATGAGACGTATTTGGTTGGTTCAAGTACATGTGTTATTCAAAGTTGACAAAATGTTAAGTCTGTGAACTACAATTCGTCTTTTTCAGAAGATGCTGCGAGTTTTGGAATTACGTCATTCCAAAGTTTCATTTTCTCGGGCTTCAGCCCTACGTCAGCAGATGACGTCAGGTCCAGCTTCATGTAGGCGGGGTTGTCAGGTGTGTACTGGGGCCACTCTGGTACCGTGGGGCTGTCAGCTGGGCCACCGGTACCGTCAACCGGGTCCCTAAAACAATATGCCATAAAAAGAAGTGAACTAGCTAGATAACTAAAAAAGATGACAAAAATGCAAAGTTAAGCAGTTATCGACTGCCTCGTAGCTGCAACACATTCGACTGAAACTAAATGAGAGCCAACTATTTGTGTCTCGTGTATTTCACTGGCACCTCTCCAACAAGCTTTTGGAAAACCATGAATGATACAGCACTGATCAGGTATTCAATTTGAGCTTTCAAAGCTTGATAGTATGAACGTACCCAGTTCGAGCAAAGTTGGCCCAATACGCCATCATGTCCAGACTTGTCTTCCTATCTTCGTCGGAAAATGCATATGGACGCTGATTATCGTCAGACACAGGCAGGTTTAGAAAGGCCAGGCCGGATATGATCGGAAGTTCGTCGGTGTGGTCACATCCAACCCAGTCCGGCCGGCCAGCAGATGCCACAGATGAGACGTACCGGTTCTCATAGAGGTAGACTTTACCATGACCTGCAAAACATATATGATATTCTTAAAGAAGTATACTTTAACAACATGTTCCACGTATAGTCATGGCAGTATATGTGTTACTTAGTATCACTGTGAATGTTAACTCACCTGCATATTTCTCCGCAACGAAAACAGTAGGAGCGACCAATAATTGGTCTCCATACACCTGTGTGAACTGCTTCTGTATGGCCATTGGATCATCAGGGTTGTCATGGTAACTGTACTCTTCACGAAGGGCCGCGATGATGTCGTCCTGCTTGGAAGCCTGTAAACAATAAGGGTTTTGCTGGGCTGATAATGCTTGAAAAATAAGAATAGTTATCAACACTAGTACTGATTTATTGAAGAGATGGGCTGTTAGCCATTGAGGAGAGGAAGAGGTAAAAGATGGCAAGTACTTACAGGATAAAGCCTCTTCACAAGCATTTCCACACGGTTGATGAATTCCTCTTCTGTCATTCCATTCCCGAAGTTCGGGATTGTCCCCAAAGGAACCCGAAATCCGTACTCGTCATCATTCGCGCCTAGAAGGTATTGCGCCACGTTTACATGACCATTTTCAAGAAGGTCATTAGGATGACCTGGCAGGTACGTCCCGTCAACCACGGGGAGAAACGGGAAGAGCATTCCCTGAGGCAAGAGATTCATCTGCATGCGTAGATGACCGGCAAGTAGATCATCGGACGACTTCAGTCTGAGGCAAGTCACCATGTTTGCCGTATTTTCAGTGTCACAGCCAAGGTCTTCTGCCAGCATCATCGCTCTCTCCAGAGGCTTAGGGAAGGTGTCACAGGTCTGACACACCCCGCTCTGAGAGATGGCCCGTTGGCACAGCACGAAAACAGTTATTTAAGCAAAGTTTCAGAGATACGTATAAAGCCCTTAAAGGCGGAGAAATATTTCAGCAGATTTTAAGATCTATTAAAGGCATCGGAAACATACATCTGGTCTTTACGTACGATTTCAGAGTGTGTAAATGTAGCTTAATGTGTCGTGTTTCTTTACGTGAATTTTGAATGCATTTTAGTATGACGAAAAGACAACTTAAATGTCTCAAATAGTTTTAGAAAATAATCCGTTTTACTGTTTTACCACTGTGGTAATATTTTCTGTTAAAACTGACAAATGCCGTTTCTCTGTTACAAAATATATGTTTACCAGACTTACCTTGGCTATTTAGGTGTTAGATAAAGCATTGCGTCATCTGTTTTATAACAGTTGCAAGATTTACAGTCAAAACTTACAATTGCGTTTTCTGGTACAAAATATTTTGTTAATACCTCAGCAAAGTCAAATACAATAATCATCTGTGTTTTTAGCTTTTCCGAAAGCATCTGACGTATTAATTCTTTCTGTGCGCAAGGTTAAATTCGAACAGAGTAGACCTCTCACGTTTAGCTTATATATATATGCGCTCCCTTACGTTATATAGAATGTTGCGTTTTGCTGTTGAATATACGGCAAATATGATGTATTTCGCAAAGAAGGGGAGACCTAGCTTGTTTAGCTTATATGTTGCCAAGACGTATATGAAATATTGCGTATTTCTGGAAAACATACGACATGTTTAATCTTTGAATCCGCGCAGTTTAAGCGAACAAGGGGAGACCTCCCCCGTTTAGCTTATATGTTGCTAGAATGTATATAAAATATTGCGTATTTCTGTTGAACATACGACATGTTTAATCTTTGAATCCGCGCAGTTTAAGCGAACTAGGGGAGACCTCCCCCGTTTAGCTTATATGTTGCCAGAATGTATATAAAATATTGCGTATTTCTGTTGAACATACGACATGTTTAATCTTTGAATCCGCGCAGTTTAAGCGAACTAGGGGAGACCTCCCCCGTTTAGCTTATATGTTGCCAAAACATATATGAAATATTGCGTATTTCTGTTGAACATACGACATGTTTAATCTTTGAATCCGCGCAGTTTAAGCGAACTAGGGGAGACCTCCCCCGTTTAGCTTATATGTTGCCAGAATGTATATAAAATATTGCGTATTTCTTTTGAACATACGACATGTTTAATCTTTGAATCCGCGCAGTTTAAGCGAACTAGGGGAGACCTCCCCCGTTAAGCTTATATGTTGCCAAAACGTATATGAAATATTGCGTATTTCTGTTGAACATACGACATGTTTCATCTTTGAATCCGCGCAGTTTAAGCGAACTAGGGGAGACCTCCCCCGTTTAGCTTATATGTTGCCCAAACGTATATGAAATATTGCGTATTTCTGGATAGCATAATGCAGGTTTAATCCTTGAATCCGTGTAGTTTAAGCGAACTAGGGGAGACTTCCCCCGTTAAGCTTATATGTTGCCAAAACGTATATGAAATATTGCGTATTTCTGTTGAACATACGACATGTTTCATCTTTGAATCCGCGCAGTTTAAGCGAACTAGGGGAGACCTCCCCCGTTTAGCTTATATGTTGCCCAAACGTATATGAAATATTGCGTATTTCTGGATAGCATAATGCAGGTTTAATCCTTGAATCCGTGTAGTTTAAGCGAACTAGGGGAGACCTCCCCCGTTTAGCTTATATGTTGCCCAAACGTATATGAAATATTGCGTATTTCTGGATAACATAATGCAGGTTTAATCCTTGAATCCGTGTAGTTTAAGCGAACTAGGGGAGACCTCCCCCGTTTAGCTTATATGTTGCCAAGACGGATTTGAAATATTGCGTATTTCTGGAAAACATACGACATGTTTAATCTTTGAATCCGCGCAGTTTAAGCGAACTAGGGGAGACCTCCCCCGTTTAGCTTATATGTTGCCAAGACGTATTTGAAATATTGCGTATTTCTGTTGAACATACGGCATATTTAATCTTTGAATTCGGCAGTTTAAGCGACCAGGGGGCACTACCCCCGTTTTATTTATTGGCTTATACCGTCTCAAAAGTTTCTGCTGAACATACGGCATGTTTGAAGCGCAGTTTATGCGAACAGGAGGAGACCCTTTCATTCTAATATACTGCACATATGTTCTGAATTTCCAGGGTCTAACTCAGGCGGCAAGTTGACCCTTGAGCTAAGAGCCGGTAGATACCCGATTTCTACTATTAAATTCTCAGCGACTCAACTTCTGCTTGAAGAATAAGGATGTAGTAGATATAGCGTACTCTCCAAGCAGAGGTTGAATCGCGCAGATAGGTACTGTAGTAGTCAAAAATTACACCTGCGCCCGTGTAATTTTTCCGACTACTACTATATCTGCGCGATTCAACCTCTGCTTGGAGAGTAGATATAGAGTTTTGTGTAGTGAGTGGTGTTTTCTCTATGTATTTCTTACTATTATCGGCGAGCAGTTCTTAATGCAAGTAAATGTACGATTTTTAAAAATTTCTTTATCTACAAACAAGCGTCGAGAAAGAACAGTCAACAGTGCGGGCACACAGGCAGTGACTTCTCGTGTTGCTTGTGTTTGTTTTGGTTATGGGGATAATCTGATATGCGTTGGCAGGCCAGATGTAAATTTATTCAGCGTTGATTCGGCATGGGGCGGGTGCCTCCGGATCCGTATGTGGCATAGCTGTGCCATGTGATAGGATGTATCCAATGGCAGAAAAGAGTGGGGTATTCAAATTTACCTGCCATACGAGAAGGGGCGGTTATTTTCCAAGCGTTCATTTGAAAAGAAGTATTGAAGAAGGTTTGGACCTGTTCTAACCCGCAAGTTGTGGCCGCGACACTGCTTTTACAGCCTAGGACCCCCGGTGACGGAATTTGACGCAAAGATAGGAGATGGCTGTCATTCTGTACAAGTTGATGCTGTTGGAAATCGACACAGAATGGGAAATCACGGCACTTGTACCATCCGGATTAATAGAAGCCGAGACTGCAAGCTTAACATGTTTCGCGTCCACAGAATCCAAGACCATCCAACAACACGAGTCATATCGGCTACTACTCTAGATCTTACCGGATTCTTATTCATGTGGTGACCAGATGGAACTGTACATGCGTGCTCCTTTTAACTTACGCCGAGACGCTTCGCCCGACACTGGAAATGGAACTGTGGACTGCTGCACGGAATTACACAGCCGTTGTGATTGCTTCAACTGCCGACTACATCAGAATAAAAGGCCACGAATACCTAGTAGGCTGTAGTTTTTTCACTTTTCCATGTAATATTTTCTCGTAATTCAATAAAATTTCAAAGTTTCATCCATTGTATTTTCTTGCTTTCAAATGTGCTTATGATTATTCTGCTAAAATGGCACTTATCCACACCTTATAATCACCTTAATGCACACGTATATTAAAAGTAGAGAGGGAACTTTAAACTTGTTTTAAGGGTGTTTTAGTACGTATTTATGACATCTTTTAGCTGCTAAAAAGAACAATATAGACACATTAAATCATGTTAATGCACACGTATATGAGACGTAAAGAGCTTTTAGATCAAATAAACGTGAAGTTTAAACATGTCTTAAGAGCGTTTTAATAGGTATTTATGGCAACTTTAAGCTGCTGAAAAGGCACCTAAACACACGTTATAATCCTCTTAATGCACACGTATATGAGACGTAAAGAGGCTTTAGATCAAATAAACGTGAAGTTTAAACATGTCTAAAGGGCGTTTTAGTAAGTATTTATGGCAACTTTAAGCTGCTTAAAAGGCACCTAAACACACGTTATAATCCTCTTAATGCACACGTATATGAGACGGAAAGAGGCTTTAGATCAAATAAACGTTAAGTTTAAACACGTCTTAAGGGCGTTATAATAAGTATTTATGGCAACTTTAAGCTGCTGAAAAGGCACCTAAACACACGTTATAATCCTCTTAATGCACACGTATATGAGACGTAAAGAGGCTTTAGATCAAATAAACGTGAAGTTTAATCATGTCTTAAGGGTGCTTTAATAAGTATTTATGGCAACTTTATGCTGCTGAAAAGGCACCTAAACACACGTTATAATCCTCTTAATGCACACGTATATGAGACGTAAAGAGGCTTTAGATCAAATAAACGTGAACTTTAAACAAGTTTTAAGGGGGGTTTAAAAATCATTTACGACATCTTTAAGCTGCTGAAAGACAACGGGAAAACCGGAAAATAAGGACTAACACGGACCTATGGAAAGACCACTTAAATGCAATATTTACGTACTCGTATAAGTGGTGTATAGATCCGTAAAGAAGGAAAATACGTCAACATTACGCATGGTTTCAGCACGCTTAAATAACGTTTCTCGTGCCGTGTGGAACAGACCTTTGCTGAGAGGAGACACCACGTGATAACAGACACTTGCTCCACCAGCTGACTCGCCGAAGATTGTAACCCGGTCCGGATGTCCTCCGAAGGCTATGACGTTCTCTTTGACCCAACGCATAGCCTGGACCTGTGGTAATGGGTTAGAATCAGGCACGTTAGGGTTCGGTTGGAAACTACGGATCGATATTGAGGAACATAGCAGTCAAAGAAAGAGTGTCGCTAACCTGATCCAGAAAGCCGAAGTTGCCAGGAGCGTTCTCGTCCCCAGTACTGAGGAAACCCAGCGGCCCGAGGCGATAGTTGATGGTCACGACCACCACGTCCTGATGAGCGGCCAGTGACGCGTAGGGCCACATTCCGCCGGCACCTGAGTAAAGTGCACCTCCATGGATCCACAACAGAACCTGTGCGGACAATTTGGTTAACTTGAGAATTAAATCTTATTTTGGGACGTGTTCCAATCCTTGAAAAGAAGACAAATGTTAACTTAATGTTTTCAACAAGTATTCTAAGCACAAGATTAACCATGACTGGACATAGGAACATTGAGCAAACGTAGGAACATTCGGCAGTATGCTGAAACGCACTCGCACACACACGCGCGCGCAGTGACACACATGCAAAACATTATTCGTTGTCATGATAAAGTCCGACTGTCTACTAAAGCTAAGGGCCCAACCCGCCGTACGTGCAATTTGTCCGTACGTTTTTTTGGGAGGCCACGTCCGCCACGTATTTCTGAAAACGTTCAGGCTCTACAGGGCAGGCACGTCGCCCGTACTGGCACGTCCGAGGGGTGCATCCGCAGCCCGATGGCACACAAAGTTTTGCCTGCACGTAAAGTTCTACGGCGTGCCTGAGGCTGAGTGCTCCAAAATTCGTCGGATTCCTTACCAGTTCGTACGGAGGCGGCACTTACCACTTACGGATCCCAAAAGATTGCCCACGTTTCAGCACGTAGACAATGCACGTAAAGTTGGATGTGCCTTAGCTTAAGTTTGTTTACTTCTTACCGGCAGAATTGTACCGTTTCGAAGTGACGGCGTTTCGATGTTCAAGGTCAGACAGTCTTCGTGAAACGTGGCGTGATGATAATGAACGGGAAACCCTTTTAACATCGCCTCATCCTGAGGACAATAGGGGCCCAGTACAGTAGCATCCCTCACTCCTTCCCATGGAGCAGCAGGCTGAGGAGCGCGGAACCGCAGGTCTCCGACAGGGGGCGCTGCGTACGGGATGCCCTTGAAGGTGTAGACAAGTTTGTCCGGCAGGTCGTTTGTGTACTGCACCGTTCCTCGCACCTTACCGCTGGTCGTGGTGACCACAGGAGACACATCGTCACTGAGATTAGACGCTGACCAGAATTGAACAGAAGGGAATAAGATGCAATGTCAAAATCTCATTAGTCTGTACTCCTCAAATACCGTTCTGGAAGCAGAAGTATTTCATAGAAAACATCTTTGGTCGATAAAATCAGTTCGTCAAGGAGCAGGCACACCTACAGCTGATGTATCTTGCGAAGTTGCGATCATTACCGGCAAAACCGGCGAGGAACGTGACGGTACTAAGGTTCTTCCCATGGCGCGCTCGCCGGTGCCGTTATGGGACTGAAAAGTTTTGACTTTGTTATAGGAGCCTACTTGAAAATTTGTTGAGCAGCTGGGTGTCTGAAGTGTGCATACCTCGGAAATTACTCTTGCTGCGCTAGTGGATCTCCGAAAAAATTATCGTTTATGTCATTTGGCGGTAAAGGTATTACTGGCGGTGTTATGACAATGGATGTTAATGTCTATTTCGAGTAGAGTAGAAGAGGTGATGTTAATATGTAACTCAGGGTTTTAACAAACATAACAATCCAGACATATACTCACATGCTGCACCCAGCCACATCGCGATAAAAGCCAACAGGTACATCACTGAACTCATTTGACTCTGATCCCCTTCAGTACAAAATGCTTTGAGACTTTCCTGTTTGACTGTTACGTTGGACCATGTGCTAAATGCCGTGAGTAGTCAATGAATAAACAGCGGGTCAATAAGTCACTAGTTCATTGGGTTATCCCACTATGTGACGAGGGGGTAGAGTAGCCTTTTGCTGTGTGGACTAGCTATACATATATAGTTTTCAATGATAAAAGACTGAACGAAGTAAAGATCGATGGCATATCTCTTTATTGACGACTACGCTAGACATCGTTGTTCAAAGCTGTGCCAAATCAACGTAGATAAAGATCTATGATCACGATATTCATGACGCACTATACACAAAACAAGGATACATGACTCTCCAAAAAGGCATATTTGCATAGCCTCCATGGCAGGCTCTCTTGGGCCTTTTTTTGCTCATAATACACTTTTGCTGGCCATGTCTTTATTATTCATCATGAGCAAGAAAAGGCCCCAGAGAGCCTGCTGTGGAGGCGAATATTTGCATCTGATCATGGATTCCACAAATCAGTAGGTTTTGTGACCGTGATTCTTGAGTTGATTTCTGTAAGTTAACAGTCAGCTATTGATGCTGTTAGCTATGTTGCTATGCACCTTTTAAAATTGATTTGCCCTTGGTTCCCTTTGATATGTCAGCTATCAGTTGATACATTTTCAGTGTGTTATTTTATATGCTGATGAAAGACAGACTCCAGTAATGCGCGAGGTTAAGAGATTCTGCTGTACATATTTTTGATGTGCTTAAACTTGTTGTTCTCTACTGCTTTGCATTTCCTAATGCTTAATGTTATGACATACAATAGACAAAGGACTTTTTCAGAAAAAAATACATTTAGATGAATATTAGAGCTCTTCCTTCTCTGAAGATGCTGCGAGTTTGGGAATGACGTCATTCCACAGTTCCATCCTTTTGGGCGTCAGCCCTACGTCACTAGATGACGTCACATCCAGCTTCATGTAGGCGGGGTTGTCAGGTGTGTACTGGGGCCACTCTGGTACCGTGGGGCTGTCAGCTGGGCCGCCGGTACGGTCTGACGGGTTCCTGTAACAGAAAAAAGATGGATTGTCAAATATGCGTAGAATGTCCAGAATATCGATGTAAGTCTGAAGCCTGAAAGGCTCTGATTACACTGATTAAATCCAATCCGCATGCCGAATATGACGTAATCCAACCACACAAGACATAAGTGACTGTAATAAAAACATTTACCCAGTACGGGCAAAGTTGCACCAGAAGGCCATCATGTCTAGAGTGACCTTTTTGTCGTCTGTGGAAAATGGCACCAGGCCTCCGTCCCTGAAGAATACGTCTATAAAGGCCATGCCGGTCATGATATACAGGTCGTCGGCATGGTCAGACCCGACCCAGTCTGGCCGATTGGCGGACAGATGAGACGGTCCATACTGGTTCTCATAGAGGTAGACTCTTTGTCCGAAACCTGAAAGAAATCACATGATACTAAGTATGTCGGAAAGATATTTGCTTGTCAACTATGAGACTGTCTTCGTCAAGTTGAAGTTTTTACTCACCCGCAAGCTTCTTTGCGGCGATCACAGTAGGAGCCATGTACCACTGGTCCCCATACGCAAAAGTGAACTGCTTAAGTAAGGCCATTGGGTCGTCTGGGTTGTCATCGTCACGATACACCTGGCGTAGAGCGGCCACGATACTGTCCTGGTTAGCGGCCTGAGACAGACAACACAAGAATCCTTAGTAGTTCCCACAGGGAAAACATGTTTCATCATTAGCTCAAAGTAAAGTCAGAGAAACGACAATGGAAGCCAATGACGGCCCGCCTCAGCAAAGCAGCGACAATGACGATAATGGCGACAGATTTGTGATTGTCTGTGGACAAAACACCTTCAATTCAAGTTGATAAATACCCATAATTCAAACAATCCTTACCGGGTAGAGTCGTCCCGCTAACATTTTCATCATAATGACGAACGTGTCTTCAGACATACCTTGCTCATAGCCCGGGACCATGTATTGTGTGAACATGTACCCGTGCTCGTGGTTGTTCGCGCCCAGAAGATAGTCAACAGCGTTCGCCTGATCGTCGTCGAAAATGTCGTGAGGGTGCGCCGGCAGGAACGCCCCGTCAACAACAGGTTGGAAAACAAACATGTGACCTTTGGCGGCAAGTGTCATCGTCATACGCTGGGCAGCAGGAGCAAAGTCTTCTACTGGTTTCCTCCGAAGACAGTCCACCATGTCTGCCGTATCCTTCACATCACAGCCCAGGTCCTCCGCCAGCATCACTGCTCTTTCTAGTGGCTTCGGGTCGACGTCGATTGATTGACATCCGCCGCTCTGCGAGATGCCGCGAAGGAACAGACCCTTACTGAGGGGAGATGCCACGTGGTAGCAGACACTCGTGCCACTAGCTGACTCACCGAAGATAGTAACCCGGTCCGGGTCTCCGCCGAAGTTTTGGATGTTTTCCTGGACCCAAACCATCGCCTGGATCTGAAGGGAGAGAGAACATAGAAATTGTAAAGTTATCTGGGTAGCATATTGGACTAGCGATGTTTTGAACACAATCTGCGTGTCTCATCACAGCAATAAATGTTTTTAACATAGCCCATCTGAAGTAACGACAGCATCTGGAAAATCATTATTGTCCTACTGAGACAGGCAGGAGGACGGAGTTTGATAAGCCAGAGTGCCAGATTGTAGGCTCTGACCTGATCGAGAAAACCAACGTTCCCAGGGGCGTTCTCGTCCCCGGTGCTGAGGAAGCCCAGGGCACCGATGCGATAGTTGAAGGTCACGACCACCACATCCTGATGAGCAGACAGGGAGGTGAAAGGCACGAAATATCCTATTCCAGCCGACAGGCTACCACCATGGATCCATAGCAGAACCTAGCACAGACATGGATTGGATATGCATCTGTAAAACAATGGTTATAGGTGCTTAAATCATGCTTCACATGTATGAAATTAAATCTGCATACATGTAGGCACATGATTAATATAAACACCGGTCGGACAACATTTATTAGATAAATAAGCAAATAACATTTAAGAGGGCTTGTTTGCCAAGTATGACGTTGTTGCATATATTCAGAAACTACGTGCTACACATAGGACCTGCAGCTGGTACAACCTAACAGATAGAAACTCGAAATCTTATTAAGTCACAATAGCTTTGTCATCACTAATTCCAGGTAGTTTGAAGGAATCGACAGCACGTTTGTCAACTCTAAACAAAAACAAAAACAAAGATATGATTTGTCAAAATTAGATTGTGCTGAATGTGGCGAAAGTTCATTACCGGCAATTTAGCATCCTTTTCTAATCTTGGAGTTTCGACACTTAACGCCAGACAGTCTTCGTCAGTATTATTGTGTGGAAGCTTAGTGGGCCAGAAGGCGAAAAATCCTGGACCCTGAGGACAATGGGGGCCCAGTTCAGTAGCATCCCTGACTCCTTCCCATGGAGCAGCAGGCTGAGGGGCGCGGAACCGCAGGTCTCCGACAGGGGGCGCTGCGTACGGGATGCCCTTGAAGGTGTAGACAGGTTTGTCCGGCAGGTCGTTTGTGTACTGCACCATTCCTCGCACCTTGCCGCTGGTCGTGGATACAACCGGGGCACCTTCCACTTTGTCGGCAGTCGCTAACAAATGATACATGAACGATACTTTGAATAAAGCAGGGCTAAAACAAACAAAGCAAAATACATTTACTCCTAGTTTCAACCATATGTTAGGAAGGGGCCCAAGGTTACGCTCATGTAAAGTTACACTCTGCAGCCACTCGTCCACCCTCTGGTATAAGTGCCAACTCACCTTGCGCACACCATACCTGAAGTGTCAACAATACCACTGTTCTCAAGATCGCCATACTGTGTGTTCCGTTAAGCATGGTGCACAGATCACAACTAATCTCCGCCTCTGGTCAGGGAAAACTGGGAAAAGTTGGACTTGTCACTTGGCCAGTGAAGATTTATATACAGGGAAGGCCGTGTTCTGTAGCTGCTACCTTCAACAAAGTAACAACGCGCCTTTCACGACGTGTTACCGTTACTATTCAAAATGATTGACTTACTGACGATGTAATCATTGACAGATCGATCATCAAGCACCTTATTTGAACAGTTCATACCAGATATGCTTGACAGCGAGGAGAGTTACCAGTGATATCTTATCAAATTTCAATTCTGAACCTTAACAGTGATGAAAACAGAATCGTTGCTTGTTAGAGCTGCTCATAATCCTGAAATATAAGGTCAAACGCCACACGCATTGTATAAGACAAATAGTCTAATGATAACATGTATGAGTTGTCTTGCAGCTCATATAAGTACCTACAGCACAAGATTGCTATTGACATTGGCATCACTGTGGTTTGTTTTGCTGCAAAGTTTGCAAATGTGTTCTGGTGTAACCCAACAAGAACACACCTGGTCGAATGGTAAACCGAAGCCGTGACACAGATCAGAGAATACTATGTGCTTTGTGTAATGTTACTATCGCAGGAAGATTCAGTATGTCAGTATGGTCTAGCGATGATTATGCAAGCGTCATGTAATTATGGTACATCATGACCATGACATGGGTAGGTAACGTGCCCCCTGCATCCTCCCTCATTGTGATATATTAGCACCTGAAAACTGTCACAAAGCTGTCGACTCACTTGATATTACACTCGATGAATGAAGAAATAACACCAACAGGGTTGAGGTCGCCACAGTGTGTGCTATGTATGGCATGTTTTAATCTAATTAACGTCTCTACCGCAGAAGATGTCACAGAAAACCAGATTACACACCACAGCAGAGGCACGTCAGTCGCTACGCGGAGGTCATAAGGGTCATAGGACGATGCCATTATCAACAGGTGGTCTTCAAACTATGACCTAATGACCTTGTTATTCAAAAAGTTAAGCTGAAAGCTATTATAAACTGATATAACCCGAGCAATTGGGGTTACGGTAACGGTAAGGGCTTAAACACTCATATCTCGACGCAATTTCAAAACGGTTTTCAGATTAAAAGTACCCACCAGAAGACCTTTCTAATACTACCAAGTTTGACCAAATTGAAGACACTTTAGCCCTAACCCATACGAGGTTGCTCTAGCTTTGAAAATGGGGCTGGAAGCTTCGGGTGTTACGTCTTTTCTGTACCACCCGACGTCCGGAGTTTGTTATTTCAAGTAATTCGTGACGAAACCAGACCTCAAATGATTTGGTATTTTAAAATCCCAGCAAACGCTAGAAATATATTTGTAACTTGCGATGGTTAGGCAATGAAATAATAAGGACGTGTATGTTATAGTCTTGACATAAACCGATAGGGAATGATTTCTGGGTCACACTGGCTTACCTACTGTATCTAGATCATGCTTAACAAAAAGATTGCAATATGTTCACCAAATGTTCATTCCAATATGTTCGCTGGGTCCACTTGCGTATAACTCTTATACTTACGCTTGTGAATTTAGCCTTTATTCGCTCTTTTCATGCATTTACATCATTTCTGTCAAGCGTGTTTCTTTCATACAACAGCATATTCCACAACATATCAGAGGACCATCCCCAGAAAATAAGGGAGGACGACCGTCTAACTTCCTTCTTGTAAACAGGTTAATCTTTTCCATGTAAACTCACATTATGCCATCGATATACCAACCTATCAAATTGTTCCGGTCACAGTATTCAAATATAGAAGTTTAATCAACCGCTACTATTAAAATAATTTAAACAACATTTGTATTATCGTTTCATTTTTTTTCAAGACTTCCCCCTTGGGGTATGCGGTTTCCCGTTAACTTATAAAATCGTGTTAATCGTCAGCAGTAAATTATAGTCATTCATAATAAAAGAGATACAAAAGTCTGAATTTTCATAATATGTATAATTAAATATTGTGCGTATCAGAAACTTGATATACTTGGTAGTCATAGATGACTTAACAATTTTGACACGTCTGTTGTGTCTATAAGATTACAGGACTCAGACGTTCATAATAAGGAATTGTCAGGAATTATCACTTTTGCTGATGAGAAGCAAATATCCTTAGTTTTTAAGAATCATAATTTGGAAGGAGCTGTAAGCTTGGGGATGACGTCATTCCACAGAGCCATCCTGTCAGGGTGAAGCCCTACGTCAGCAGATGACGTCAGGTCCAGCTTCATGTAGGCGGGGTTGTCAGGTGTGTACTGGGGCCACTCTGGTACCGTGGGGCTGTCAGCTGGGCCGCCGGTACCGTCAGACGGGTTCCTAAAAAATCAACGACCAAGAGAACGTGAAAAGCATGGCAGAAATGCAAATATTATTCACCTTGAAAGATCGTCATCGGAGATAAGAATGTGAAGAGCACAAGACTTACCCGGTGCGAGCGAAGTTGGCCCAGTAAGCCATCATATCCAAACTGGCCTTCTTGTCGTCTGCAGAAAATCGCAGCAAACGTCCGGAGGTCATAGGCACATTTAAGAAGGCCACGCCCGACATGACGAACAGCTCGTCTCCATGGTCACACCCCACCCAGTCCGGCCGGCCTGCCGAGAACCGTGACGGCGTGTAATGGTTCTCATACAGGTACACTCTCTGTCCACGGGCTGGAAATTGGAAAGGCGTGTTTAGAGCTATGTAGGCTAAATTCTCAAGCGCAATTGAAGGAATTCTAGGTAAGTGGACCAAGCCATTGCAACACTTTGGAATCTTAGGTCTTGTTCAGCATGACGTTCAATATGAAAACCGAGAAAGCATGTAACCGGAAGTCTGGTGTCGGTTTCAATGAAAAATTGTACAACGTAATAGGGCCTTCACACTGAAACCGAATCAGCAGGAATCAAGCCGAACCAGCCGGAATTAAGTATTTGCAAAATTCGTGCCACTTTCGGGGCCATTCGGGTGGGAACTCCAAATGGGCCTTAAATCCCCTTCACACGAGAAGGAATGAGCCAGAATGCCGTCAGAATGAAAATTCTTTTCTATTCCTGTGAATTCGTAGTGTATTCTAGACACTCTCACTGCATTCGAGATATTCTTTCGGCCACATTCGGGCAGGATTCGAAGTGGCTTGCCATTTCGATTCTCCATCGAATGAGATAAGAATGTTTCGAACAATGTTGGAATGCCGTAGAATGCGGTCAGACTGCAGTTAGAATAGGCAGAAATCACTTAGAATCCAATATGAATGCCATTCGATATTTCTCCACTTCGAATGCACCTCGACAGTTTTGAACATGTCAAAAACTTTCGAGCCAGCCAAAAGAACGGGGACGAATATCTGGAATGCAGTACGATTGTTTAGAATACAGTACGAATTGCGAGGAATTGCCACGAATAGAAAAAAAATTTCATTCGGACGGTATTCCGGCTCATTCGTGCTCTCGTGTGAAGGGGGCTTTACGTTCACTCACCTGAGTGTTTGTCCGCGACGAGAACCGTAGGAGCCACGAAGACGTGGTCACCGCAGGCGTGGGTAAACTGGTACTGTATGGACATCGGGTCATCCCCGCTAAAGCAGCCACGGTACAGCTTGCGGATTTCTGCTACAATGTTGGTCTGGTTGGAACCCTGGAGTTGTCATTGGAGAAAGGATTCCATGTGAGTGCCTTGTTGTCGTTATTGTCGACTGGACTATACAAGCGCTCCCTTGTTTCACGCTTCTTTCTGATAGAGCTCTTTCAAAATAAGCAACACAATTCACACATATGTTTAAAGAATTATGAACTAGAGTTCCACGACCCCATACCTTCGCCAAATAAGCCTACCTTTCTTTACAACTGCTGTATTAATTGTGTTTGTCATTGATTATGCAAATAAGGTTCTCATTTGCATAAATTACATCAGCTGATCATCTCCTCCACTGGACAGCAGACGTACACAATCTATGTTAAGAAAGAAGGCTTTTATCGCATTTTCTGCTAATTTATGCAAATGAGGATCTCATTTGCATAATTGATGTTCAACGATGTTCACCTGTACATAACTTCCAAATGCTACAAGTAAAAATTTCCTGTCATTTACCACAATGAAATAATAGCATTTTCTCATTAATTATGCAAATTAGGTCTTTATTTTGCATAATATACATCAATCAATATTCCTGTCCTTCTCAGTTACAAATGTTACATGTTGCAATGGTCCCATAATGGAACTGAGCGCATTTACCAAATTTCCTAAATAATTATGCAAATTAGATACAAATTTGCATAATTATTATGTCATTATATGTAGCATAACTTCAGACATCTACATACCAAAAATCATAACAATCCGTCAATCCTTTCTTGAGTTATTCCCTTTTAAAGTCTGACATTAAACCTGCCCTGCAGTTCCAAAACAAGGCTAGGCCGCTAGGGGGCCCAAACCTATACCACTTACTCTTGACATCAAGAGCTATCTACCACTTAAAAATCATTGCCGCAGCATGTCCAGAACTCGAGATATCAAACCAGGAAGTTCTGCTGCAGTACCGTAACAGGCCGCTAGGAGGCCCAGAATCTAATCGTTTTTAGGTCTCAACAAGACCTACTCACATACCGTATATTAATACAATCCATTCAGGCGTTCTTGAGTTATGGTGGTCTTCTACAGACATACATACAAACATACACACGCTACCCAAAATATAACCTTCTTGGCGAAAGTAATGAACATTATACATTTGTATATGCTTAAGGTTACCGGGTAAAGTGCGCCAGTCATCCTCTTCATCCTGCTGAGATACTTGTCCTCCGTCATTCCCCGGCCATAGCCCGGAATCATCGTCAGGGGAAGCAGGAACCCGTACTCGTGGTTGTTCACGCCTAGAAGGTAGTCCACGGCGTTTGCTCGGCCAGTGTCGAAGAGAACAGTCGGTTCCGCGGGAAGAAAGTGTCCGTCAACAGCAGGGGAGAACGGCTGGGATGGCACTGATGCTCCCTGACGGGCAAGCTTCTTCATCACTTCTAGAGTGCCGGAGTTAAGTTCATCCGCTGACTTCTGCCTGAGGCAGGCCACCATGTTTGCCGTATCCCTTGTGTCGCAGCCCAGTTCTTCTGCCAGCATCACAGCTCTCTCTAGAGGCTTAGGGAAGGTGCCACAGGTCTGACACACCCCGCTCTGAGAGATGGCCCGCTGGAACAGACCCTTACTGAGAGGAGACACCACGTGGTAACAGACACTTGCTCCACCAGCTGACTCGCCGAAGATCGTAACCCGGTCCGGATCTCCTCCGAAGTTCCTGATGTTCTCTTGGACCCATCGCATCGCCTGAATCTATATGTTAGATAAAAACAGAACAAGAGTATGTTTCAACCACAGCTTATCTTGAGCTCATCAATTGTAAGTTTTGATTTTCAATATGGCTGCTGAATTCAATTGGAGATAGGCATGATTGCTCTGTGTAATCAGCGGATTGATCTCTGAAACTAGCAGACAATGTTTGAATAAACGTGATTGTTTCTTAGTAGTTTAAAGCCCGACATTAACCTAACGGGTTACTTACCTGGTCCAGGAAGCCAAAGTTGCCAGGGGCGTTCTGGTCCCCAGTGCTGAAGAACCCCAGCACGCCCAGACGATAGTTGAAGGTGACAACTACCACGTGCTGATGGGCTGCCAGGGACGTGTAGGGAAGGAAATACCCGGAACCAGTATACAGCCCTCCTCCGTGGATCCACAGTAGTACCTACATTACGTAACAACAAAATCACAAAGTATTATATCACTTTATGTTTAATCACAATCCAAAGGTTAAAAAGTTGGCAAAGCTTTATGTGCTGACACCTGTGCAAAACGAAAGTACTAGACTGTTGTATTCTACAATTATTGTGATAGCAGACAAAATGCTCTTTGATATCTACCGGTAGCCCAGCGTCCTTGGCAATCGTCGGTGTTTCGACGTTCAGGGACAGACAGTCTTCGTCCAAGTTGTAATGTTCTTGTTTCACTACCATGCTGTTAAGAAAGGTTGTGTCTTGAGGACAGTAAGGGCCCAGTACAGTAGCATTCCTGACTCCTTCCCATGGAGCAGCAGGCTGAGGGGCGCGGAACCGCAGGTCTCCGACAGGGGGCGCTGCGTACGGGATGCCCTTGAAGGTGTAGACAGGTTTGTCCGGCAGGTCGTTTGTGTACTGCACCGTTCCTCGCACCTTGCCGCTGGCCGTGGATACAATAGGAACCACCATGGTCGCTACTGCTGGGGACGGCGGATTTTTTTACAGTTTACACATCGCATTTGTAACAAGCCAAATCAAAAATCTTTTATATATACACAAGTACTATCGTTATTCTCGTGCAGAAACTGTGTCCACTGAAAACATAAGTACAGGGACAATGTTCCGCACACAAGGTTTCCCCACACAACGGTCATCCTAGTTAATCTCCAAGCAGATCCTACGGTAGTATACTATTTATATGTTTATTTATTGAACAGACAATATAATACATGTACATGGCAAACCCAGGCAGCTTAGCTGATATTGGGTGCTAGGTAGGATCAAAGATCAAAGGCTGGCAAAGGAGTGTAGCCGACCTACGAGTGTGCATTTATATCCGATGCACACGCCTTAGGCCTAATGCTGAGTTCTTTGCCAGCTTTCCATACTACCTTATGCTACCTTAGGGTATCTGCTTGGAGACTGATCATGGCATGGATCATCCTGTGAAACGTACTCACCCTCGACACCTAACAGTTCAAGTGGAGAAACTGTGAAACAGTCGTTTGTGTCTATCAATTCCAAAGGTCATCGCGGTCTACCTTGTCTACCTGGACTATGACCAGCAGTGTTTTGACAGGCAAAAGTGTGTACAAAGTTCAAGAGGTCATTGGACCATTCTATTTGACAGTAGGTGGAATCGAAATTTTTGTATTATAGCCCGAGTCTATCTTCGCGGATTCAGGTCTGCTTCATGGCTGGTAGTACCGAGGCGAGGGATTGTGCAGCAGTAAATGAAAATAGTCCTGGACCACATACGTTAGGCGACTCTTAGTACGAGTTCATTGGCGTTATTTTATATACCTGTAATATCATGCTATGCACAACATCACAACATACTAGTTAGTATAACATCACTATATGGCAGTATATGGCGCTACAAGTGTAAAACGTATATTAACAAGTATAAAACAAACCAAAATTAACTCTTAAAAATTGGCAGAACTGCCAAGGACGTATCCGAGAGTTCATTGACCGGCATAATTATCGAACATTTAAAGTTTTCCAGGCGTGAAATCGTTCCACTGACACAGCCAGGTACAGGCCTTAGGGGCTTACTGGAGAAAGCATGGCTTAACAGCTGTACAATGGTAAATGTTCGCGGTGCTTATATGTTCGTGTTTTTCGCAGTAGCCTCTTCATTTAAAAGCACAGCGAACATTTCCCCTTTAAACTAAAGCGTGCATATCCACTGCGAACAAAACTACTAGTACTGACCACGAAAACTCCATTTTCCCCTAACGTGAAATTAGATCCCCGCAAATATCTCCCCCTTTATAGTATCTGAATTTGGGAGTGGCGTCACTTACTAGTATTTAGGTCTGCTCTACTATATATCTCTACTATCACTATATACTTCATATAAGCAGGATTTTAAAACAACTATAACGTATTACATTACCCAATTGCTTTGTGCAGTCATTTTTCTTGGTTAACTTTCTTCCTCTTCTTCAAACTCATGACGAGGAAGTTTGAGTGCAACTGTATATATCCTCGGGCGCGTTTTGCTGGCAACACGACAGAGACCTTTTCAAGGAAAGGGGTTCTCTTTCGACTAATCACACCCTCGAAGAAATCATTGGAGACGAAAAGCTACCGGGTAGAAACTTAGTCATAAATCCTACCCGGAACGTTGAGTCATTCTTGCCAGATATAACACTTCAACTGTCTACTTGCCCACATATTGAAGGAAGGACACAACAACGACAATGGTAAGTACAGTTCCTTCTTTTCTGTAGGCGGGTATTTTGCGGTTTCTTTGTATGTTATCGGATTTAGAGATTAATATGATATCAGACACTAGTATCGGTCACTTCCCTCAGTGCATAAACCCGAAAATCTGTCATTTAAGTCCACAACAACGAAGTGCGGGACCCCCTGGCCTGCGCTAGTTTTTCACCACCCTTGTCTATCCGCGGCCTATTTCTCACTTGTCCTAAGTTTATAACCCTAGTTTGTAGTCGGTTTAAAAACTATTGGCCAACATGTTTTAGGTGAGAGGGGTCGTAATCTTGCTCGTGGTCGCTTCATTCGTCGACCACCTGCGACCAACACAAGGGAAATCCCTACTTCCTCGTGTTGGCAAGCAAGGCGATACTACTGGGCTTCTGTCAGCACTGGGAACGATACGCCGCCGGCATGGTCTGAGAAAACAGGGGGACAGACCGGTGCTCGTCTCGGCTCTGGGCCCTTCCCTCGTCCACCCTCCCCGCCACCACGACCGGTACCTCTCCCAGCCACCCGTACCTGTCGACAACCCGGGCATCGAGCGGTCCATGTGCAAGTGGAGGTAACGGACATTTCTCTGCTAGAATATAATATAAGTATAACTGTGACGAACCCGTGCTAAATACTGAACTTCACGGCACATAGGGATCTCAATATCAAGACAACGCGCTTGACATTCGTTCATGATCAATGTTGAAACCTTGAGGCTTTAAGTTACTAAACAGCACACAGTGCCGTTGCATGACGTAAAGTATTCAAACACTAAAACACTACTAGACTTGTAGTTGTCGTCTTTTTCTAGTGCAATATGTCTAAATATCTACAGTAGTTTTTAAAAACATTTATTAAGTGTAATTATGCCAATAGATGTATAAAAAACGTACAATTCAGCTAATTGGCTGCAAAATGTTTTATTGAAAGGCAATAAACCGCATTAATTCATTCATTCAAATCTGACACAGGTACACCGTACATGTACTACGTATGCTTGTGTACATTTTCATCGGCCAACGTTGTGTTTCATGACTTACTAGGTATGAAGACAACGTTGAGCCGAACCGTTTCCCGTCGACGCTGAAGGTGGCCGTGAAGGAGTACACGGGTTCCCGGTGCCGCGACCCCGCCACGGGGGCGCCTCGGGCCGACCTCGCGTGCCTCCCGATAGACTACGAGCTGAACGTCCTGCGGAAAAACAGCGAGGGCGAGTGGCAAGAGTCGTACGAGTTCGTGACTATCGGCTTCACGTGTGCCGGATCGGAGCCTCGCTAGTGTTTGTACTAGTGGCGTCTATCCATCACGGATCTTCATTTCATATATCATTCTTTTTCAAATCTCTCTTAACCATTTTGCTTTAATAAAAAGTGTAACCTTAAAGTAGAAATTATCAAAATTAGTTCTTCCTAATTCTTTCTTTCGTCTTGTTCCAAAGTCTGCAACTGTAACGCCCCCTGCAGTTTCAAAGAAATAAAGCCGCTAGAGGGCCCAAACATAAATCCCTTCTTTCTGAGCAAAACAGACACAAGTATCTACCACCTACAAATTATGACCATAGCCTGTCCAGAACATGAATTTGCAGATCATATGCAGTACCAAAGCAAGTCTCCAGAGGGTCCAAAATCTAATAACTTCTTTGTTTGCCACATATTTTCACAACAATCCATCCATAGGTTCTTGAGCTATGCTGTTCAGCAATATGGTATGTGACTGTAATGCTACTATAATTTCAACCATTAAGTTAAAACCACTATAAACATAGCATGAAAGTTCATCTGTGTTGGTAAATGACATTGTGGAAAAAAACTTGGTGTTGGTTACGTAAAGTTTAGTTTTTTTCACAACACCACCAAAACACTTCACATTCTCCCAACAGGGCAATTAAATCACTGCAGACTTAGTTTATAGGACAGTATTTTTATTTCTTCAATTCATCAGTTTTACATGAGTTCATTGCTCTGAAATGAAGTAGACCTTGTGAAATGTTTTTCAGTGACTAAACCAAATCAATAAGATAGCCAATAACAAACAATTCCCAAATGGTATGTTATTGAGAACTTTCCTGGAACGTAGTGGATTATACTTACCACCATTCTACAATGTGTTAAATGCTTTACTCTTATTCTGCCCTTATTATAATTCATAATATAGTCATTATGATTATGATTAAAATTCATTCTTATTATATAAAACAATTTTTAAAGTATATACAATGTGTCAAATCCCGCTTTGTGTCCATCATAATTCATAATATAATAAAGGATTTTTGACATTTCCTCTGAGAAATTCATGTTATGGTCTCCTTTAAAAAAAAAAAAAACTATGAATATATCAATTTGAGCAGACCTGTGCTTTGGCATAGCCTGCACAGTCAAGTACATGTTCATAGAAATTGTTGTATGCAATAGCAAGAGGTTTAAAAATAGATGTATTCAATCCATTAAAAATCTTTCATGTTGCTTCAAAACACTAACTCAACTTCCTGAACATCACATCTTGGAAGATGCTGCTAGCTTGGGGATGACATCATTCCACAGTCTCATCTTCTCAGTCTTCAGACCTACGTCAGCAGATGACGTCACATCCAGCTTCATGTAGGCGGGGTTGTCAGGTGTGTACTGGGGCCACTCTGATACCGTGGGGCTGTCAGCCGGGCCGCCGGTACGGTCTGACGGGTTCCTGGGGAAGAGAAAAATGCTGAATAAGTACATTTTCATCCTGCAGGGATGACAGTCCAGAGTGCTGCAGTAAAAAAGGAGGACTAGAGATAAGGGCAAAGTAAAAATGATTTTTTTGTGTCTTTTAAAAATGCTGGAATGATGATTGAGTGTAAGACAAATACTTTTTCATCTATTTGTTTCCGTTTTATTATGCTCGTGTGTCCCATCTCAGTAGCTTCCTGGCACTACTGTAAAGTAGGGCCCTGAAATACATGTATTACATATGACAAAAAGAAGCAACAATAATATACATGTATAAACACGCACAAAACTAGACAGAACATTATTCATATTCATAGTCCATATTCCAATCAAGTCTTCAGGTAAGGTCAGCAGTCCGTGGTAGTCTTTGACATATGTTTGAATGATGATATCTAGTAGCTATTTTTATAATCTGTAGTGGCACATTCAAGCAACAGGTGCCTCAGTGACCAAAGTTATGCCTTCCAAATTCTGGGTGTACAAGTACTTGCGGCAGTTGGATATACAGACTTACCCAGTTCTAGCAAAGTTAGCCCAGTAAGCCATCATGCTCAGACTGGTCCTCTTGTCATCAGAGGAGAATGGCAGCAGAGCACCAACTTTCAGAGGCACGTCCAGGAAGGCCGCACCAGACACCATCATGGCCTCATCTGAATGGTCGCACCCCACCCAGTCTGGCCGAACAGCCGCGGCAGTGGAGGGTGCATACTGGTTCTCATACAGATACACTCTTTGTCCAGCAGCTGAAAAAGAATTTTGTCATACTGTAAATGCAGAAATGTTTGCAGTGGTTTTATGTTCACGGTTTTCACAAAGCAGTCTTGCCAAAAAAATTAAAACCACCACCAACATTTTTCCATTACAGTATCTGACTACAGTGTATGGCACTACCACTTTCCCGCTTACATGAAATTAAATCCCTGCGAACTAAACACATTTATAGTACTTTGAATGCATCCTCTGTACCAAGGAGATTGAAAAGAGGAAAGGCCAACCTCCTTGTCTGTTACAACTAATGAGACACCACAAAGTCTGATTTCCCAAAAGAATATGTAGAAATGAGAGTTTAGTTTGTCATTCTAGTAATGGACTCACCAGCATGTTTGCTTGCAATGAGAACAGTCGGGGCAACAAACATCTGATCTCCAAAGGCATGGGTGAACTGGTACTCCAGGGCATGTGGGTCGTCTGGGTTATCCCCTTCTCTGTACACCCTGCGTATGGCTGCCGCGATGTTGTTCAGGTTGGACTTCTGTTGGGAATAACGTAACCATTCAATCTAACTGACGTTTTAAAAGCAATAACACAAGCTTAGGTTGTGATGAAAAAATGTACGAAGACACAGGTGTTAAACTCACCGGATAAACTGCATTCATCCTCTTCTTCATCCTGAGAAGAAACCTGTCTTCTGTTATTCCTCGTCCAAAACCTCGGATGTACTGAGAGGGGAGCTGAAACCCATACTCATGGTTGCCCACGCCCAGAAGATAGTCCACAGTGTGTGCCCTCTTGAGATCAAATATGTCAGACGGATGCACTGGAAGAAATCTTCCATCAACTACAGGCCCAAAAGCAAGAAGTTCTCCCTTGGCACCTAGCTTCATCAAGAGACGTTGGCTACAGGCTACAATTTGGTCTACTGGCTTCTCTCTAAGGCCTGCCACCATGCTGGCCTTATCCTTTGTGTCGCAGCCCAGTTCTTTTGCCAACATCACTACTCTGTCCAGGGGATTTGAAACGACATCAAGCGTTTGACAGACACCACTCTGAGAGATGGCCCGTTGGAACAGACCCTTGCTGAGAGGCGAGACAAGGTGGTAACAGACACTTGTGCCACCAGCAGACAAACCGAACAGTGTAACCCGGTCCGGATCTCCTCCAAAGTTCCAGATGTTCTGTTGGACCCAAACCATTGCCTGGATCTAAGAGAAGAATGGAAATAGTGCACAAAAATGATGAGGTGTCGCCAATTTCTTTGCAGACATAATCTTCAAATACAGTTAATCAATTACAAACCTATGTGTCAAATAGGATGGCACACAATTGATCATACCAGAACACCATGTCCTTGTCATACATTTTATCTTACCTTGAAATTATCAACATCTTATTGCAGACAACATATGAATTATCTGACCTGATCGAGGAAAGCGACGTTCCCAGGAGCGTTCTCTTCCCCGGTGCTGAGGAAGCCGAGTGCACCGAGGCGGTAGTTGAAGGTCACGACTATCACATCTTGGTGGGCGGCCAGGGACAGGAAGGGAACCTGATGTCCCAGCCCGGACACAAATCCACCACCATGGATCCACAGGAGCACCTACAACAGATAGTGTTAAGATGTAATGCAAATCTTTGAATGTTATGTAATATAGAGAATGTATGAGTATGAAGCTAAAAGATGGGCATTTCCATAAAAGTATGATTAATGTACAGATACCTCTATTCCATCACACTGAAGAACAAGGCATATCCAGTTAGCCATGATAGTGCATGTAGGTCAAAACAGTGTACATGACATGATCTGTGTAACTACCTATAAATATCTCCCATGTGAAACACCGCCTTTCATTGAAACATCACCAGCCAAGTTAAAACTTACCGGCAGTCCAGCATCCTTTGTCAATGTTGGTGTTTCGATGTTGAGTGTCAGGCAGTCTTCATCAAATTTGTAGTGCTTGAGCTGGAGAGGGTAGAAGTTGAAGGCATCCTGATCCTGAGGACAGTAGGGGCCCAGTTCAGTAGCATCCCTGACTCCTTCCCATGGAGCAGCAGGCTGAGGGGCGCGGAACCGCAGGTCTCCGACAGGGGGCGCTGCGTATGGGATGCCCTTGAAGGTGTAGACAGGTTTGTCCGGCAGGTCGTTTGTGTACTGCACCGTTCCTCGCACCTTACCGCTGGCCGTAGGTACAATAGGAACCACCATGGTCCCCGACAGCTGCAAAGGAAACACTCTACATGATTTGCCCCTTTCTTAAGATCAAGGTGATAGCACTACTAAACATGGCACAAAAAGTTTGGTATCTCACATTTCCATTGTTTCTGTATTAATTTCAATGTAACGTTATTAACTACATATGTAACGTTAACTTATATATATATATATGTGTGTGTGTGTGTGAGTGTGTGTGTGTGTGTGTGTGCATAATGTATGGGAGTCACGTTAAAAAAAGCAATATAACGTTACATGTATAGCAAGTTATATACATTCATCTGCCAGGCCAATACAATACAGGCTTGTAATGATAACGTTAATGTTTACATATCAGATACAGATATATCATCGGCGTTATGTAGAACTTTGGAACGTGGACGTCAAGTTTTACTAGACTGCGACATCTGCAGCGGGGCCTGGTAGAGGCTAGCCGCAGGCGACAGCTGTAGAGCTACAAAAACCTTGATAAAACCCCCTTGATTGGAGAGAGAAAATGTTACAGCTAGCTCTACGTCTGTCGCCTGCGGCAAGGTCGATGCTACCAAAAAAACGTACCGTTTCAGGTAACGTTACTTTATACTAGTACTTAGTAGAATCAAGGGTTCTCAAATGCTTCTTCTAACCTTGCGTCCTTACGATATCTTCCAAGGTGCAGCTTTATGGTGTCAGACTGGGTATAAAGATTATAAAACATGTGACAGTCCGAAGTGGACTTTGTCAGCTTCGTGGGTCACAAGGAGGTCAATAGACGATGCTATTTAAAATAGGGGGCGAAAACTGAAAACAGGCAATTGATTGTTCACTCAATTGGGTTCAAATATTCATAGCATAAGAATATTGTACTTTTCTGGCCAAATAACAAAGAAGACGAAACAAGTGTGATTTTGTGTGACAATAAAACACTCCCCTTTGACATCGTATGGGCTGCCTTGTCCAATTGTCCAAGTTGCCTTGTCCATATACAACTCAACGAGTGCATTAAACGGCAGGGGTGACAACTATTCACTATTGGCTACTCAAGACTAAGACCTATCTAAGAGAAGAGCTCAATATACCTAAACTAACCAATTCCTCGGGTGTCAGGAACTTATTTGAAGGTGGTCGCCACTACATGGGTCCAACATGTGTCCAAGGTGCAGGTGGGGGTTACCTTATATTTGTGTCAAAGGTGAACGTACTCTAGGTCAAAATTGGCTTACGCTTTGAGTTAGAAACAGTAGATGCTGTTACTCGTGATGACCATGATGATGGGCATTCTTAACCAACTGTCCCAAGAGGTTTGAACAAAAACTGCTTTCGAAGGAAGAAGTGATTAGACGAATATTTAGATATAGATGTGAGGCCAAGGATTTTCAGTGTACACTTTGAAGTTTGATACTTTATCATCAGAGAAGTTAAAAACTCTTCTTTACATCAGAGTTAACTATAGATTAATGTTAGATGAAACTTTGTCATCGATAAAGTTGGAGAAGCAATGCATCCCCGGGCGAGATCCAGAATTCATTTCACGCCAATCATAATACCGGGAAAAAGAGACTGGCTTCAACACACACTCCATCTTCGATGGGCGTCAATGGGCGGGATCATTATTACGTGGGGTAGGGTCGTACAATGCGATTCGTCTTTGGCCGAGTGTGACAAGTAGGCATGTGGCAGGTACCAGATGTCATCCTTCTTTTGACATTCCTCTGCAGTACGTCTGTAGCACTGTATGCTAAGTTCGACCTCCATAAATGTGGAGGTATTGCTTTTGGCGTGGTAACTGTCTGTATCTGGACAGTGGTTTACAAAATCAAATTACTTTTAATATCTATGAGCAATTAGAATAAAATAAAGTGCAAGTTGCAATTACACTAATTACACGATTTTGAAGTGTATCTTTATGTATTCTCAGAGTGTTTTGACGGAATGTTGATCTACAAACCTTACACTAGTACTATGTCTAATTCAGCAAATCTGTTACTATGACAAATATTTGCATGTATTCTACAGTATATGTAGAAGTGTGCACAGGTTCCTGCCTTCTTACATCAATAAAGACAGATGCGCATTGCAACTATGAAGTGAACGTAACACTTTCAACTCTTGATGAACATCAGTATAAGTTATAATAGCCATGAACAGTGTATCTGGATGTTTCTTGTCAATGGTAAGCTGTCCATTTAGCCTATAACAATAACAACACTGCAACAATATGCCATGGTCACAAAGCTTCATTCACTATGTCTGGTCTGTAGGGAATAATGGTGTAAAATACAGACATAAGGCAATAAAGATTTGAAGTTGAAGATACAAATGTACATCAATTTGTTTTTTCACAATCTCAGTGCCATAGTACTACATGCCCTTGTACACTGCGATACAAAAACAAACTTCCAATCTGCCAATACAACAACCAATACTTTGTCTAATGGCTTGGGTCACTGCATACAGGACATAATTTCCTCCACTACGAGGATCACAACAAAGGAGAATGTTTGACCAGAAGTCACTATAAACTGGGAATAGATGCCTTGAGAACTGAAATTTCATGCGTTTTAGATTTCAACATTAGCCCCAGTATCAGTCCAATGCAGCTCCATATCTTGTTCATACATGACAGGAGGGACAGTGGGGATGGGGGGAGCTTTGTATTTTGGTATTGTCACAGTGTGGTGGTCACGTAGTGGGACTGGTAAATTTTCTACATGACCTAAAATCATGGTATCACTACTCACATCATAACACTGAACTCTGGCATGGCAGAGCATCAACCTAGTGCTGTGACCACCAGTAATGTAGATCTCTGACCCACACACAGTGGCACTGCTGTGGTCCCATGGGGCCTGATTGTTAGCCAACTTCACATAACAATCTTCCTGAGGATTGTAGCACAGGACACAGTCTAACCGTCCACCAACCAAATAGATCCTAAAACCAACAGTGCATGCCGATATACCCTGTATCCGTCTTGGCAACGGTGCTGCAAAGGTCCACACATTTTGGGAGGGATCATAGAATTGAACAGCGTCAGTCTTCTTCTTTAAGCCAGTAAAACCACCAAAGACATACACTTTTTCACAACATGTAGCTATTCCAAAATTACAGACTGCCAGTTTCAAGTCTGCCTGTTTTTTCCAACCCCAATTGTTACTGCTGTACATCTCCACACTAGATAGTATCTTTGCCTTTCTTGCACCATTACTAGCATTAGTCTTTCCCCCAACAACATACACCCGTCCATCCAGTGCTGCCATTCCATGCCTATATCTTCCTGTCTTCAGAAAAGCCATCCTACCCCAAGAGTTCTGAGACGTCTGATACCTCCATACTTTAGACTCAAACATTATACCCCCTGTCACTATTACATCATTCTGGACAACGCATACTGCACTTCCTGCTGTTTTCTGAAGGGACTGCGGCAATGGGGAATTGGCAATGCAGTCACACTGGAGGTCAAGTCTATACATGTATGGGTTTGTTTCATTTCCATAGCACTCTCTTTTACCACCAAAAACCAGGATTTCTTCTTTGAAGATTTGGCGGGGTATAGATTCATCCTCTATCAGAAACTCGATGTCAGGAATCCCTGCAAACACCTTGTCTGTCTGCATGAGGTTCTGTAGGTAGTCTTGGTCCATACATGTGAAACGGACACAGTCCATGAGAAGCTTGTGATGTTCTTGACGTTCCTCCAGGTTGTATTTTACCCAACGCATGACTGTCTCCAACACATGTTCCTCTTTCTCAGCATGAAGGCCATTATCTGAGATGTATGTTACTAAGAAGTCAACAGGCATCTGAAGGAACTCCTCAGTCCTGCAAACTTTTTCAAAGTTCTTCAGGGCAAAGCTTCTTGCAAACCCAGACAAATGTCTTCTCGACATCTTGTCTGCTAGTACCCAGGTCCCCAAACATGTCTCTGCACACAGGTGCTCCTTTAAAAACTCTTCACATTGACATTCCACAGGCTCCACCTGAAGCATGTTTGCTGCTTCAAACAGGGGCTGAACGTTGTCCATGGTGATGTGGAGCTTGGATGTGTAGGCATAGTCAACCAGCATCTCTAGAGCCTCCCCACTCACCCCACCTATTTCCACCTTGTCTTTCTTACTCTCACTGTGGCTTCCACTGAACATGGCCCTGAAGTAGTCTGTGCAGATGGACAGAACAAAGCGATGACAGGGGATCTCCTTTCCCTCAGCACACAGGGTCACATCCACCAGGTGACCCTCGGACCTCAGCTCCTGCAACCGCTTATAGAACCAAGGAGCATGATGGCCCTCTGCTGCTTTAGAACTGCCATCCATTGCTACATGGAGAAAAGGGAAATTGTTCAAATTCAAAATACAGTATCATAATTGTGAAGAAAAAGCAGGTAGAACTTTGCATAGTAGACATAAACTCCCCTCCAATAGTATTGAAATAAAGTCCTTCCATGTCAGTAACTAATATCAAAGACATTACATATAGTATGTCCTTGTTCAAACACCTAGTACCTGGGAATATACTTTTACATTTCCTAGGGAAGAAATCCCACTTCACAACATGTCAGAACACTAACATCAATGTCCTTGCTGACAAGACCCTCTTCAAACAAAAGGTACCTGTGATACTGAATGTGTGCTATACTAGCTTTGCTTTGTTTACTTTCTGTATCTGTATCTGTATTGTTCTAGCTAGTATAACTTCCCTTTGACACATGGCACACACACAGCTTCGCAGGCACACGTCATGGTGGCAGCTGGTTATATGAGCTCTTTCATAAGAGTTTCCTGCGAGCGACTGGGTAACATTTCAAAGGTGAAGAATCCTGGGTAACATTTCAAAGGTGAAGACCCATCAGAAATAAACAGTCTCATCTCGACCATCGTTAAGACTTCCATGACACTGTCCGTAACATACACACCCAATCCCTTGATCTCGGAAGTTAAGCAACGTGCAGTTTGGTCAGTACTTGGATGGGAGAGGAGACCACCAAGGAAGGCTGGATGCTGTAGCCCAGCCAAGAATTCAGTCAATCTGAGCTAAAGGGCACCCCAATAAACTCAATTCGTCTTTGGGAGGGGACATTAAACGAGGGTCCTGTGTTCAAGGAGGTGCCTCGAGCACGTAATTCAGCCTCATTACTAAAAAATTGGGTACCTAGTACTAGCTGCAAATAATATTCCAGCTGAATTATCCTATAAATGGTGCCTGGAAAGTGGCGGAATTTTTACAATCATGGGCCTTCACCTTTGACATATTACCCAGACTTCATGTCACCTGCACATGCGTAGTGAACTCTGTGAAAGAGCTTATTACAAAGACCTTTTTAACCTCCTTGGATGTACAACTACAAGTCTTTGCGTGATTTTTAACCTCCTTGGTACATCTGACTGCAAATGTTGTTTGGTTCTATCTAGTGAGGATACGCCTACTGTATTTAATGATTTATTTATCACAACACTTGTTGGATACGGCTCTTCAAAACCAAGTGATGCCATATATCATCTTGTCAACCAAAATATATTTCTGCCCCCCCCCCTCCCCAAACAAAACGTTACACAAGACTGTCTATCCACACCGTCAGATATTGACCTGATGGTCCCCTTTGCTTATATACATTTAGCGAAGTATATTCTTATATCACAAATCTATCTATGGTTTATTTGTTGGGCGAGTTGACGAAAGTAAAAAGCATCACAAACCTACCGAGAAAGTTTTGAGGTCATCCAGTTCACACGAGCTGTTCGCGATGCAATGTGGGAATGGTAGCATGCTGTGTTGGGCTATTCCAAAATATAACACTACAGGTAACCGTTAGGTTAAATGCATTAACACCGCTTTTTACTCTAAAATAGTAGATCCCACTGTCCAGAGCTACTTGCTTCTTTATATCAATATTTAAGACCACTCAGGCCTAGAATTACTTGTCCTTGTCAGTGCCATATGCCCAACTATCCTATTTTACTAAAACCCATACCATCTTTGACCATCTTTGCTCCACCCCTTTCTTTTTTTCGAACGACCCATGTTCCTTGGAAAAGGGGAGACGATGACATTAGAATTTCACCCACTAATACATGCGTTCCAATGGGAGAGTTGAGGAAACAAATATGCAATCATCTCAAGAATAAAAAGTTCAAGCCATACAAACTTACCTTCAAATGATAGCCTACTACATCCAGTCTCGGCAAATTCCTTGGCAAGAATTTCTATACGGCTAATCTTTTGATACACCCCCCTGATTAGAGCCCTTGGATTGGCCCATTTGGCTGAAAACACCATTCTGGCGACGATACCACTATTTCAGGGGGGTGCGGAAACCCCCTCGATGGAGAAAGGTCCTTTTTTACAACTAATTCTACCAGTGTAGGGTCTTTCCTACTGCAGCCACCCCCAAAATGCCCAGATTTCACATAAAATCCCACCAAGAAAGGCTTTTCAATGGTTTAAAGCCTTGTTTTTATTTGAGATCTCTCACCGTGGGCTCTAGGCGCCTGCGCTAATGCTTACGTCACCCCAAAAAGCAGGCTGGAATGTGGAAATCCTCATATTATAGGCCAAGTTGATTTCATTATATGGATAATGTTACTATGGGAACCCCAAAACTGATGCGAGCGTGCGAATAAAAAAAGTTAGATTTCATTATGGATCTAAGTCGCCAGGAAGGTTGTAACGTTACAAATGACTGAAAGCTCAAAGTATGGTAGACCCAACAATAGATCCTTCATTTTTGTTCTTTCACATCTTCTCCTATGACCTTGCTATTTCTTGGAATTGACATTGCCATTCATTCTATGAAACCAGTAGATGTTTCCGATGTCTATTTGCATTCTACGGTATATCTTCGCTCATTTTGCAGTTGCTTTGTACGCCAGCGTGATTGAAAACTTATTTAATTTATTTTGGCCGGAAATTGATGCGCGTACGCGCGTAGATGTCATCTATAACGTTATATTCAAATCAACGTGGCCTGAATATTTGATCCAGGTTTGTGCTTTGCAGTATCAACTTTTGAAATGTCATAAGAGGCGTAAATTGTCCCCTCCGCCCACCATCAAAGACCGCCGCCGTGAATCCCGCCGTGAGGAGAACCCGTGAGAGGAAATATCATTTCAATAAATCATCTAACGTTAACACGCTCGGGTATAACTTTGGCTCATGATTTGCCATTAAGTAACGGCAGAAAGGCACACATGTATAAGCCTCTATATCCGATCCCGCCCAATTACAGTCAGACTTGCCTAAGCGCTCACTGCTGAAAGCCGGTCTCCTGGCCATAACCTCCACTTTTTCTTGGTCACGAAATTAAGCGACCTTCGCAAGACGGTTACCTTTCCAAGGCGGTCACTGCCACGTTGAATGCGGACCGACAGGGTTCCAATCCCTGCCCAAGACGACCATATCGATTTTGTAATGGTAACTATTGAAAAATCGCCGGTCAATTTGCCTTACATTGTGACGGCAACTGAACCGGATGGGTAATGAATGTTGGGTTCGGGGAAGTCTACTGCAATATGGGTGGAGATACTCTCGCCCTGTAATAATAGATTTGTTCTCTACATTCAACTGCAACAAAATCTAAATCTAATTCTCACCAAGGCGCTTTTTAATGCAATGTCATCAAATTTGTGAAGTAATCTATAGGTACGTAAAATGGCCTCGCGTGCGGTATACATAGAAGAAGCGTTGCTAGATAACCGGCGCGCTTCGTGCTTGTTTATATCGCGTCGTAGATTTGACCCTAAAAAGACATGTAAAAGCTTTTACCTCGCCGAAACATACAAGACGTACAGTGGACACCTTGAGCATATTTGTGGCGCGGTGGATATAGCAGTAGCACTTTTCGTGCAAAGGGCCCGTTGTAGGAATCCCTTGACGCGAGTTCTCGATCGAAAGAGACAGCCTATTACAAGACTAACAGGCAGATTTTATCGGATCATCGTGATTCTTGGTATGGTCCCTATAATTTGACGGTGATTATGCAAATCAGAATATAATTTGCATAATTAATGAGGAAAGTCTATAAACCCGCTCTGTCCATTATAGGACTATTGCAATATGAGATCTTCATAATTGAGAAAGATAAGAATGTTGCTAAACATTATGCAAAAAAGACCTAATTTGTATAATTGTATAATAAATGAGAAAATGCTATAATCCCACTACGGTGAATGACTGGGATTACTTACTTGTGGCATTTGGAAGTTATATACAGGTGGACATCATTGAATATTAGTTACGCAAGTGAGGACCTCATTTGCATAAATTATCAGAAAATTCTATTAAAGCCTCTTTCTGAACATAGATTGTGTACGCCTGTTATTTGGGTGGAGAAACAACTAATACAATGTATGCAAATGAGTTTATTTGCATAATTAATGATAGACAATGACTGACTGATAAACACGATTATGACACTAGTTGTAAAGGTAAAATCATTTGGCAAAGGTATGGATTCGTAGAACTCTATTTCTTTTTGACATGTGTGCAGTAACGTTATGTCTGTAGCACTGTATGCTTTAAATGTTCCCCTTAAGACTCAATTGAATTAATTATATGGTCTATTTCTTAAAGTCAAATTAACTTTAAGAAAAAGACATTTAGAAATCTACGAGCACGTTGCAATCACACTAATCGATTTTGAAATGTGTCTTTATTATGAGTTTATGCAAAATTTTGATCTACAAACCTTACACTAGTACTATGTCAAGAAATGCATGTTATAACATCAAATATTTGCATTATCCTACAGTATATGTAGAACAGTGCACACACTAATTCTTCCACGTAGTGAGTGGCAAATTTCGAGGGTCCAGCTTTGAGTTCACATTTCTCATAATCTGATGCCAACTGGCACTTAATACTAACATGGCTGGCCATGGAAAGTGTAAGAAGTGATGTGTTTTTGGCGAAAATTGATTTTGGGCGAGAGGCTCAATTGTTTGTATGCCTATGCGTTGAGACGGTTTCACCCCATTGACCCAGATTCACCACCCATGCGTTCTGTGAGCTGTTTTTTTTACGTGAAAAAAAGTTTTTTTCCCAAAAAAAGTACAAAAAGTAGAGAGGGTGAAGAAACTGAGACCCAGTTGCTTGTAAAGCTGGAGAGATACCCTTTATTCCCATACACGGCTTTTCTGCTTCAGATGTATTTCCTGAAAGAGACGGCCTCTCCACTTGAAGGTGTGTAGCCTCGAATTGAGACCCCAATAAACTGGGTATGCACCGTTAAGTGTGCCAGGGTTCTCCCCAGAGAGTGGAATAAGGGAGGCCCTCCACTATACTCTCAGCCAGCTCCACTATACTATTTTTCAAATTTAGTGTGTTTCTTCCCTATTTTCTTTGTTAGTTTGCTAAGAGTAAGAATAGTAAGATTAATGACAATTCACAGATTTTTGTACCAAGTGGCATCACTTTTCCAGTCAGCATTGTCTGCAAAAACTTGTGAATGAGCAATGATCAAAACAATAGTAGTTTTGCCACTTCACAACATAGGAATAACAACAGTATATTATACTTGTAGTATTTGACACCCTCTGTCATTGCAAAATGAACCCATTTTCATGAAAGTGCAGCGCGTTGGTGCGGGTTATTTTTGCCAGCCCCTCCACTATACTAAAAAATTCTGGGGAGAACCCTGTGTGCACACAAAATTAAAAACATAAAAGATTTCTGCCTCCTTTCATTCATAAAGACAGATGTGCATTGCAACAATGAAGTGAACATATGTCTACCTCATTGATAACATACACAGTATAATGGATTGAAATACAAGTATAACTTACATGTAGAGAGTTCCCCTTTGCCAATATGCAGCCAGTGATACTTGGTCATATGTCTTTGGTCAAAAACTCACTGCATGCAAGACATAATTTCCTCCATCCAGGATTACAAAACAGAAGAATTTGTAACTAGAATACAAAGTCACTATAAACTGGGAATACATGTAGATGTACTGGGAACTGAAACATCATCCATCCTAGATTTCAACATATGCCCGCCCCAGTAGCAGCCCAATGGTGCAGGTCAATGAATGGATTCATATATTCTTCATATGGGATAGGAGGGTCAGTGGGGATGGGGGGAGGTTTGTATTTTGGAATTGTCACAGTGTGGTGGCAACGCAGTGGGGCTGGTAGATCTTTTAACTGACCCACAATCAGGGTATCACTAGTCACATCATAACACTGAACTGTTCGTTGGCTGGACATATATAGACAAGATCTGCGGCCACCTGTAATGTAGATCTCTGATCCACACACAGTGGCACTGCTGTGCTCCCAACAACAATCCTGATTGTTAGCCAACTCCACATAACAATCTTCCTGAGGATTGTAGCACAAGACACAGTCTAACAGTCCACCGACCAAATAGATCCTAGAACCAACAGTGCATGCTGATATACTCCGTAGTGCTTTTGGTAAGGGTGTTGCGAAAGTCCACACATTTTGGGTGGGATCATAGCACTGAAGGGCAGCTGTGGTTTTCTCTATGCTAGTACGACCACCAAACACATACACTCTGTCACAACAGGTAGCTATACCAAAATTGCAGACTGCCAGTTTCAAGTCTGCCCGTTTCTTCCAAATCTTAGTTTTTCTGCTGTACATCTCCACACTAGATAGTAGCTTAAGGTCTTCTACACCATCAGATCCCCCAATAACATACACCCGTCCATTCAGTGTTGCCATTCCATGAAAATATCTTCCTGTCTTCAGAGGAGCCATCCTAGTCCAAGTCTCCACAGATGGCTTGTACCTGAATGCTTTAGACATAGTTAAGTTACCGCCTGTCACTATTACATCATTCTTGACAACACATGCTGCACTTCCTGCTGTTTTCTGAAGGGATCGTGGCAATGACGAACTGCTGACATAGTTACATTGGAGGTCAAGTTTGTACATATAATGGTTTGATCGTAGGGCTGTGTACCTAAATACCCGTACCTGTACCGTACCTAAAAAATTGTTTAGGTACAGGTCCGGACCTAAACATCTGTGTACCTGTACCTGTACCTAAACACACTAAATCACTTATTTTTACCAATTTTTAAGACTGCTGGACAAGTAAATCCCAAATCAACAATGACAATTGTGATAAGCTTGCAGTTGAAACTCAAGAAAACTTGTTTTGAGATTCAAATATGCAATTCTCTGTATAAAGATGACAATTTATCACTAGAAAAGACAGTTAGCTACATGTTTAACTTACATATACTTAGTTAAAATTCTTTAGGTACAGGTGCAGGTCCGGACCTGTACCTAAAGAGGCCTGTATCGCCGCCAAAAACCAGGATTTCTTCTTTGAAGATTTGGCGGGGTATAGATTCATCCTCAATCAGAAACTCGATGTCAGGAATCCCTGCAAACACCTTGTCTGTCTGCATGAGGTTCTGTAGGTAGTCTTGGTCCATACATGTGAAACGGACACAGTCCATGAGGAGTTTGAGGTTTTCTTGTCGTTCATCCAGGTTGTGTTTTACCCAGCTCATGACTGCCTCCATTACATGTTCCTCTTTTTTGGCATGAAGGCCATTATCTGAGATGTATGTTACAAGGAAGTCAACAGGCAGCTGAAGGAACTCCTCAGTCCTGCAAACTCCTTCAAAGTTCTTCAGGGCAAAGCTTCTTGCCAGCCCAGACAAATGCCTTCTCAACACCTTGTCTGCTAGTGCCCAGGTCCCCAAACATGTTTCTGCACACAGGTGCTCTTTTAAAAACTCTTCACATTGACATTCCACAGGCTCCACCTGAAGCATGTTTGCTGCTTCAAACAGGGACTGAATGTTGTCCATGGTGATGTGGAGCTTGGATGTGTAGGCATAGTCAACCAGCATTTCTAGAGCCTCCCCATTCACCCCACCTATTTCCACCTTGTCTTTCTTACTCTCACTGTGGCTTCCGCTGAACATGGCCCTGAAGTAGTCGGTACAGATGGACAGAACAAAGCGATGACAGGGGATCTCCTTTCCCTCAGCACACAGGGTCACGTCCACCAGGTGACCCTCGGACCTCAGCTCCTGCAACCGCTTGTAGAACCGAGCAGTATGACGGTCTCCTGTAACTCTAGAATGGCCATCCATCGCTACACAGAGAGAAGGGAAACTGTTAAAAACACAGCATTGTAATTGTGAAGATAAAGCAGATAGAATTTTGCCTAGCAGACCTTAACTCCCCTCCAATAGCATCAAAATCATGCACTATACCAAGCTTTGCTGGATAGTGCTCTTCAAAACCAAGTGACGCCAAATCCGTTGTTGTTGTTGTTGTTCTCCTTGTTTAACGTCTATTTCACCGCTAGACATGGTCTATTGGTGCTTTTGCTGCTATGTGCTCTTTGGTTTGTTGTCCTCGCTGGTGCTTGTACTCTGGTACTTTGCATATGCTTGTTTGTGCCAAATCCAAAAAAAATTCTGCCCCCCCTCCCCTCCCCATACATAACCCTACATGAGCACAAATGTGTCTACACCGTCAGATATATATTAACCACACGGTCCCCTTTGCGAATATACAGCAACGAAGTATCAGCTTACAATACTGCAAATCTATCTATGGTTTATTTGTAGGACGAGTTGACGAAATAATAAGTCTAACCAAGGAGCTTTTATCAGTGATAAAAGCTCCTTGGTCTAACAGACTTACCGAGAAAGTTTTGAGGTCACCAGTTCACACGAGCTGTGCGCGATGCAATGTGGGAGTTGTTGGACTATTCCAAAAATATCTATTGGGAGGTTGCATTCTTATAAACCCCTTATCACTCAAAAACATTACATCCCAATGCCCAGAGCTACTTGTCTTTTGAAAGATATGTAATACTTGATCTAAGACTGATTGCCTCTATCTGTGCGTGATACGACTCATTATACCATTTGCCAACCCATACCCACCTATGCCTTCCCTTACCCCTTTTTCGTATGGCCCATTTTCCTTGGAAAACTGAGGAAATCCAGATCCAATTTGATCCAGATTTATGCTCCAGTAACCTATGAAATACCGTTATACCGCTATAGAATAGTTGCTGTACGTAGAGTGTATTTCTTCGCAGGTTTCATTTGGGCAAACCTCCTTTAGTAATTTGGGAACGATTTTCTTCGACGCCGCTGCAAGGTTTGGTTCCAAGCGTGGACAGCTTGGCAAGACAGCCCCAGCTGGAGGTATGTTTTTCAAATGTTCAGTGATGTGTGTCTGGGTGTCATCAAACTGACAGTTGTGTCTTTCAATGGTGCTTGCCACATAACAAGGACGTAGGCGAATGGCTTCGACGGTGAGGACGCTTAGCCGAGAGAAACCAACATGTCAACTACCATCAAGCCGAGTTTTTGTTGCCATTAAGTAACTGATGTACCGTAATAAATAAATGATGTACCGGTATGTCCAACTTGGTTCAACTCGCAAAACTTATTACGGTCATCCAGGTATCAGTGTACTAGTAGATGATCAGCGGATTCACGTTTTTTTTAGAAATTGCGTTAGTTTACTGTAATTATTTGTGTAATAATTTTTGTAAACCATGGTAAGATATTGCACGTGTGCCGAGGACGGTCTGTTGGTAATTAGCGCCTTCTTTGTTGTCTACATAAACAGCGGGACCTTCAGGTCTAAATCTTCGGTACAAAATCGTCAAGTTTTCTGACAGGCCGGTTTTTGTTTAGCCTACAGCCCAGTCTAGTAGCTTGGTGTTGTTTAATTTCAATCAGACTATCATACAAGGCATGTATGTAGGTCAAAATACATTGTACCCATGATTGCTTACATTTTTTTAAAACGTATTAAGGCAAATTTATAACAACTGGTATTACTACTTGATTTCTTTTTAATCTACAAAAATTGAAATTTGTTTTTATTTCTTTGAATAAGTCTCCTGATCATGATTTTTCATCATTAACATTTGTATATCTTTTTTTCTAACAGAGGAAGAAAGGAAAGATTAAATCAATAGGAGATGGAAGGTACCAGCTTGGGACAACACACTGGTGAGAAACCCTACATGTGTGGGGAATGTGGGTACAGGGCAGCCCAGAAGTCGCATCTGTCCCAACACATGAGAATCCACACAGCAGAAAGGCCTTTCAACTGTGACCAGTGTGGCTATTCTGCAGCACAGAAATCCAATTTGGACCAACATCAGCTAGCTAAACACACTGTTGAGAAACCCTACATGTGTGGGGAGTGTGAATACAAGACAGTTTACAAGTCTTACTTGTCCCATCATATAAGATCTCACACTGGGGGAAAAGGTCCCTTTAAGTGTGACCAATATGACTACTCAGCTTTGCATAAATCAGGTTTGGACTACCATCTCAAAGCCAAGCACACTGGTGAGAAACCCTACATATGTGGGGAGTGTGGATACAAGACAGTTGGAAAGTCTCACTTATCCAAACATATGAGGACTCATACAGGAGAAAAACCCTTTAAATGTAACCAGTGTGACTATTCTGCAACACAGAAACAACATTTGGACCAACATTGCCTAGTTAAACACTCCAGTGAGAAACCCTACATGTGTGGGGAATGTGAGTACAAGACAGCAAGCAGGTACCTTCTTTCTCAACATATGAAAGTCCACGGTGGAAAGAAACCCTTCAAGTGTCACCAATGTGACTATTCTGCTTTGCATAAATCCACATTGGATTACCACCTGGCGAAACACACTGGAGAGAAACCCTACATATGTGGGGAATGTGGATACAGGACAGCAAAACGGTCTAACTTATCTCAACATATGAGAATCCACACAGCAGAAAAGCCATACAAGTGTGACCATTGTGATTATTCTGCGGCACAGAAATCCAATCTTGACCATCATCAACTAGCTAAACACACTTGTGAGAAGTCCTACATGTGTTGGGGGTGTGGTTACAATACAGCTAACAGGTATAACTTATCCCATCATATGAGATCTCACACTGGGGAAAAGCCCTACAAGTGTCACCAATGTGACTACTCAGCTTTGTATAAATCAGGTTTGTCTTACCATCTCAAGACAAAGCATTCTGGAGAAAAACCCTACATGTGTGGGGAGTGTGGCTTCCGAGCAGCTGTGAAAAGTAGCTTGTCCATGCACATGAAATCTCATACAGTGAAAAAGCCATACAAATGTGACCAATGTGACTATTCTACAGCATGGAAAGCCAATTTGGGCAAACATCACGTAGCTAAACACACTAGCGAGAAACCCTACATGTGCGAGATATGTGGACACAGGACAGCTCAAAAGTCTCACTTATCCGAGCACATGAGAAGTCATACTGGAGAAAAGCCCTACAAGTGTGACCAGTGTGACTATTCTGCAGCACACAAATCCACTTTGCAGTACCATCTGAGAAAACACAGTGATGAGAAACCCTACATATGTGGGGAATGTGGATACAGGACAGCAAAACGGTCTAACTTATCTCAACACATGAGAATCCACACAGCAGAAAAGCCCTACAACTGTGAGTGTGACCAGTGTGACTTTTCTGCAGCACAGAAATCCAACCTGGAACAACATCAGATAGCTAAACACACTGGTGAGAAACCCTACATGTGTGGGGAGTGTGGATACAAGACAGCTAACAGGTATAACTTATCCAGTCATATGAGATCTCACACAGGGGAAAAACCCTACAAGTGTCCCTAATGTGACTACTCTGCTTTGCATAAATCAGGTTTGGTCTACCATCTCAAAACAAAGCATTCTGGAGAAAACCCCTACATGTGTGGGGAGTGTGGCTTCCGAGCAGCTGTGAAAAGTAGCTTGTCCATGCACATAAAATCTCATACAGGGGAAAAGCCGTACAAATGTGACCAATGTGACTATTCTACAGCATGGAAAGCCAATTTGGGCAAACATCACGTAGCTAAACACACTAGCGAGAAACCCTACATGTGCGAGATATGTGGACACAGGACAGCTCAAAAGTCTCACTTATCCGAGCACATGAGAAGTCATACTGGAGAAAAGCCCTACAAGTGTGACCAGTGTGACTATTCTGCAGCACACAAATCCACTTTGACGTACCACCTCACAAAACACACTGGAGAGAAACCCTACATGTGTGAGAAGTGTGGATACAGAACTGCTCAAAGGTCTAACTTATCCCAGCACTTGAGGACTCATACAATAGTAAAGGCAAACAAGTGTGAGTAGTTTGCTGTACAATATTCAAAATTGTACAAACATCATTGTGCTAAACACCTACTGTTTGGGGCCTGTCCTATCCCAACATATGAGAACTCATACACTTGTCTAGTGTGGCACTGTAATTGTGACTTGTGTGGCATATGTGCTAATTTAAGGGTAAAACATGTCAATGAAAGAAGTGTAGTATAGTGCTGTTCTGGCCCAATGTTTATGACTTTGCAGAGGGGAAATACCTTGATGTTTGTGTTGTGACTTCTATTGAAACCACCCACTGTGAGACATGTTGTACAAGTTGTTGAAAGTAGTTCAGTGTGATGTAGATTTTATCATTAGACGTTTATTTATGTATGCTAGGCTAGGAGACTGAAACTTGCTGCTCACTGTGTCCGACACACCGACATTATTGCATCCAAACTAGTTTTATGGGAGCCTACAAAAGGGAGGAAAAGCCGGGGAAGACCCAAAGTCAACTACATCGACAATCTTAGAGCCGACACTAACCTACATGATGTGAGGGAAATCCAGTCCTTGATGAAAGACAGGGAGGAGTGGAGACGACTTTCTAGCTTGGCTCGAGCGGGAGCTCGACCAAAGTAAAGTAAGTAAGTTATGTATGCTTACAATTTGAGAACTTAGGTGGGAAGGAAAGTCTTGTAAATAAGTGTGAGTGTTCAGTAGCAAAATGTATAAAAGGATACACATTATTAGCCAGGAACAAGACTTGGCAGGGTAGTAAGAAGTGAGCATGGTATGGTGAAGAGTACTGTATGTCTACTTCATCTTTGTACAGGAAATTTACTTACCTTGATACATGGAGTTTATACACAGAAGATTATAGCTAACTGGTAACGATGGATGTTATAGGCATACGTGTATGTGCATCAAAATAGGACTAAGATCAAATACGTCCTGTAAAATCCTGAGACGGTGATGAACGCTGTAAGTTGAATGATTAGGCCTCTTCTAAGAAAGTGTTTACATCTTAGCTACATGTAGAAGAAACTTCGTATTTCGTATTTGTTTTGATGTAGGTTTCGATTTAATGATGTTAGGTTGTTATTTTGTCATTACTATGTAGAGTTGTTAGTTTGTTACATTGTATTATATTATTGTGTATCTGTCTGTACACTGATAAGTGTAGGCCATGCAGCAACTAGAAATAAATAAATGTTTTTACCAAGAAGTTGAAACTTGGATTCGGTAAAAATAAGATGTCCACCTTTGATGCTTATAAATATGTGTGCAATGGTTGGACAGAATATGTCCTGAATACTACCTGTACGTATGTAAACTAAAAAGGAGTTTCTTCTGGACGTTTTCTTCCTCCTGGAGTTGCTCAGTCGACGTCACTCCCGTCCTCCAGGCCACATCTCCTGTCGACGTTACAGGAAACTGCTCCTGGCCAATGCATTTTTATCACGTACAGCTGTACATACAAACCATTTTATCCCGTGCATGCAGCCTTATGGCTTTCTCCAGTTTCTATCTTAAACTACATCAATGCAAGCAGAGGCAGAAAGTGATCCAGCGATGAGTTCTGTGTTCTTACAGTATATTGAAAATGGCCACATAAGTACAGCATTGTTGATGGCATAGATTCAGTTGTGTTGATGGCACAGCGAATGAGTTCGAGTACTAGTGAACGAGCTTCATTGATAAAGTGTATTTGTTTTGTTGTATCTTCAATCATACTTTTACACCATGGATAACGACCAAGGTCATAAACATCCATTGTTGGTAGCTAAAATGTTTCCATCCAGCGGAAAAGAGGATTCTATGTGGCGACATATCAAATCATATCACGTTCAGGTTTTGTGTCAGATTACTTTGTACAATGTACGTAAAGGTTGTCGTCTATATACCTTGCCAAACATGCCATTTTTCCTATTTGCTCTACACATTTTTTGCACATTACAACAAATACTTAAGGCCAGAACCGAAATTCACTGTACAAAGTTAAGCGCATTGTAACCCACCTAGTTGCTTTCCATCTAAACATACATACATTATGTAAACACAACTACCATTTTATACATTGTAGAGTCACTTTTTCGCAGAAGATACACAATCAACTCAGCTTCAAACAAACAGTGCAGCAGAACAGCTACGTTGGGAATTTGCAGCAGAATGATTACATTTATAACGTTAACAATGCGCTGACTTTGTTGTGACATCTGTATGTTTGTTTGAACCTTTGTTTTGTAAAGAACTGAATTGATATATTTTCTAAATAGCCAAAACACAAGTGCCAATGTACCATGTTCATGTAGCTGTCCGTGCATTGCATGAAGTGTCGCTCCAGGCAGCCGCTAGCAAGGATGTTTGTTTGTTTGTTTGTTTATTTTGATCTCCAATTAGAATTTACAATGATTATCATAAACTCTATTCTTCCTGGAGTCGTCCATGAACATGAACATGTGCTACTCGACAAAAAACTCAGAGAGGAGCATGGTGTATGGGCTGGGTTTCAGACGCTAGCACATGAACGGGTGTATCGGTACAGCGAGTAAGCCAAGAAAATTTTCCACATTTCGGGAATGAATCCCTTAGTACTGAAGACAACCAGATGAGAGAAGCATTTCATAAGCAGGTCAATAGCGACAGTCTCAGAGGGGGTGTGTTTCACATCCCCGCGCCTCATCCACACCACCGACCATGGCTGAATCACGATAGGGGGCTCTAACGGTCACCGCCGCTCTGAGCCGTGTGCTACCTCTCCCTAGTGCACTAATGCTGGCTACAAGGACCATGTGGCACTTCTCTGCCATTGGGCAACCTTTTTACTGAGCCAGCTTAGCTGAGCGGTTGCTGTTTCACTGTGGGAGTACAGGATGGGCATGCTGACGCTCTCAATATTTTGTTGTGTGAACCTGCTGCATTCTCTTCGTTCAGCACTCATCTAGGGCGGTCTAAAGCACATCTATAAAAACCCAATGTACCGTTTCTGCGGTAGAAGGAATAGAACACGTTTCCCGAAACACTCGCCAATGAGTCAATCGTCATGTACCCACCCCATGTACCGTACTGTCAGTAAGTTGATGGTCGAGTTACCTGTTTTGACACTGGAGGACTCTTCCAGCGAATGCCTGTGCATACTAGTAGATGGTCCGTGCTTTGGTAATTCAAAGCGTTTATATACAAGTGTTCCCATCATCTTCAGGTGACAAAGTGTAGAGGTAGATTGTCATAGTCCTCAGTTTTACTGATTGAAAGTTCTCTTAAGCTTATTGCGTTTTTCACATTATGCCACTCACTCCGAGTCTCTACCAGACTCCATAGGTCGCTGGAAAATTGGCTGTATCCTGCACTCCCAGGCAAGCTAACTCCTCTGGCAATGGGCATATTATTTGTGTACCCAAGCTTCTATCAGATAAAAACTCCTTGGTCTACCTAGCCGAATGATTATTTTTCCAGCGACCTGTGGAGTCTGGTAGAGACCAACTCACTCCGTTGATATTGCTAACAGTAATGAGCCCCGACTAGACTGGGGAGCTCTACTGTCTCGCTCCCCGTGGGAAGAACCCCTCGGCCTCGCCGTCTAGCCACGTCCACTGCGGCCGCAGCACCTGTAACGGTAAAAGCCGGGGCGCAGACCCCGGGTCGGCGGATCACCTGTCTCAAGACACGGATCCCCGCCGGTTATGTGGTGATTGCCTTAAGGTCCGAACAATATCTGGATGAATATGCATAATAGATCATAATATAGTCTAGGCCAGCCTCTGGATTGGTAGTTAGTTTTAGGAGAGAATAACTGGAACTTAAAACATAGACTTCTTATTTTTTTTCACTTTCCCATGCCCTTTGCATTTCACTCTTCCAACCAGATCTGCAGAATGTGTCCAGTCGTTTTTCTTGGCACCAAACGCCCTTTGGAATCTTTGTGCCTATGTTACATGTATATTATGCATGGTAACCGGCATACAAGTTTTAACATGTTGGGCAATATTTTTGTACTTAATATTTGACACACATGTTTACGCAATTACCTACATCAAATTGCCACCAAGCTCTACGCTCTGTCTGACAATACATACAACAAACTACGTCTCATGTATCACGCACCTAGAGCACAAAATTGAAGGTCGACATCACTCAATGCACATTCTTTTCTATACTAGATCTACTCGGTTTTCTCTTCCCATGATTTTAATCAGCATATGTAGAGTTGGAATAGATACACAAAGTTCTGGCTTTAATCTATGGGCATATTGCTGTGAGAGAACAAACCTACAGATCCCGACACTCTAGAATTTCCAAAGCTAGAGTGCAGAGGCTAGAGTGGACATTACAAATGATAGAATCTACTTCAAGGCATGTCACGCGGGCGTTCTTCTGACAGGCCCCGTGGCCAGTACGTATCAGGGAGGGTAGGGAAGGATTCTCGACGAGGTGTCTCCAGGAATATCGATATCCCATGGCCAGTAGGTGTTTGGGAGATTCGGGAGGGATCCTCTCCGTCTAGTGCTACGGGTCCCCTCCCCAGGAATCACCCAAGGCCAATAAGTATCAGGTGGTGTGAGGGGCAAGGATTCTCGACTAGGTATGTTACTGGTTCCCTCTCTATAGTCAGGGATCTCCCATGGCCAGTAGGTGTTTGGGATATTCGGGAGGGATCCTCTCCGTCTAGTGCTACTGGTCCCCTCCCCGGGAATCACCCAAGGCCAATACGTATCAGGTGGTGTAACTGTTAAGGATTCTCGACTAGGTATGTTACTGGTTCCCTTTCTATAGCCAAGGATCCCCCATGGCCAGTAGGTGTTGGGGAAAGGTGACAAAGGCTCTTGGAATACTGTTTGGGGGGAATGCTCCTCTGGGGTCTCACATGACCAATAAGTGTAAGTGAGGGCAGGCAAGGATGCCCGCCTCCGGGCTCCATGTATTGCTGTTGTCAATGGCCAGCAGATGTCAGTGCTTCTAAAGATCGTAGCACAGTAGTACCTGGACCGTGGCATTGATTCAGATGCAGCAAGAAGCCTGCCGGCTGAGAGTTGGTGGTTGTATACAGGAGATGACTCTGCAAAGCTTTGACCCTCCGTGTGTGTAAGTGCGTAGTCGTCAGACTCATCATACTCGTTGTGGCCTGAGTCTGACATTACTTCACCTGAAATAGGATTGACCGGGATCTCCAGAGTGTCAGGCAGGGCAGGCAAAGGCCGTCGCGCAGCAGCTAGGTGATCTGGGATGTCATTGTAAATGGACTGAATAGAACTTATGACTGCTGGCAATGACCTACAGGATAAGGTGTCGCCCTGAACCTCCCTGGCTGTGTGTGGAATGACAGGGAGGGAGGCAGACCTGAGCAGACCAGGCAAAGTAAAACCTGGGAGAATCCAAACGTGGGCATCAGCAGGATCGATGTCGTCTCGTAAACACCTTGATTTTAGCAGGTGTCTAATTCCCAGCAGGAACAAAAGTGACAAGAACAGTAACCCTGCCAATATCGAGACAACAAGCGGGATCGTAAGAGCTGGAGGCACTGGTGGTGACGTGACTAGCTCGGGACTAGTCTGGGGAGTACTAACCTTGATTGTGGACGTCAAAGACACTACCGACTGGTCAGTCGATGTCGATGACCTGTAATAATTTGTAGTTTGAGATCGACTTTGTGTGCTGGGTGCTGCTGCAGGTGTAAGAGGGCTTTCTTGGTCTGTGTCAGTTTTTCTCAGAAAATGTGATTTGTTAAGCTTCTTGGGGATGTTAAAAAACAACGGTGATGGACTATGCTTAGAGAGCAAGATGCAGGTCATGTTCCGTGTATGAATAGTGTGGGTTCGGGTGTTAAGGATTACTGAATCAGATGCCTTTGTCTCTTGTGTGTTCATGACCTTTATGGCCACAGTTGTCACGGTTGTATTTTCTACGCCCATAGAAACCAGTTGTATAGCTGAGTTACCCTTCATGGCCACCGAAATGCCTAAATCATGTTCCCACACCTGCCTGCACTTATCGGGATAGTGAGCGGTCAGTTTGGGTAGAGAATCATTAGTCGCAATGACAACAAAGGGTGGCTGATGTGTCACATTTCCTAAAGACCCACCCAAGGACAGGCATAAGCGAGGCACTTTACTGCGGGATACATCGACTGCCGAATCAAACATCCATGTTAGTGACTTCAGGCTCTCTCCTAGATCATTTGTGACGCAGAAATGGAAGTTGGACACCATACCAGATACGATCTGCTTGCGTGGGAAAGCGTCATTGTAGACGGTAAGGCTCCATGCCATGGTACGTGACATTTCATCGTGCACTGGTATCAACCTGTTACCGCCAACAGAGAAGATTGACAGATCCTCTAGCCCCCGTGATACCTCCCAATCCAGACAAGTCAGAGCAATTCTCTGCATGAAAAGTTGAGAGATGGGAATGCATTTAAAAGCACCTGGTGGAATGCTTTCAATTTCATTGTTTCCCAGGTACATCTTTTGAATTGTGTACGGTCCACGAAACCAGACAGGATCCACAAAATGCAAGAGATTGTACTCCAGGTTCAGAACGAAAAGGAACTTCTGATCCCTGAAGCACCCAGGTTCAAGCTGTGCTATTCTGTTATTGGATAAAGTCAGAATGCTGAGCGTATTTAAACCAGTGAACCAACCCCGTTTCACATGAGCCAGTCTGTTGAAATCCAGACCTAACCTATTCAAATACGGAAACTCACTCAAGGTGTTATTCTCCACGTCTCTGAGTTCACCATCGATGATACTCAAACCCCTAAGCTTATCATGGTCAACGACCTGTAGATGTCTTGCTGATAAAACACTTAATGGGTAGCCTCGAATTGTGACAGCTTTTTGATCGGGGAGTGGACAGGATAGAGAGGAAGTGTTACTGACAGTGGCCGCGCTCCCTTCCTGAGCTTTACATATAATACACGCCCCATGTTGTGCGTAGGGCGCATCATCCAGGCTAGCGGCAATGATGCACTCAATGCTGTCGACCAACCTACACTGATGGAAACATTGGCTGGCTGAGACTGTGCAGGTAACCATCAGGGTCAGGTAAATTGACAAAAACATTTCAGTATAATGGCACTCTTTCTAAAAGTCCATTATCTACATTTTCACAATCACAATCTTGAAGCTTCTAACGAACTTGACACTCACCTGAAACTATGTTCTGCAGTGCGTCAAAACCAACCCAGGCCGTGGCTGCATCCGTAGTCAATCAGACTCAGTCAATGTTCTGTTCTCACGCAGAGACCGTGCCGCCGCCAGACGAGGTCCAGCCTTTTCTGCTCACACTGCATTATGTGCCCAGACTAATATCCCGGCATGGTTGGGACGTATGAATAATAAGGCTCAAAGGCTGCGGTGGACACTAGTACTACTTCCTGATACCCAGACTCATCTCCTCGTTATGGCCAACGGGCTACCGGAAGAATCCGACCAGACTTATACCATATTCATCAGATGGGATATGCAAGCACAATACAAGGTTCCAGGCTTAAGTCATTAATTCTGTAACTTTTCGGTGGAATAAACCGATTGTTGAAATTTCTCGAATTTTGTTTCGTGATTTAGTCTGACTGTATTTATCAGTCGCTAGTTGTAAGATTTGGGAGACATTCTCGACTTATAATATATGATTGGCATTCAACCACGACAACCTCAAGGTCGTCAGAGTGTGCTCTCTACAAGGCCTCTCGGTGAAATTTAAAAGATATAATAATTGGTAAAAAAATGCCTGATGATTGTTTCAGGAACCGAGATTGCATTGGAAATCAAATATGCCTCGTCCGATTTCTACAAATTTTAAACTCCAACATAAGGTCTTTTAGAAACTAACTGGGCAAGGCCGTGTGCAATCGTTCACGAGTATGCAATAAGCTTTAGCCTTGCCTTGAGCGAGGTCTCATATCAAAGCTTCACTTCGGGCCCAAGCACGACGTGTTGTTAACGGAAGTGAGCACACTTTCCTGAGTACATTTGTATATCCGTCCTAAAGTTTGTTAACTTCATGTCAACTAGATGTGCTCGGCAAAGAATATGGAGACAGAAAGAGGCAAAGAAAAGGGCCGTAAGTACAAAAGTACAAGAAATGTCACCAATTCAACGACAAGATCTACACTACACCAGCCTCATGACAACACTCGCCTGATTATCTTGCTTGAATGGTAGTTTCACAGCAGAAGAAAGAGCTAAGCATTTTAACTTACAAATACCCCAGTTGGAACATATATGACATATGATAACCAATTATGACATGTGATAACCCCTGTATGGTATACATAGGAAAATATATTAAAGAATGCCTAGATGCTAGATATCCCTCCAACTATAATTGTAAAAGATCATTTTCATCCCATACTATGCACCCTTGTATTAAGTGATTAACCTTATAGTTATGTATACTGTAGTTATGTATGCTTTGCACCTTGTACAATTGTTGTGCAATAAAATTATACTTATATTTGTTTGCCATTACTACAAAATAGCAACATATTCCAAAGCTCAAGAGAAGCCTTCATGTTTACACACTGTCTTTTATTCCATTGTATGTTTTGGATACTGACATACATTGTATTTACAGCCATAGATTACTGATAATGATTACCTGACTAAAGAATACAATAGCACCATTTCAATTAAAAAATTTAATCACTTATTCAAGTTTAACTTCCACATACATTCATTATTAAGAATTGCATTTGCACATATATTTATAAATTTTAAGAATTACACGTACCTTATTGTTGGACAATATAATGGCCACCATCAAAACAACACATGTTTAGATCTACTAGTGCAGAGTAGACAGATGTCAAACTATGGAACATTGTGCTTCATACTTTGGAAGAATTGCATTTGTTATAAGACCAATCTCTCTTGTGCACCTTTCAGTCATGCAACAAGCCTTGTTCTGCCACAGTTATAGGGCTTCCACTGAATGGAAAACAATTGTCTGTAGGTGTAAGACATAACAATAATTGCTTGTCAGTATCTATCTACATGATTACATCATACAGTTAAAGCTGCACAATTAAGCGACTGCCTTTACTTTGAACACCTAGCCAAGGTGAATATGTTCCGAGCCAAAGTCTGTGTGCTTTTACCTCGAGATCCGTTGGTATAATGACCCTTTGAGGAATTCGGTGACCACCGCGCCCTGTCAGCGTCCGGACCACATACAGCGTTTGTCGGTATCAAATAAGGGGATGCTTCTGATAATAATTAGCACGGCGGCATTTCAGCTCAAATCAGCCATTGACGTGGCGCCATGCCGCCAAAGTCTGGCTTTACTCGTCCAAGCTGTAATTAATCATCCAGATTGCCTAATTACAAAGGGGGACCGCAAGGAGCAACACCATTGTCATTTACATCGGCTCAAATTCATTCCTTTCAAAACATTATTTTGGTGGTCCATTTAAAGATAATTTTCCCAATGACACAAGCACTAAGAATCCCGTGTAAAGGAACCACCTATTCTCATGAGTGGTCGTCAATTTTGACTGTACATAGTGTCAGTCTTCCAAGATCAAGAGAGACATTTCATGGTCTACTCCAAGGTAGTAACGGTGATCCCTGTGGTGTCCACTTCAGCTGTGTGGATACTCACATCCTCCCCAACCTGCAAATAGAAAATCAAGCCTGTGTCAATTTAGAAACATCCTTAAGTTTGTAAAAGAAAACCAAAGGCTAGAGTGGTCCCTATGATAGACACATACATTGTGTCAGGGCTCTAGCCAGCTCAAAATTTTTTTCCATCGGCCAATTCCCATTGTCGCAAAAACACTATTCCAGGAGACTGAACTGAGACCTTGAAAAACAGATTTTAATGAGATTATTGTATGCGAAAGGGCACCGACACACATTGTCAACAATAGCAAAACAAACAGTGTTGCTTTTACGGCCGTGGACGGCGTCCCCAAGCCGCCTGTAGCTTCCACCAAGGAGCTTATATCAGATTTTTGTCCCTCAAGGTTGACGGATTGGTTTTAAAATTTTTCCATCACATGCAGCAAATTTCCGTCAATTGACGGAAAAACGGACGCTGGCTAGAGCCCTGCATTGTGTACAAGGAATCTCTTTGTGCCCCTTTGATTTCCAACAATGGAGACACAATGTGAAGAGAGTCTTTATCAAAATCAGAACAGAAAGGTTTTTGGTAAAATACTCCTATATAACAATTATTGAAAACTAATGGAAAACTTACCCCTGCTGTCTGCAGAATGTTCCTGACTATCTGGAGCCCACCAGGGTCCCTAGTCAGCACACACATGAACCCCCCACCCCCTGCTCCTGCAAGTACCTACATTTTGTACATGTACATGTTAACATAAAAATATTCAATATTCATACAATCAACATGTTGTCAACACTAAAATGTAGATTCAGAAAAAAGGATGTCAACATTTTTTTTAGATTGGCTGTGACATATGTTGCTGAATACATTACATGTAGTAAGTAAAGTATGTAAATGATAGATTGATGAAATGTAGACTGAATCATACTAACCTGTCCATAGACATGAGGTTTCAGAGCTGTCATCATCTTCCTCACTGCCACAGGCTCACAGCCTGGAGCCATCTTCTTTTTCTGCTCCCAGTACCGGTCCATACAGGCACCTACAGCACCTAAATCACCTGTGATACCAACAAACCACAGAACAATGACACATCATCATCATTCATCCTCGTGTGAGGTGGAGCAGACGAAGTTAGTCCTCCAGAACTGCTTGTCCTTCATCGCAGAGAGTAGTACTTGCCCTTCCAGCCCTGTTTCGACCTCAATGAGTTTCTTAAGAGTTGTGCTTGGGCGGCCAACCCTTCTCCTAGTGTCGGGGGACCACAACAAGAGTCTTCCAGCTGGTTCATTGCCTCGAGCTACATGACCCGCAAGGCACAGTCGACGCTGCTTCACTTTTGGTAGTGACAATGACACAAAAGTTCTTGATAGTGCAACATTCCAATGTCTTAATCACACATTGCAAAGAAACTAAGCATTTGATGCAGAACATGAGCTATTGTGTAAAAAGTAAAGAAAACTATTTGATATGGAAACTAACCTTCTCTAAATGCTTTGGCACAATCTTCTGCATTGGTGACCAAGTCATCACAGTTAGCTACCACTTCAGGCAGCCTAGCATACCTACAGGGTGATACATGACAGAATATATTGAATGACTAAGAAAAAAAAAAGAAGGACAACATATTTTGCGATCTCAAATGCTATCGCAATGGTTACCATTTCCTTGTTTACCATGGTGGACCTCAAGTTTACTTTAAAGTAATGTATCATACTACCCTGGGAGCCATCCGGGTTCGGGCAGCTTGGACAGTTTATCGGTAGCCCAAGACAGTCATGCCCGCCGAGCTCCTATTAGCGCCCCGGGGAGTTTAAGCCTGATTAAGTCCACCTGCCCTTTAAAGGGTAGCGAATACTCCTCCGGGCTGAAACTCCCCGGAGCGCTAATGTGAGGTCGGCGGGCAGGCTGCCTTGCGTCCCCGAACAAAACTCGCGAACAAATCTCGCTAGCTACCTGTCCTGTCTGGCTTCCCAGGGTAGTATCATACGTGTATCATCTGATTGTAAAAGTCTCAACTACTGTCCTAATATGCCAATAGGTTAGCTTGAACCATCCTTTGGAATGAATCTTGACAATCAACATTCAGAGCCAAGTTTACTGCCTATGCCAAGACCCCAGACTTGACTTCATGAGCACACAGTATATAGCTTGTAACTTTGACAGATTCGGAGGTCTTACCAGTTCCTGACCACATCTTGTAGCAGGTTCCGTGCTAGTCTGGTTTTGCCGGTGTAAACCAGAACCAACCGGCTGTTCAAGGCTTGAAGTAACTCTTTGCTTACGGTAATGTGTTCAACCTCCACCTTCACTGGAATCTGTGGTCTACAGCGACCAATTTTCACTGCAGGGTCAAGACCTGAACCAAGAAAGCATGTCTGGTGAACTTACTATGTTAGGGGTTACAGTAAATTTAAACACGTAAAACATACAATACAAACAAACAAGAAAGAACACAATCACAATTCGCTATGAGACCAAAATGACATTACTTTCAATAATCTTGTGCAATTCAATTCAATTCAACTCTTCATGGCATTGCTAGCTTTCCCTCTGTCCTACACATGAAACACAAAGCTAATGGCAGATAGAATGATTCAACAATGAGCTTCCATGATGGAGAACTAACCCCCGACTTGGTCCTGCCAGCCTCCCCCAGAAGTAAGAAGCTGTTCCACATACAGAACACCATGCATGAGGGACAGGTTGTCAGCCTCTCTCCCTGAAAATGACACAAAGGGATCATGAATACAAATTTCAGTAGTCTAGTCAAGTCATGATAAACTGGGCTGTCTCAAAGACTAAGCTGGTGTGTTACGCCGAAGTAACACCGGCGGTTATACCGGCTATATAGATACAGATACAGACTCATCCCCCAATCCAGGAACGGAAATCTACTTGTTGGAATAGACAAAAGTTTATCTTAGTACTTGCCTGTCTAAACAATCTGAACTTCATGACATGAAATTTTAATGCAAATTAACAACATGGGCCCCAAGACAATGTCTGAGACAGAAGATTAAACCTGGAGACAGCCCTGATCATCATATCAACCCCATGTGGGCATAGCTTAGCCTTGTAAAACTATGTACTATCAATTGTATGTAATTAAGAATTAACTAGAAAGGCCGCATTTGCTTGAGAGCAAATACGGCATATTTCATCCATCTCTCTCCGAGCTCCAACAATAGACTGTTCCAAAATCACCCATGTGTGCAGTGGTGCGGCAGTGGTGCGGCAGTGGTGCGGCAGTGGTGCGGCAGTGGTGCGGCAGTGGTGCGGCAGTGGTGCGGCAGTGTTGCGGCAGTGGTGCGGCAGTGGTGCGGCAGTGGTGCGGCAGTGGTGCGGCAGTGGTGCGGCAGTGTTGCGGCAGTGGTGCGGCAGTGGTGCGGCAGTGGTGCGGCAGTGGTGCGGCAGTGGTGCGGCAGTGGTGCGGCAGTGGTGCGGCAGTGGTGCGGCAGTACATTTTGTATTATAGTGACTTCCATTGCCTAAGGCACTGTTCTCCACATAACAGCATAATCATCTTACACTTCCTGGTAGTGAATGTTTTTCATGTTTCTCAAGTTTGAACTGACCTGTCACCTTGTACAGTACCGCCAGGATAGCCCCTGCTAGGATACTGCTTGTGCCCAGCCCTGAACCGTGAGGGATGTCGGACCATGTGTGCAGCTCAAACCCACCCCCATGCCTGGTCTGTAGCTGTTCCCATAGACTGGTGGGGGAGGGGAGGGTGACCAGGTCTGCACACACGACACATGCCTTCAGCAGGGCTCCTACAGGGAGTACAAAACAGCATTGGAACAATGAATGTGGAAGTAAGTTTCAAAAGATATCAATACATTTTTAAACTTTTCTTGTGAGCTGGCCTGGAAGCATTGAAATTTTGGTAACTAAAGACCTACAGTCAGAATCTTTCAAATACATCAATACTAGCTCCAGTGTATTCAATAGACAGTATACAATTCAATCTCTACAAGTGGATAAAAAATGGAGGTTTACTTCCAGACATTTTGAGCGACATCCATCACTCTTCTTCAGTGTCACTAGAATGAACTGGCAGGACAATTTAATTCAAGTACAGCTGAATTGCTCTGCCAGTTCATTCTAGTGATGCTAAAAAAGAGTGATGGATGTCACTCAAAACGTCCAGAAGTAAATCTACATTTTTCATATTCCAGTTGTAGAGATTGAATAATTTGTATTTGAATATTATTTACCTGTCCAGAAGTAAATCTACATTTTTATATTCCAGTTGTAGAGATTGAATTGTTTTTGAATATTATTTGCCTGGATATCTAATCTTCATTAAGGTATATTAGCAACAGCTATTCAGTCTTGGCAAGGGCATGAACTCTAAGTGTTGCCTACATAATGTAACATCCTAAACACCATCTATTTTAACATTTGCTGGTGTGACACAATGTACTGTAACAGTACCTGGTGCATGGGGCTGGCAGTAGGTTTCCATGTCAGACAGTTCTGTGCAGGTGAGGCGCACACTGCTGTTGTCAAGGTTACTGTCAATCACCAGAACAAGCTCTGGCCTGTCATGGAACAACACAGACTCATCAGACTCTTCACATGACAGAATATGTGCAGAGAATTGTGCTTGGCACAAAATGTCCTGTACATTCCATCTGAGTATTTTTGTAAATTTCCATTGCATACATATATGTAATGTCTATGAGAGGAAGAACCTTCACTGAGTTTACCCATCCTAAAAAATCCAACTGTACAATTCTGAACTTGTCTTCCACTGAATGCTAAGTAATTAGTGGCACCTTGTGAAAATATTTGCATCAGTACAAGAAGCAATAGCTACTGTACTACATTACAATGTGACCTATAAAAATTAATCAAGAGCGGTATGCATACTCTTGTATTCTCCTTGCTTTTGCCCGGATTGGTTTCTTGCCATCGATGAGGAGAGCAACATTTGTGACGGAGCCTCCGTGCTCGTATGTGATGGGTGGTGTGTCGCTCCATCCTCCGGACAGGTCTATTCTAGCAGGGCACTCTGCCACCACCCACTGTCCCATACTGGGAACAGGGCTCTGCTGAGTGTGAATAAACTAGGGGCAAATAACGATAACAAAGATCAACCTCTCTATGTATATCTATGCATTTTGAAAAGATAGCAACAAAAAATAGTATCTTTGAAAGTCTATGAAAGATTAGGAAAGTCTACAAGTAGGTGTGTTTGGCCAAAGGGCAGTTATCCCGGCTATACAGATATAGAAACACACATTCCTTTTAAAACATCTCCATGATTATTCTGATATGTAAAACATTTTACCATGAAACTTAAACACGTCATGCACAGAATAGAAAAATACATTGCATTGCCTCAAGCTCCATAGCATAACACTCATAATTCTATACTTAGAGTAGGTAAGTAACATGACGTGATATGTTCACAGATATGAATCAGTACCTGTTTTGCCGTCATGACTATCTGTCTCCGGAGAATCTGCTCAGCTCCCTCATAGTGTCGGGCTGCTCGGATCAGCAGGTCTGGTCTGGAGCTTGGTTAGAGAAAGAAACTTTACTGTTATACTATAATTCTTATCTTATTGATGCACAGAAGATTAATAGACATGTAAATCAAGAACATACCTGTCCAGCCAGAATTCTCTCTCCAGTGCCAATGCCTGTACACCAGCTGCATATTCCCCTGCCTAGAGCAAGTCAAAACAATATATTACTGACATGCATTTGTAGAATTGTCACCCTATCATGCAAGAAATAAGGCTTATTTTAGATACCTTCCAATACAAAATGTAACGGCTTCAGAACATATCCATAAGGTCTTCTTGCTCAATATTATAGACTGCCATAATCGTAATGTTAACATTCAGCCAAACGCGTTTGATCCCATTTTTTGCAAATCCCAAAACAATCATTCTGTTATCATACCATGTCAGAAAGAGAATGGGGGTCTTGTAGGGGGAATGAGAGAATAGTTACCTCTAGAAGCTGATACGCTGGTTGCCACTTCTTGTTGGCAGCAGGCCCACTCCTGAGCCCCCACTGCCCCCCCACCAGGCTGCCCAGCACGTCAGCGATACAGGCCAGGGTACGGGCAGTCACACCTGGGGTGGCCGTCCTCGTCACAACTACACATCATGTACACAATACATGGAGTGAGGTTTTACTTTTTCTTATGGGTTAAATAAATGTTAACAACATTAAACAATTGAATTTAGGGCTTGTCTCAACTGAACAATGTAATTGTTGTGCAAAGCAGATTATCAATGTTTTGGTAATTTATCCTTGGTAGTTTGCACTTTACAACATATGACATGATACGTGGATGCATAACATTCACCTGAAATGTCTCAAGAGTGGCCAAAGTGACCCTCCCTCTTCTTCAACAAATAATAATTTTTTTTGCATCATGAGGCCTATATCTTACATTTTGAAAGGAAGTTTTCGAAACATGCATCACAAAAGAAACCTAAAAGAAAGATATCCAGCCTTGTGTTGGAAGGTTCAACAGTACAAGATAGTCACTTTGACAATTGAACAGAATCAGGGGTTCTTTAGTTCTTCAGTACTGGTGTTCTAAAACAGAGGAAAAGTGAAGTGTGCAAGTTATTCCTTACCCTGTGGACATGCTTCCAAAGCCACTGTAAGTGTGCAAAGAGAAAACATCAATCCTTATATCCCACTTAAACTATTAGACAAGACAAAAACTTTAACATACATTTTATCAAAGTATACGACCATGTGCTACAGAGTAAAAGTGAACAAGAATGGGTTGTTAATAGTAGTGGTGTCCACTAAGATAGTTACAATATTAATTAATAGTGTTAACAACCACCACAGTTAGTTTGTTACACTAAAATATAAGTGATTAAGAGAGTTGTTTGACATTACAGTAATATCAAAGTAACGGTACCTGTTGACAGAAGTTTACATCAATCAAACAAGTCTTTACAAAACATATGACATGATACCATAATTTACCTGATCCAAAAAGACATAGTCTTTGTGGACAAGACGTGAAAATGTGCACCATTCTCAAAGATCTGACTAAATACACATTACAGAACAGAGGTTCCTTCACCTGCATCATTGCAGCTATACAGACTGTTCTCTTTGTTTAAAGCCTACCTTGGTCCAGTGTTACCAGCACCTGTCTGTGGTAGCCTTCTACTGCTGCAGACTTGAAGAATGGCAGGAGGCAACCCCCCCTTCCACTCAGTAGTACCTTCCGCACATGGTGCTGTCCTACACTATAGAATAGATCTCTACAGAGGAAAAAGCCACAAGCAGGGATTGCTGAACCATAATTATTGATATTCAAAGTATTTATATCTATTCTTGTTTAGGCTATGTTGATTTGATCATATGGATCTGTGCACACATCAATTTTTGGCTATTTCCAAAAATAAAAAAGTTTTCTACTATAAATTGTAAGACATACAAAGCAGCAGCAAAATGAGCAAATACATGCCGTAGGTTGGAAAAAAATATTGGGAAACATGTATCATGTCAAAGAATGCCACAGTTAATTCTAGGGTCCAAGAAGAAGATGTGAAAGAATGAAAGTGAAGACTTTATTGTTGGGTATACCATACCATCTGTGTATTGAGTCATTTGTTCAACCTTCCTCACCACCTAGATTTCATACTGAAAGCAACTTTTTTTTTTGGCCAAACTTTTTTAAAAAACACTATCAGTTTTGGAGTTCTTAAAGAGTGTCACTCATAATCAATTCAGCATGACCTTCTGACAACAACAATAGCACAGGTGGAGTACACAATATAATGTAATATGGTTCATCTATTATTCATTCTAACCTAGTTTTTTTCTGTACACTATTATTGATGATGTACACATGCCAGTTACCGTTAATATTCCTAACAATCAAGCAAAGGCTACGGTATAATACATGACCCATTATTGGAATGAAACAATTCCTTGACAATAGTACTGAGGGTACTGTATCAGGAAGAAAGACGTACTTTGTAATGATGCAAGTGTTCCACTGAAGAGTGTTTATATTAGAATCTACCAGACTAACTACGCTGGCCATTACAGGGAGAATAATTTGCCAGGAGAGTTTTGCTACCAGAGGAGTTGAATCTAAGCATGGACTGACTCCCCTGGCCAATTTGTAATTTTTTGCCGACTTCTACAATCCCTGTCCCCCGTAGGAGGGCTTGGTGGAGGCTATGTTTGCATAAGGGTAAAAAAATCTTCTAATTGCTACTGACCTTCTCCACTTGAACTCAGCAGAGTGGTCCACACAGGACAGCACCTCCTGCAGACTGACTCTCCAGGACCCCCTCCACCTGCACACGGATATTTCTGTAAGTCTAGGATTTTACACTAATAATGAAGAAGTAATTTTAAGATTTAGACTTGACTACAATGTAGCCTGTGTGCCATCCTCCATAGTAACCTCTGTCTCATTTTCTTTGCTAGCTAAGCATGTGGTTAGCCAGCAAAAAGATTGAGTCAGCGGTTACTATAGAGGATGGTACCCAGGTTATCTAAAATCATGCCAGTGCCATTTAGGGGCATATCAGAATTAAAAGTGATACACTTTGGTGGTAGGAGTTTGAAAACAGATAGCCATAAGCAGTTTCTGGACTATGACCTTATATGTATAATACAGTAGAAGCCGCTTAATTGCACGGCCTATTTGCCAGTACATTTGGTGCAAATATCCGGCAGGTGCAATAATGCGAAGTTATCTAGCTAGACCGCACTGTTTTAGGATTTGGGGATTCCGTGCAGTTAACAGAAGTGTGCGTTAATCCGGTGTGCAATTAACTGGCTTCTACTGTACCTTAAATCAGTCAGTATTGACACAAGTTAAAAACATAGCTGCAATGTTAAAGACCAACAACCTGTCCAAGAGGGAAACTCCTTTAGAGTTGTGGAGTAGCCATAAGACTTCAGCAATCAATGCCCACTGGCTCTGTGGGGTGGAACACTGGGAACAGCTTAGCGTTCATCAAACAGCACTCATCTGCTGGCTGGACAAAAACACATGTATTAAGGAAGATTTTATGCATCAAATCTGATAGATGCAGATCTGACATTTTCCCCATGTCATCAGAATGTCCCCATCCCTGTCCCTAATGCTGAAAACACCATCCCTGTCCCTGGTGCTAAAAGCACTGGCCCTGCCCCTGGTGCTGAAAACACCATCCCTGTCCCTGGTGCTAAAAGCACTGGCCCTGCCCCTGGTGCTGAAAATACCATCCCTGTCCCTGGTGCTAAAAGCACTGGCCCTGTCCCTGGTGCTGAAAATATCTTACCTGTCCCAGGTGCTATTCAGTCAAATGAGTTAATTTTTAACGTTTGTCATTGTGTAATCATTTGTGCATTATGAAGTATTTTTTTTCACCACTGCTGCAATTTGAGATTACTAAATTGGGGTTGTGTGGCTCATCTTCCACAGGAGCTAGAGGTCCTGGGTTCGAATCCTGTCATGCTACAAATCTTGTGCCCGTGGAAGGGCACTTCACATTACTTTCCTCACTCCACCCAGGTGCAGAAATGGGTACACGACTTCAAGTTAGGAGGTAAAGGGCGATGAAAGGTAAGGGGTAGGCTCAGCCTGCCAATACCATGCCCTAGACACAGAGGACAACAACCCGTGGCCACTGCCCCTACAGCCTAAAGAAGTTATGGGACAATTTTTAACTACCTTTATCCATTATAAGAGAGCTTCTGAAAAATGTCAACAATTATTACTACTCATTATCAGAAGATTATTCTACATGATTTTGTCTCTCCTACACTGAAAAGTTTCCTACCATGTGTGGACCCCACAGATCTCCATGTAGAATTCCTGTTCTCTGGAAGAACACATCCCAGGATTCATTGCAAAAGGTGTTCTCTTCTCCAGCAGTGGCCTATGTAGATAAATGTGTATATTGGAAATTCAATATTTATTTAGACATAAGTTATTTGGTTGAAGACTGACATACAAATAGTACAAACAATTGAACTGTAACCTAGGATATGATAACATCCCTATTTTACCATTTCTATTTTACAGCTTTAATTGCATAATATACAACAACTGTGTCAAAATATTTAGTATGCTAACCTACAAAGTATGAACTACTGAAGATCAAACACAGTCAGTCAACAGTGATTATAACAGTAACTTAATAATTGATAATATATATCCTTACCTGTAGTCCATCCTTACTTCCAAAGACAGTGTAAACTGTGGCTGCATTTGTTCCAAACAGTTTGACATGGAAGCACTGCAGTACAGTGTGAGGTACAAGCTCTGCTGCTCGTAGAACCTAAAGTGTGACGTCACAAAACAATCATGACTATAACCGTTGGACTTAACATACACACTTAGGCAGTCAAGTACATTACTCAAGGACTGATGGTCTGCTACAGTATTACACTAAACAGAATTAACAAACAAGGTTGCACAGTGACCTTACAGTGCTCTTATGGTTTGGGTGGTCAACTCAGGACCTGATCGAAGACACGAATCCCTGCAGGTCCTGATGATCAACCCTTGCAAAAGATTTCCTCAACTGACTCAGGTGTGAGTACTAGCTTCAGGTAGGAACGTTCCATTGAAAAGACATTAAATGGAGCTTGTAACTATTCAGTTCAAACCTGGTGCATTACACCATGATGTAATTTACTGGCTATGCAATATACAAACAAACAGTTTGCACTTGCACAATATGAAATCTACATTATTACGACACCTCATGGCATCTCCATATTTCACTCATATTTATTTGGAGGTGTTAACTAGCACATGACCATACTTGTTCTGAGTTATTTCTTTGAAAAACTGCAGAAAAGGTGCATTCAGATGTGATATATATATACATGTACCTGAGACACCTCCTCACCCAAAGCATGCAGGTAGCACCCCTCAGGGATACAGATGGGGCCCTGAAACAAAAGGAAAGTTAGTGAGGAACATAAGACTTGTGACAGCAAAGTTGTGGACTGTAACAAACTGTTGAAAAATGATCTACTAAATGGCCAATTGATTGCAATTGGAAAAACTAAATTGCCCATTACTAGGGAAACTCAAACCCCATAATGAATACAAATTTGAGCCCAAAGGACAACTCAACAATACAATGTTAATACCATACTTCTAAATGTAAACCACAAGAACATGTTTACATTTTCCACACTGCTGCACAGAAAAAGCAACAAGCCAAGAACTGACCTTGAGGTGACAGTGACTGACTGCAGACCCAGAGCTCACACGAACTTCTCCTTCTAACACAGAATTCACAACGACACTGCCATCTTCAACTGCACAGCCATCCTGCAATATCAGGAACAATAAACAGTTTCAGTTTCACTGAACGACAATAATTCAAGTGTTGAAAGCAAGAGTACACTAAATGATGTTATGTATACATGACTTGCAAACTAAGAGAAATGTAGCAGTGTATTTACCTGTATTGCGGAATGTGTGATGGGTGCCCAGGTAAGGTTGCAGATTGGGTCTGTTTGCAAAGGGCACTTTACCAAATGTTGCAGGTGTACCGAAGCATTTTCTGTCATGTAGTCGTGGCAGCCATTTGGTATGCACACTAGAATATAGGACATTGCACAAAAGTCAAATTTAGTATGTGGACTATCATTTACAATATGGAAAAACAATGTTTGTGACATATAAACAGGACTCAAAACGTCACGTCATGCCAAGGCATGTGTAAAAGTATGAGCCACCATTCTATTCTTCCCTCCTAGAATACAACAAGCAGAAAATTATAACTTTGAGCCTATTAATTCATACATTGATATAAAATGAACTGTGAATAAATCAGTGTTTTCTTCCAGTAACAAAGGCAAATACACCTGTTATTAATGATATAACACAAGTTCACCTTTATCCGCAGGATAACCTATATTCGTTGCTTTCAAAAACGATTATTTAGGGATATCAAGTCAACGGACGACAGCTTGATCCACTGTCTGTCAACTTGATATCCCTTAATACCATGTGTGTAAACACAACGAATATAGGTTACCCTGTGGATAAAGGTGAACTAGCGTTACAAAGTTCAACAAACCTGCTTTCACGTTGATTCCCCTCAGAGTTTTCCATAGCAGAGCCCTGGCATTTCTCATGGTCATGACCTCTCGCTCATTCCTCGGTCTCGGCGTTCCACCGTACTGGCCGCTACGATCACCCGACACAAAGGCCTCTTCTGTCACCAGAGTAGCCATACACAGCAGAATGTCAAAGAACAGGGAAAGCTAGAAAGAATACAACAGGAGTGAATTTGTTTGCTTACTTTATTTTTGACAATGGGGGAATACAGAATGTCACCATCCCTGTCCCTAATGCTGAAAACACCATCCCTGTTCCTGGTGCTAAAAACACCATCCCTGTTCCTGGTGCTAAAAACACCATCCCTGTTCCTGGTGCTGAAAATATCGTACCTGTCCCTGGTGCTGAAAATATCATACTTTTCCCGGGTGCTAAAAACACCATCCCTGTCCCTAGTGGTAAAAGCATTGGCCCTGTCCCTGGTGCTGAAAATATCATACCTGTCCCTGGTGCTATTTAGTCAAGTAAGTTAGACACTGTCAAATTGAAAAATATACATAAATTTTAAGTGATTCAAAGAGATGTACCAATGCTGCATCAGTACCATTGAGGTGTACAAACTTCAGATACTTAGGTGTAAAAATGTTTGTTTCTTTTTTTGTTTTTGTTTTTATGTGGCGGTATAATGGCGCCAGGTGCCCAGCAGAATTGCAGAATTAAGAGGGTTGATGTTGATGTTTCATAAAGTTCTTCTTCTTTGTATTATGCATTGGCAACCATACACTTAGGATAACAATTGAGGCAGTATGAAATGATAGGTTCTTTAGATACTAATTATAAAAGATTTATGTTATACATATTTTGTATTGACAATGAAATGAAGGGGGAGAGAAAGGTTTACAAAGTACCCTACTCTAAGACTTTCTAATGAAACTACAGTTCAAACTCCATGCACCTTGATTGGCTCAGCTCCACTGTCCAAACCCAGGTAAGTGCAGGCATCCAGTGGGGGTGTGACATGTACAGTCAACAGCCTCTCAGCTGCACTACTTGACAGGAACACCACACCTGCCACCTATAAAAACATGATGTTATGGACAAACATTCGTCTTGATGATTAAAAATGACCCAGCCTAAGACACTTAAAGCCATAAGATATAGTAAGTGTAAAATCTAAATTTGCAGTTGTTCTATTTCGTGGTAGGTGCAGGTGTTGAAAAGTTGCAGTTATAACAATTAGTAGTACAGTAATAATACATGTACATTGTAAAACATTGGCAAAAATAACAAATGTTTCACAATCTACATGTACAGTAGCATGTCGTATAAATGAAACATGGCATACAAACCTTGTACGTACTTCCATGAGTATGATGATTGCCTTGTAACCTACAAAGTATACTGAGAAAAAGACAAAAATTGTGATATAATCCAGAGAACTAACCAGGTGAACAGTTCCTTCTGCAGTGACCAGCTCCTGCATACCAACATTGGAAGGTTTGTACACTATGTCTTCAACTGTGCCCTGGAGAGAACAAACCAGACACAACTAACACAAGATTGTCCCAAAGTGGTCCTTGTAAGTTGACAGATGAACAACAGAACATGTGTAGAGCTCTATCATTATCACAACATTAGTTCAACTGTACATGTGCACACATAGAATTTTTTGACACAGGTTCATCTAATCTACTGCTCAGTAATGATAAAAAATGAAATAAAAAATTGCCAGCCAAATTTTTATCAAAAAATTGCCAGCCAAATTTTTATCAGTAGTATCATCAGCAGGGTCTAAATGAGCCTGGTTTACTAAGGGCTAAAAGCTTATAAGTTTGTTTTTTCTGATGGTGAGGAGAAATTGAGAGATATAGAACTGATAAGCCATCAAAAGAAGAAAAAGCATTCTAAAGTGAACAAGCAAAAAAAAAAACCATTCCTAGAGCCAACTAAGAAGGCTACGAAACCAGTAAAAAGGGTTGAAATTCATCAGAAGAAATAAACAATGCCAAAGTAAAATGTGGCCAATCAATACTGGGATCAAGGGTTAAGTTGTAATACATGACTTGTATCTTCCTACCTCAGTATTAACCTTATAAACACCATGGTTCCTGGCATAGGTTACATCTGCAGCTACTGTTACAGCACAGACACCATCAAAATCTGTCCAGTCCACCTCTGAAATCAAACAGGCAATGATTTTACTATTCCTCCAGAAGCATTGCATGTTTACTTAATATACCATTGAGAACTGTTTTACTAGATATATTGTTGCATATTGTTATCCATAAAGAGACAAAAGGTAATCCTGACCTAAAATGTTGGGAACAGTCAGCAGCATATCTGTACTGCAAACCCAAACTCCAGGGGGAGACCCAGGTGAGATCTGGAAGTAAAAATGCAATAATGATTTTCTGATTTCCGTTTCAAGGCATTCTCTTCACATGTACTGAGGAAAGACATCATACATCCCACAAGTAACATTTGCATGGAACTTTGGAAGGTCAACATGTTCAACAATTATTGATGATCATTGCATCAGACTATGTTGAATAGTAAAAGACCAGTAATAGAGACCCTGCCCACCTTCCTGGTCATAGTGTCCAGCAGGCTGTCCAGGTTACAGAACAAACCATCATATCCAACAGCAGTGTCGGCAGTCAGGGTGGCTGGTAGAGTGGTGAAGGCCTTCCCACAGGGATTGTATGGGAAGTCACGTCCCTGACAATACATATAAAAGATTGTTGTCAAGCCATGTGATTGTATTTGTACACTCTTGGCATAATGGAGAAACTACACCACTTAAGATTTTCTAATTAAATACCATAGCAACAGAGAGGGTTAGGGAATTAGGGTTAATATATTATTTGTACTGTGCTACACTGGCAACCTGGGAAAAATAAAGCAGGAAAGATCAAAACTAACTTGGAAGCATAGCTACAGAGGGGCCTTGACCAACTGGGCTTAAGCCTGAAGGAAGCAGAAATCCTTGCACAAAACCACCCTGCATCTGAGTGGAGACTGCTTGCTGCAAAATGCGTCACCAGAGGATCTAAGTCTAAGTAAGTTATAGAGGCTATTTTAGGTACAGGATGTGAAACTAGGGGTGGGTAGCGGAATGATGTACAAGTACAAAACTCTTTTTCTTGTTGGACCAGTCCACAGAAAACAGACTGAAAAAATCACTGGACCAGATTTTGAACAGAGGAGAAAATTACTGTATTATATCGGCAGGGGTTTACACATTTTGGCCCTTCCCAGATCAAGAAAACAGCGAGTCACCTAGCGTAGAGTTTTCTACAGTAAAACTTACAGACTTTATATGTAGACAGGATTTTAAAATGCCAATGGGAGTCGGATAATCCATCAAATAGATTCCTTTGTAGAAAATTGGACCATTGTCTTAAGAATTGCATACTTACAAGTTTTCACAAACAATTACGTCCAGGATTAGGTCTGGACGAGGACCTGATCCTCTGGCCTGAACTGTGCGTGGCCTGAATTTTCTGTACCTGTACATATACAGTACCCACACACCAATGTGACAAGGTGACAAAATTGTAGGATTGCCCATACATACCATGTGCATGATGAGGACATCAGCATCACTAAGCACATCTGAATTCACAACCTGAAAGTGAAATGAAAAAATAAACATTAGCATTCACATGTCTACAACACATGGATCAGAAGAATCCTCAAACATGTACAAAGAATGAGTGACCAGCAAATCCACCTGCAATCTTTTTGTACCAATCTTAAAATATAAGCACATTCTAAAATATTTTCTTGAAAATCAAATATGAATTAGATATAAAATATTGATTCAAATTGCCCTGAAATAACGATGATTCCCTTCCAGTTTCTTTTTAAAAAATGGATACATGAAGTATTCCATTCCACTTGAAATGTTGCTAGTCATAAATTGCAACTGATAGTATAAAATCAGTTAAAGGCGTGATATCATAATTACTGTAAAGTGACTCCTGGCACTGAGGTGTTCCGCCACGATGAGTAGAGCGTTGAGCGTGGCTCCCCCACTGCCAACATGAGCCTTGGGGTCCTCCACAGTCAGCAGCAGGGTGTCTGCAGGGATCAGCCCTTTCCTCTGTCGTAAGGTCAGCTCTGAAAACGTTTATGCTAGATCATTAAGTAGAGCTTTTCACAATATCGTTGACTCAAATTATATACAGTGGAAGCCAGTTCATTGCACATCGGATTAACGCACACTTCTGTTAACTGCACGGAATCCCAGAATCCCAAACTGGTGCGGTCCAGCTAGATAACTTCGCATTATTGCAGCCGGATAATTGCACGGAATTCACTGGCAAATAGGCCGTGCAATTAAGCGGTTTCCACTGTACATGTAACTTAATTGAATTCCAAATAATAAGGCTTATGTTCCTGTCAAATCAAGGGTGGCCAAATTAAAAAGAAGTACAGAAAATAATTTCATTATGTTGGACTACGTACATCCTGCCACGAGAGTGAGAGGACTAGATCGTGAATATATAGGAGTTTTCTTTAACACAAACACAATTTAAGAAAACTCCTGATCCTATAAAGAAGCAGTGACTAAGAAAAACTACTAGTGGTGCTGTTTCTAGCATACATTAAACTTTCACACTTAATAGAATACCCTCCTTGCTTTCAACAGCTGATACCATGATAGTGAATGCAGGTATTACAATTTCAAATTTCATTATCATTGTTATTGTTTTTTATCATTGGTTGATTGTTGTGTCAATAATAATGAATTGCTGACAGGATCCGCGCTCTGTGCAGCAAAAGGCTCTAAACAGCTCCAAGCCCAAGTTGGTTAACGTTTACACTAAAAAATTTATTCATCAACACAGAATTAATTTTATGATTACACTGCATTATGATGCATGATATATATTTTGCATTGTACTTTGTGTAATAAAAGTTGAAAAAATTTCTTAATCATCTAGCTCTGGACTAAGCACACAGAAGTTAAGATGCTACAGTAGAGTAAAGTCTGCGAAAGTAAGTATAACATATGTACCGTTTTTCTCCTTGCATGAGCCCGTTATTTTAGCCGGCAATATAAAAGGCAAATTGTAATATTAACGTTGGTTCCGGGTTCCCGGTCTCACCAAGCACACAAACAACGTAAGTTGAACATCATACCATCTTGGTAGGCATGGGCGCTGTCTATGTTCTGACAGGTCAAAACGATCGCTGTCCAAGATCTCTTCATGTCTTCACGTCATTGCAATAATTATTTGAAGCTGGAGGAAACTTTCTGACGCTGGTTTGCTTGATTCAATTAGTGGTGGACTATTCCACTTAGAGCAAGGGGCTTTTAGCTAGCCATGATTGTTTTTAATTATGAAATAACGTTAATGAAACACTAAATACTGTTCACAGACGTTTAACATTGTAAACTTACTATTTGAGAAAATAACATTAACGTTATATTTTACATCTATTTGCGTGTATAATTTGTTCCGTTTTGTACACAGTTCACCCCTACACATACAATTTTAAAGCAGCACAGTCCAAAATTGAGTATACCAACCATTTTCAAAGGAGGGGGAGACTACTGTATAACTAAAAATATGACATACCAGAAAGCCTCTTTATGATCAGTTGTGTAACGTTTTACTTTAAAACAATATCAAAACTTTTATAGTTTGTTTATTCAGTATCTCAATCTCAGCAATACTATTCATTCATCGATCTATAAAAATATTTCCCCCTATCAATGAATGGGCTACTCCAAAACACGTCATCACAGCGCACTGCCAGGAAAATGGCCGATTGTCACTAGTATCAGAACTAACTGTGCCAAACAAGATGGAATGTCATCTTTAGGTAAGGCATAAGCTTCTTTCTCGAACTCACAGCTCATCCGTTGTATTTTTTGGCTCAATATGTGGTACCTATCACTTCCAATGTGGTTCATATCTCCGGAAAAACACGGTACGATTGTGGTATCCAAGCGTAGCTAATTACCCGTAGGGCAGCACAGGTGTGCGTCATTTCTTTGAGTGACGATCAGTTAGACAAATTGTCAGACATGTACATTTGTGTCTTCTTCTGAGTAACAATAACGTATCTTTTGTGCTAATGGATGAAGAAGAATGTTGTTGTCCTTATACGAAGAATACGAGCGATCGCGATGATGTCACGTTGACGCAGTCTAGGCAAAAAGCTGGTGTTTAGCAGAAAATGAATTTTACACATTAACCAGTAATTTGAGCCGCTAAGTTGAAATATCAATTTTTGATCCAATCTACTGACGTCCTGGTAGGCAACAACCGTCCAATACCCCGGATATAAACAACAACAGCAATCGCTCGTATGGTCTGCTTTGGATTAGTTTGTTCACAGTTCACACTCTTCACAGATACCGGATGGGTGCAAAATATGATGATAATAATAATAACGTAAATAATATTAATAAGCTCATGTCTTTTCCCTTTCTTTGTACAGGTCGCTTTGACTGAGCTCTAACTTGGGATGTGGAGAAAGCCATGAACATTCCAAACTCGCTGACCACTTCAAGAACCTGACTGCTTTCGGATCTTCTACTTCACATTTCCGTAGTACATTTTAAGGACCCTGAACTTGCTGTAAATATGATAAGGATGACCGTCAAGCTCTTCATTACCACGATAGTGTTCGTACTGATCATGCTGGGTGCAATGTACCATTACGTGCAACCCGGAAAATCTCCAATCGCTCGAAACACTGGGGGAACAGCGCCCCCAGATGAGGACGATAAGAACAACAGCCAGTTGTCGAGATGGTGGCGAAAGTTCCAGGGAGACGGAGAACCAGTGCAACTGCAAGCAAACAAAAGTGCAGCAGTGACCACTCCACCTGTAGTGGTACCCACTCCGCCTGTAGTGGTACAGCCCACATGTAAAAGAATATGGCAAAAGGGACGGTCGTCATGGTTTGATAGCAGGTTTGATGACAACATCAGGCCTGTCTGGTCACGGGCTAACATAGAACTGCCTGCTGATGCCAGGAAGTGGTGGATGGTAAGGATTGTCTCTTTGCATAGAACAGGTTACATACATATGTTACAGTGGTACTGAGTAGGATCTGATGTGTAGTTAAACGTGTGTAATGTTACATAGTAACGCAGAACCATGTTGGTGTGCTAGTGTTATTGGATAGATACCAAGTTTGAGGAGGAGGAGGACAAAAATGTTCCCATGCAAGATATATCCTGAAGTTGAAATATCCTGAAGGATAAGATTTAGTGCCATAAATCAGTAAGAAAACTCAACAGTCTGAAAATAGTGTATGAAGTATGAACTATGATCATTATCATCTTCTGCTGCAGAGTCTTCAGGGCCACAAGGACGAGGACCCCGCCCCCCTCCTGAATGCGTTATTTGACATGGGAGCACCAGATGTTGACCCGTGGGCCAGCCGTAACCTCACAGGGTGTCTCCGCTGCGCTGTGGTGGGCAACTCTGGCAACCTCAGGCAGGCCAACTATGGGGAGGAGATCGATGGATATGACTTGATCTTCAGGTGTGGTTCCAATCGTTGATCATAAAAGTTGGAAGCTTGCACACATGGTTAGGTACTTGGAAATATATACATAATATAGAATCATTTGCGGAGACATGTATACACCGGTGGTGGGTACCGGTACATACAATATTGTTTTTCTTGTCGGACCGATCCAGAAAAAAACAGACCTGAAAAAACTCAGCTGACCAAATTTTGGACCTGTTAGGAATGAATAGAGCTCAAAGCAGAGGAGAGTTGTTAGCCATTTTACTACGTTTCTCCAGTCAAAGACTAAAACAGAGGCAGTTACTAAGTTAGTGTTGTTTACTTGAAGGTGGCTATTGTGGCTATCGCCCATTTACAAGTTTTATTTCACAGATAATAAGGTTCAGGTTCGAACCTGGACCTGATCATCTGTACATGTTCCGTACGGTAGTGTAAGTATTACCTATTCGCTCTGTGTACAGAATGAACGATGCCCCTACTAAGGGTTGGGAGAAAGATGTCGGCCACAGAACCACCCACCATTTCATGTACCCAGAGAGCGCCACAGACCTGCCAGATGACGTCAGCTTCGTCCTGCTGAACTTCAAACCTCTAGATCTCAAATGGATGAAGACTTCCCTCACAGATGGGTCCATTACTCGGTAAGAGGGGTGAAATCTGCTTGTCCCTGAAACTTTATGGGGGGACATCGAAAGTCTTGTTCATACTCTTTGTGCATGTAACTGATGAGGACAAATTTTCCTTGATTTTCTAAGAAAACAGAGCCTCCATCATTTTTATCTCTGGCAATAATGCACAGAATACGAGCAATCAGAATGATGTCACTGTAATGCTGTGGTAGGTAGTAAAGCCGGTCCAAAGATTAGTTTATTAGTAATTATTTGATCTGCTAATTCAAATATCAATTAGTAATCTAATTCTTTTGCGTACCATTCTTTGAATACCCCAAATGTTAACAAAAAAGCAACAATCGCTTGTATAACTATAAGATTATTTTGTTACACCATTTTCACCCATGACAAGACTCTTGACCATTTGACTCTTTGTTGTTTCAGGACATGGACTCGTGTAAAAGGCAGAATTAAAGCAAACAAAACGAAGGTCAGAAATGTTTTGCTTACATACATATTGAAATATACATAATAACACTCTAACAACTTTGCGGGTTGTTACGGCAACTGCTTTCTAATTAACACTTTTACTTTTTCGTAGGGTCCTTTGAGAAAACAACTCTTCTAAGGGCTAGACTTTCTTGAATTTGTTGTACCATTTTGCTGTACCTGACAATGTTGAAATTAGTGACATGAAGTAGATCTAGAGTATGCTAAACTGCAAAAGAAACATCTGCATGGAAAAAATGCTTTACTTGCCATTTACCTTTGTACCTATTGATGATTTTATTCATTTTATTCCCTTTATAGCCCTACATTTACATACTGTTGTTGACTGAGTGTCTAGCATGAAAATCAAAATAATTTCCTTCAACAGATTCTGGTGTACAATCCTGCGTTCTTCAAGTATGTTAACGACAAGTGGACAGAGCACCATGGGAGGTATTCCTCCACAGGCAGCCTGGTTATCCTGTTTGCAGTACACGTGTGCGATGAGGTAAGTCGAAAAGTTGAAGCAGTATATTTTCCCTCAATGGTAAGTAAGGAGGTTTGATGCAAAATCTGTATACAGTATGTTGGTGCATGCAGTCTTCAGTCTTGGCTCCTTGTTGCAAGGGAACTGAGGAGAATTTAACACATACTGATTTCCACATTTTGACTTCTTTCTATTCATTGGGGGAGGTACCTGCTTAAAGAAGTGTTCAAGTTGATGGTGATGGCATTTTGAGTAGGTTTCAAACCTTGCAGATGACTACTCAGGTGGCATGACAACATGAAGGTTGAAGGTTATGTATAACATTGCTGCTGTACATTGAAGGTCACTTTTCCCTTTTTTTTTGGTTGTGTGCAGCAACACTTTCACCCTCTGCATAAACTTCTGTTGTATACAGCACACAGTTGTTACATGGGTGGGTCCTTTGCAGGTGAAGGTCTAGTGCATGGAACATGCACATAATAGGCTCAACAGAATACATATGTAGCTATTCCTCTGCCTGCTAGCTTCTGTTGTACACAGCACACACTTGGTACATGGGTGGGTCCTATGTATGGTGGAGGTCTAGTGCATGGAACATGCACATAAAAGGCTCAACACCATTATAGCTATTCCTCTGCCTGCTGCTTCTGTTGTACACAACACACACTTAGTACATGGGTGGGTCCTCTGTATGGTGAAGGTCTAGTGCATGGAACATGCACATAAAAGGCTCAGCACCATAGCTATTCCATTCAAAAACTCTTCTTGGGAGATGGAGCATTCATGTGCACCATTTTTCTGTGACTTCAGACAAACATGCAAGACAAAACATTTTTGACAGTTTTCCCTCCAATGTATATCTCCAGGTGGACGTGTATGGATTTGGAGCAGATGTGAATGGCCACTGGAATCATTACTATGAATCTTCTCATGTAGAATCAAAAAACGTCCATCATACCAGTTATGAGGCCACTGTCCTGGCCAAGTTGGGATCAGAAGGGATAGTGAGAGTCAGTGTTTCCGCCAGACCTCAGCTGGGAGGCCGTCCACCTTGGGGCGCGAAAACCGCGAAAACTAAATTTAATTAAAAAACCGCGAAAATTAATTTTAATTGTAAAACCGCGAAAATTAAATTCAATTGTATACCGCGAAAATTCGCAAGAAAAAACAAAACAACTAACGTCCGATAAAGTTCAGTGCCGCAACAACAAGGATGTTTTGATTAATGTGCTGTGTACCGAACGGGTACTACTACTTTTAAAAAGTTCCAGAAACGGTTCTTGGACTTTCGAAAAAGAAATAACATTTGTATATATTGTATTTCATGTTGTGGTATACTTATAAATCATCTAAAACCTTCCATAGATCGAGAAATTTGCGTTCAGAAATGACGAAAAACATCGTCTCTATCGGCGGCAATGTGCGTAATGGCGGCCGAAATCCCGCAATCTCCCGTGGTGACTTCTCGCGAGATCTGGGAAAGCTAGTGACGTCACGGGAAACTAGCGCTGTGATTGGCCAGGATAAACAACAAGCTCTCGAGCGCCATTTTGATTTAAATTGGAGCGTATTTATCCCGAAAATTTCTGCCGTTTTCGGAGATTTTGCGGGCTCAAAACTCATATCAAAAGGAACCAAAGTTATACTTGATGTTTTTTACGTCCAGCACCTCTTATGTGAACACTTTATTTTTCCGCTGTGTTGCCGATAACGAACTTGAACGAGGTCGGGGATTTCCCGTGCCGGGCACCCGGGCCGGTGGGCACATGTTTCTGATTGTGTTTTGTTTTGTTTACGATGATTGACGATGAAAACAGAGACTAAAGTTGTTAATCTAGACAAAGTTAGTGTGCTGTCTTATTTCTCCCAATAACAAAGTTTAGTTTGGAGTGTTATACTTATAGCGAGATCCACCTACCGCCAAGTTTTCGAAATGTGACAGGGCAAATTCGCGTAACTGAGACCTTGAAAAACGGGTTTTGATGAGATTATCGTATGCGAAAGGCCGCCGACACACATTGTCAACAATCATAACAATAGCAAAACAAACAGTGAGCGGCTTTCTGACTGTGGACGGCGTCCCCTAAGCCTCTAGCTTCAATACAAAACAAAAAACTGCGGTTTACATTTATCGACTTTGTACAGATTTCTCGGCAAAATGTGGGTCGCAATTTTTTTATGAGGACGGCCTCTGGTTGCGTTCAAGCCGTCCAAAACGAAATGAGACCGTCATTGGACGGGTGGACGCCCCTCTGGCGGAAACACTGGTGAGAGTACACAGAAGGGATGTGGGCTCTCTGTAGACTGCCGCAAACTGCTTGTTGCATCACGTGTGTGTAGGTTCACTGTGCAGCCTTCTAACATCTGTGCTTTTGGTTGTGGCGGCTACTATGGCAACTGCTTTCTAATCAATCTTTGGCACCCTTGGTTTTATTCCTTTACTCACCAAGGCCTTGTTATTATGTTTCCTTCCCCATACCTTGTATAAAGTAATAGAAATATATTATTTTTGTTCTCTTCTCCTTGATGGTCCTTTTCTTTCAGACTCAACAACACAGTCTTTTAACCAACAGTTTTCCAGAAATGAAGGGGGAGAAAGACTACATTGCACTTGTTATAGTTTTTTAGGTGTATTTTGACCTGTGCCATGGTAATGAAAATAATGATTGGAAATCTCAGTTGTTAGAAACATGTAAGTGTATTGTAAGTTCAGTAGCATACACACAGTCTTGTAACTTCCACTAAACCTCACGGTGAAGAAATGGTATAGTCTACTGGGTTCCTGTGCATATTGTAGGTGTATCTTGACAACAATTAACTGATCTAGTTAGAAATGTGTAAATGTGAAGTGAAATTCTGTATTTTTCATATCTGTTCCTACAGGTGGACGTGTATGGTTATGGAGCTGACAAACTTGGGAACTGGAACCACTACTGGACCACGCATTACTCTGGAGCAGCCCACCGGTCCACGGGGGTGCACGACTCCGAATTCGAACGAGTCCTCCTGGAGAAACTGCAGTCAGAGGGGATCATCAAAATCCACAGAGGCAATGCAGCTAACAAGTAAAGAGGCACCCATATATAATTAATCAACCTGCTACTGGGTCTACCACGTAGCTTTCCTGCACAGCTTCTTAATCAGAATGATTCCACTTGTACACTTAATAATCACTTCTACACAGTTGTGTGGCTTCTTATTAGCATTAGATACCAAGTATTGCCAGAATTGTCTACCTAGATTCTTGCTGAGTATCTGTAATTTTGCTGCATGTATCAGTAATCAGACATTTTATCTCACCAAGTAATTAAAGCTTGAGAATCATTCAAGACCAGTAGTTTTTTTGTCAGTGAAATCATGAAATGAAATCTTATTATGAGGAGCTACTTAATTGAATTGCTTCTCAACTGTCATTGGTGTAAATTTTTTTGTTATGCATTCTGGGCAATCAATTTTGAATGCATAGGTTGTTGTAAATTACAACCTTATAATAGCTCACAGTGTCTGTTGTACTATAGAATAGTAATCAACATTGATTTCATAATCATGATAGTTTTTCTGACAATGATTTATATGTAATTTAGACCACTATGTGTGATGATTAAATAATGATCAACAGTATGTAATTTAGACCACTATGTGTGATGAATCATCACACATAGTGGTCTAAATTACATGCTGTTGATCATTATTTAATCATCACACATAGTGGTCTAAATTACATACTGTTGATCATTATTTAATCATCAGTGATGATTAAATAATGATCAACAGTATGTTGATGATATACTTGTTCACCAATTGTAATTTAAGGCAAATCACTGTGATATCAAACTGAATGTGCATGGTGTTGACAGCAACACACTATACACATTACCTGTCTAAATCTTTGTGGGCAATGCTCTGCTTGTAACAGATGTAATGGCATCTCCCATCACAACTGATTTAGCATGCTATTACATGTACTAGTAACATGTGTACAACTATAGCCACAGTGATGCAATTCCTGAAAAGGGTCATCATTAATATGTTTCTAAGCATGCAGTCCTATGCAGTATAGAATGATAGAAGGACTCACAATTGTAATATCTAACAATCTGCCTATTTTGAACCACTTTTGTGATGAGGTCTAGTCATTTACATAAAGATTGAACAAATTTTCCTCTTTTTGTTATAAATTTTTGCCTTTGTATTGATGAAAGTAGCTAAATGATGTGATAAATGAAACAACAGGACATATTTGCAGATGTATGGTTTATTCTGCATTTACAGAATCTTGAAGCAACATTATATACTTGTAGTAAACAGTATCAACTGTTCTACGTCAAATGGAAACTTTGTATTGTAGCAAATGGCACTGCTGTAGACACATGTATAACCAAAAATGTAGCAATGCCCTGCTTTTTGTGTATGTATGTTCCTTGCAATGACACACTCCTTGATCAAATTGTTGTACACATTGTCAATATAATTATGACTGAAAAACTGAAATTAAAAGTGATTTCCTCTTGATTTTATGACATTGAATCACTTCTCAATTCTGATGCATAAGTCACCTGGCCTGTTGGTTGGCAAATCCTCATCTATCTATAACGTTATTGCTACAATTTCCCTGGCTACACTAAGATGCCTCTGCATGAAATTGACTTCTGTGTTATCTCTTGTTTCAGTGAGTGACTGACCATGTGACTGTAAAGCTGTCAGCAGTGGAAATATTTAAGGGACAACATACTTGTACTTAATGGATTTAGTTTAGCATGAAGGCATCGCGATAGATAAAAGATATAGAATGTTTGGAAACATTTTCATGAAATGCCGTTTCCTTGTTTGCTGTCATCGGCTGCTTGCTTCTGCACAAGTTACATACATATCAAACATAAAAATGAACCTTCGCTTCCATCTCAAGGTATCCTGTTTTAAAGTTTCAACAAAATGGCCTCTGCAGTCCCTAGGAAAGTTGCAAGGGGACCAGCACTATGACAAAACTTTGAATATTATCATTATATGGCATCTTTAGTACTAAACCGCTTGCTGTGTATAGCATCAAAAGCCAAGCGAGAATCTACTCGTGTGATCAATAGTTCAGACCTAGCCATGCCAATATCTGGAGTGATACTGAAAGACCAAACTTTGAACAGGAAACCAAACTTTGAACAATAGCAATGGATGTTTTGCTGTGCAACTGATAAAGGTTTACAACATGTTTTCCCTATATTAAGTGTATGTTACGGTGGGTACCAAAAGTTTAGTTTTTTTTTCAAGTTAGGTGAAAATCAATGTTAATGTCATCAATTACATCAATGGCCATAACTTAAAAGACAACAATACCTATAGCATTGCACTTATGTACGATATGGAAGCCTCACCTTGCGGACAAATTAACCATTACATACATGTACCATTGTTTCAGGTGGAAAGATTTTGATTTGTTATCTTTGATTGGTCAATTTATAAGTGTTCTTATTGGTAGAGATGCAACTTACATTGACCAATGGTAGTGGTTCAATCTAACACCTACAGCACATTTGGCACCAATCTGCCATTGGTTAGCAACAATAGACAGTGTTAGCCAATCAACTCCAAGTTTTCAATTCCTTATGTCAACGAGAGATATGCATTTTGCTTACTGGTCACTAAGGGTCACTGTGAGACCGTGAGCAATCCAATTGAAACGGTACCGGTGTCGTGAACAGGCGTCTATGATACATTCTGTTGTTTGTTCAAACCTAAAGTTAATTGGTTAAGTGGCACAGGTAATGAATAGCGTGGCATCCAATGCCATATACAAATGTATCTCAAATTCTTTCGAATATGTAGTCAGAATTTGACAGATGCCAGGGTTGTGCTAGTGAGGGAGGGGGAGGGGGCAACATAAAATCTTGCGTATCAAGTTAGCCGTGTTGACTGTTACAGCTAGCTATTCGTTGCTTACGGTCTTCATAACGGTGTGAAATGATTCCTACATTCATTCATTGTCTACAAGGCAAACACGCCTGTCCTTGGTGCTGAACACCATCTACAGACTACACAGTTCAGTTCAAACAGGGACCTCGTGTCTGCCATGCGTGACAGAGTCATCTGGAAGGACTTCATAGCGTCACCAGATGGATAACTGAACAGATTACACTACACACGTGTAAACAAACGTGTCCCTGACGCTGAACACATAATCTGGGAGCCAGATAGGACCGGGTAGCTAGCGAGTTTTGTTCGGGGACCCAAGGCAGTCAGCCCGCAGATCTCACATTAGTACTCCGGGGGAGTTTAAGCCTGAAGGAGTTATCATTACAACTGTCCTAGCTGCCCGATCCCGGCTGGCTCCCAGGGTATTGAACACAATACATTACACTTAACTCAGGTGTAAATGAGTATCTAGCTGCGCGGCTAGTGGCCTTGGCGGGGCTTTATGGCCGAGACTGGCCTAAGGGGCATGTTCAGGCATTACGCACCCGCCATGTTGGGGGTAGGAGGAACCCTTACATCCTTGTTGACGGATACTCCAAACAACAAAGCTGCTGAAGACGTCTCACACGTGTCATACAATTCTGTCCCTGTGAGACTTAGTGCTCCAGTAGACGAGAGGGTGGAGAAGGAATTACACACCCCTCCTTCACCATAAAAAGTCAAGCCTGTCTGCTTGCTCATCTGTCGAATCGACAGGAGAATCCAAAAAAAGCCGAAGTAAGTAAATTTCATGGATAACATTCTACATGTGTATGCAAGATGGCGTGCGAAACAAATGAGAAATGTGTTTGAGGAGAGTCTTCGTAACACCTTCTGTTTCAGTCCTCACTCTCAGTGAGTAGTGCATGTCTTGGGCCTATTGATATTTCTGAATTAGAAAATAACGTTATGCTGCTTCAGTTCTACTCATGTTTTCAGGAACATTAACATTCAAGTTATCTTTGAGTCCTGTTACGTTCTGACAATTGAGTAGGAATAAATGGTTTGTTTTATTTTATCATTTTTGTAATTAACATCTGCACCATCTAAAATTATTTCTAGTACTCTAATCATTATTTGAAAATAGCATACACGTATGTCCGCGACAATCAAGATAATGTCAATCAAGATAATGCAATGGGCACGAAAATGCCGCCGCTACGATAGGTGAATAAAGTTTATAGTTCAAAGGTAAATTCAACATCACTGAAGTAAACATTCGTTCAAGTAGAAAATCAGTGGCTTAACTGTCAATCCATCGATTGAGTCAGATAGAAGAACTTAATCCACTTTAGCCCACCTTTAGCGACCGCTCAGTGTAGATAGTACCCTGGGAGCCAGCCGGGATCGGGCAGCTAGGACAGTTTATTCGATGGCCCAAGACAGTAATACAAGGCCCACCGATCTCCTATTAGCGCCCCGGGGAGTTTAAGCCCCATGTAGCAATTTGAAGATGGCATTTGTCCCCAATCCTGTTCCAAGTAAGGTACAAATTTAAATAAACCTTGATCAAAAGCAAGCTTTGACAGGAATTTTCGACGCCTAATCACAGACTTGTCAAGGATCAGTATCAGTGTAGTCTGTGTAATACAACAAATGAACACCGGCCTCTCTCGCTCGGATCATTGGCCTAATCGGGCTAGCTATAGGGTCAATCATTTGTCGCTGAAAGGCACCGAACTGGACTTACCAGTTGAGATGACCCCGGGCCCAGTCATGCAGGGACACATCATGGCGGACCTTAAAGTTTAACACAACAGTACGGTACAGACCACTTCCAGAAGTGCCAGGTATATGTAAAACCTTGATAATATGTATCATAGTCTTTGAAGAACACAGTCATTAGCATCTACTTGCAAGCACGTGCACCAATTAATATTTGAAAGATTTCATTGGCGCGAAAAAAGTCTCACCGCCGCGGCATGCTGACATGTATATGTTTACAAGACCTTGAAGACATGCAAAGTGTAACTAACGTTTTGTCATATTGTCTAGAGGACACTGATATTGAAGAAAAAGCTGAAAAGGAAGGAAAACTCCAAACCCCCAGACCACTTGGTGATTCCGAAAGTCTAGCTACGGACGTCACCACCACGTAATGCAAAGACAAATTTGTATCTTGACGCTTACATGATAATTACGAGTATGCACCCAGTAACGCTCTTCGCTACACCGATATTGTTAATAGGCGTACCACCTGGGAAAACACAACTTATCCGAAGCACTCAGAGTGACAACCAGTTGTCAAGAAAGTTCCCGATATGTTAAGGATGAATTTAAGGCACCCTGTTACCACGGCACTGTTTGTACTGACCATGGTTGGCGTAATGTACTATTTCGTGCAACCCCGGAAGTCACCCCTTGGCCTTGCACAAAGCAAGGAGAGAACTGTGCCCCTTGATGTAGATAAAGTGAGTGACAACAGGTTCTTAGGAGAGGAAGAACGAGTATCGGTTGACAAAATTGCAGCAGGGACCTTTCCAGTACAGCCCACATGTAAGAGAATATGGCAAAAGGGACGGTCGTCATGGTTTGATAGCAGGTTTGATGACAACATCAGGCCTGTCTGGTCACGGGCTAACATAGAGCTGCCTGCTGACGCCAGGACGTGGTGGATGGTAAGGGTTGTCTCTTAAAGTTTGCATTTTGATAGAACAAGTTGTACGTATGCTTCAAGCGTATGCTTGTATGGTAACATTTTGCTAGAGTAAGGGCTGTTTCGTTTGTTTGTTGAAAGTTATTTATTCATGAGGAGCTCTAATCGGCCTGCAGGCCGCTTTTCATTGCGGTCAGGGTCAGATGAACATACAACAGAGGTAAAGGTCAATTGTCCGAAAAGAATGTTGTGTGATGTTCTTTTTTTAACTATGCTGTGACCAACACCCCATCATTAGCAGCTGTGATGAACTTAATTACTTTGTTCTCATGAATGATGTGTGATTATTACCATAAGATATCTCAACTCTTCCTACAGACTATCCAGGAGAGCAAGGACGAGGACCCCGCCCCCCTCCTGACTGCATTATTTGACATAGGAGCTCCAGATGTCGACCCGTGGGCCAGCCGTAACCTCACAGGGTGTCTCCGCTGCGCTGTAGTGGGCAACTCTGGCAACCTCAGGCAGTCCAACTATGGGGAGGAGATTAATGGATATGACCTGATCTTCAGGTGCGCTTGCCTATATGTATACTAGTCATTAGAGATGGGTGTTTAGTATTGCTTCCTGAATATAGATTGTATGAAAGTTACCCGCTCTGTTCAATTATAAGACTATTGCAACATGTGATATTTGTAACTGAGAAAGAGAAGAATATTGATAGATATTATGCAAATAACGATCTAATTTGCATAATTAATGAGAAAATATCATAATTCCACTGCGGTAAATGACTGGAATTTTTTTACTCGTTGCATTTGGAAGTTATGTACTGGTGAACGTCATTGAACATTGATTATGCAAATGATGAACATAAATTATGCAAATGAGGTATTTCTGTACGTAAATTGTATATAGCAATTATTTGGGTGGGGGGTAATAATCAGTTAATGTAATTTATGCAATTGTGGAACTTATTTGCATAATCAATGACACAATTAAAACACCAGTTGTAAAGATAAAATCATTTAGTGAAGGTACTAGCAAAAATGACGTTAATCACTCATACAGTGTTGTAAAGATAACGAAGGAGAAAAACTTCCATTGTGTTTTGGAACAAACTCACACATACACAAATCCATTGAGAGTCTTAAATGACCTCCTCACTGACTCCTCCTTGTACAGAATGAACGGTGCCCCTACTCAAGGCTGGGAGAGCGATGTCGGCCACAGAACCACCCACCATTTCATGTACCCAGAGAGTGCCATAGACTTGCCAGATGACGTCAGCTTCGTCCTGCTGAACTTCAAACCTCTAGATCTCAGATGGATGAAGACTGCCCTTACAGATGGGTCCATTACTTGGTAAGGGTTACTTGAAAATTTTAAGGGGACCTCTGAGTTAGATATTGGAAGCCTTTGCACTGCTTTCGATAACGCCCCCCTTGCCCATTAGCAGACGACCTGCTTTCGATAACCCCCCTTGCCCATCAGCAGACGACCTGCTTTCGATAACGCCCCCCTTGCCCATCAGCAGACGACCTGCTTTGGATAACGCCCCCCTTGCCAATAAGCAGACGACCTGCTTTTGAAAACGCCCCCCTTGCCCATAAGCAGACGACCTGCTTTTGAAAACGCCCCCCCTTGCCCATCAGCAGACGACCTGCTTTCGATAACGCCCCCCTTGCCCATTAGCAGACGACCTGCTTTCGATAACGCCCCCCCTTGCCCATCAGCAGACGACCTGCTTTCGATAACGCCCCCCTTGCCCATCAGCAGACGACCTGCTTTGGATAACGCCCCCCTTGCCAATAAGCAGACGACCTGCTTTTGAAAACGCCCCCCTTGCCCATAAGCAGACGACCTGCTTTTGAAAACGCCCCCCCTTGCCCATCAGCAGACGACCTGCTTTCGATATCGCCCCCCTTGCCCATCAGCAGACGACCTGCTTTCGAATACGCTCCCCTTGCCCTTCAGCAGACGACCTGCTTTGGAAAACGCCCCCTTGCCCATCAGCAGACGACCTGCTTTCGAATACGCCCCCCTTGCCCATCAGCATACGACCTGCTTTAGATAACGCCCCTCTTGCCCATCAGCAGACGACCTGCTTTCGATAACGCCCCCCTTGCCCATGAGCAGACGACCTGCTTTCGATAACGCCCCCCCTTGCCCATCAGCAGACGACCTGCTTTGGATAACGCCCCCCTTGCCCATCAGCAGACGACCTGCTTTGGATAACGCCCCCCTTGCCAATAAGCAGACGACCTGCTTTTGAAAACGCCCCCCTTGCCCATAAGCAGACGACCTGCTTTTGAAAACGCCCCCCCTTGCCCATCAGCAGACGACCTGCTTTGGATAACGCCCCCCTTGCCCATCAGCAGACGACCTGCTTTGGATAACGCCCCCCTTGCCCATAAGCAGACGACCTGCTTTGGAAAACGCCCCCCTTGCCCATCAGCAGACGACCTGCTTTCGAATACGCCCCCCTTGCCCATCAGCAGACGACCTGCTTTCGAATACGCCCCCCTTGCCCTTCAGCAGACGACCTGCTTTGGAAAACGCCCCCCTTGCCCATCAGCAGACGACCTGCTTTCGATTACGCCCCCTTTGCCCATCAGCAGACGACCTGCTTTGGATAACGCCCCTCTTGTCCAACAGCAGACGACCTGCTTTGGAAAATGCCCCCCATGTGCATTAGCAGTCGAATTGTTTTCAATATCGCCCCTCTTGTCCATCAGCAGACGACCTGCTTTCGAATACGCCCCCCTTGCCCATTAGCAGACGACCTGCTTTCGATAACGCCCCTCTTGTCCATCAGCAGACGACCTGCTTTCGAATACGCCCCCCTTGTCCATCAGCAGACGACCTGCTTTCAAATACCCTGCTTTCAAATACACTCCCTTCGCTCATCGTTTACAAAGCATCAGATGACTTGCTTTTGAATACACCCCCTTGCCATTTACTTACAAACAGCAGACAATCCGTTTTTGAATACGCACCCCTTTGCCCTTCAGCAGACAACCTGCTTTCGAATACAACTCCATTGACAATCATTTACAAAACAGCAGACGACCTGCTGTCGAATATGCCCCCCTTCCCCATCATTTAAAATAGCAGACGACCTGCTTTTGATTTTGTTCACCTTCATCATCATTTACCAAACAGGAGACGATCTGCTTTCAAGTTCTCTCCCCTCACCATCATTTACAAAATGCATATCAACCTATTCACTCCTTTTTTCAGTGCCCGTTTCCCACGTACCCTTCTTAGCCAAGCCTCAGTCCGGCCCAGGTCCTTACACACTCCCGCAGAGCATGTTATCCAGCCTTCCGCGGAACCCCATAGCGCTGGATAAAAAAGTAAAAAAAGAACATACACAACTTCTCGGATCGTCCAAACCTTCCGTGGAATCCCTTCGCGCCAGTTAATGTCACAGCATTGTCAAGAAAGAACGTACGTGACTTGTCGGATCATCCAGCTTTCCGCGGAACCCCTTCGCCCTGGATGTCGTCAGCGTTTCACGAGAGAAACGTACACAAAGTTTTGGATCGTCCAGCTTTCTGCGGAACCCCTTCGCCCTGGATGTCGTCACAGCGTTTCACGAGAGAAACGTACACAAATTTTCGGATCGTCCGGCTTTCTGCGGAACCCCTTCGCGCTGGATGTCATCACATTGTATCAATCAATCAATCAATCAATCAATCAATCAAATGGTTTATTCGTTAAAAGGCGTAGCAGCCAGGGGCTGAATTATGCCCTCTTCACAAAACAAAGTATTGCACTACACCATTGTTCTTGCATGACATATTACAGACATTACACGTTAAAAAGGTATTTACAAGTATGGCACAATCTCATAAAATAATCTCGTACGTTAAAATCTGGTACAATGTATTGACTAGGTATAGTTCTTCACTTCATGGAATTGAGTATACGCAGCAGTGATGGTACTGGGCTATTGGAATACCTTACAGTTCTGCAGGTTGGTATCGTTAGTTTGTTAGAGTTTCTTAGTGACCGTCCGTGCGTTAGCCTCCTGGGAGCTGGTACTAACTCAACAGATCTTTCTGATGTTGTCATGCTGTTCGCAAACTTGATACACAGGTTGGCTCTTCTGTTAGCAAGTGTCTCTAGGTTACAGACATGGAGTGCCGTGTTGTAGTCTGTGTAGGCCCGCCCAAGGATAATGCGTAATGCCCGCTTCTGCACTCGTTCAATGGCTGTTGTTTGCTTGTTGGTGAGACTATGGTGCCAGACCGGTACGCAGTATTCAAGCACTGGCCGGATGAATCCACAGTATACAGTAACTAGGTCAGGTAGTGGGAAGCCAAAGGTTTTTAGTCTTCTGAGCATGAACATTCGTTTTCCTGACTTTTTTGTCATCTCATTTACTTGCGTTTCCCACTTGAGATCACGAGAGAAACGTACACAAATTTTTGGATTGTCCAGCTTTCCGCGGAAACCCTTCGCGCTGGGTAAAGTCACACCAAGCTAAAATACAACTACACACTTTCCGAATCATTCAGCTTTCTGCGGAACCCCGTCGCACTGAATGATAATCCCATACTAAAAAGAAAATACCAGCTTTCCGCGGTGTCTCGTCGTGCTATTCACCAAGGCGTCAGACTAAACGAAACAAAACAGGGTTACTCGATTATTACTGAGCAAACCAGCGTCCCGTGGTACCCCATCACACTGGAGAACGATATCTCAAAAGTAACAAGAAAAAAGGAGGGGGGAGAACCTGCTGAAAAGAGAACAACCGAAAATGACTCACAGTCCAATTTCCTTGAGCTGGGGCTGGGCGGTGTCGCGGACTGGAGTGCTAGCCGACCCTGATCCTCCTACTGCTGTCCCTTGTAGCATTGCGCCATAAAGCCGCCTCTTTGGGTTCCCTGGTATCTTAAAATATTTTTATTAAAATATCTTCATTAAAAAAACGTGGTTCACAACAAAAACATCATAGCCTAACAGGTTTCCTGTCGCATCTTGACCCCTCTTTGCATGCCACCGACGGGTCCCATGGCCACACATCTGGCAAGGTTGATGGTGGCTTGTCCCGGAGCTGCATCAGACCTGTAGGAACAACACGTGAACCATGAGACAGTGGGGAGGAACAGGTGCCCGGCAACAGGTCCGGTCCCAGACAAACACAAGTCTAAATACATACGAAACTTGCACACCGCCCAGTCCCAGCACATGCGAGCGAGCCGCGTTATGTGCACGTGGGGATTAGCACGCGCACCCTCTGTGAAAATTCAAGCGTCCGAAACTGCCCGGACGGCGTCTACAAGCGTCCAATGGCGTCCGAGCGCGTTTCAGACGTTCTGGACGCGTTCATTCCCGTCCGAAACGGCCGCGGACACATCGTGAGCGTCCGTGCCGTTCTGTCAGTTTTTATGGTGAACGCCCGAACGGCTGAAAGACCTTCCATTGCCGTCGGAGACGGCCACTGATGGGGCTATAAAATACTTAGTCACCCGACGCCGGCAGACGGCTGCGTCTTTTCTTATGATCCCCACGGGAAACATGACGTTTTAACTTCTGCACATGCGCCAATTTCAGCGGGTGAATTCGAATTTCAGACCGTTGAACACTCCGGCGGTTGCAGGACTTATGTTCAGAAGGTGACTATTTCTGTGGATTTCATGTCCGTTTGTTAAATTTTGCGCACTTTTGGACCAAGGACTTCACGTCTAGACGTAGCAGCTGATGTTTGTACGACATTGTGCTGAGGTTGGGTTTACGGCGATGACTGTATCCGTTATTTATACTAAAAAGAATGTACAAAAATTATTTGTCGTGCGCCGACAAGGGGGAAAAATTATACTACTTACTCGAAGCAGCAAACCTTGGACAGCAGAAATCACAGATGTGACAGACGTCAAAAGAAGCAGCGGTTCTTCCGTTAGCTGATTGTCGATACTTTGCAGGCGCCGGTAAGTGAATACTTCGCATTTTATTCTAATTTTTTGTACATTCATCTGTTGCAAAGTTTACCGACGACTTGTTGTTACGGGTGCCCTCCCCACATACGCGAAGAAATGATAAAATTTAGGATCTTGTTTTGATGCCACAAAATAAAAAGAATTATGAACACGTTGTAGAATACTTGTAAAAAATATCTGTTGTTTCTATTAAGAATGATAATGCTGTTAAAATGTAGATTTAGACAACAGATAATGAGATAGCACCTACCGATTTTGCCGGTGCCAATCAAAATCTTAGTCGGCTCTTCCAACTACTTGGGGTTAGGAACTTATGAAACGGAAGACTTTAGTTCGCTACCTCGAAATAAAAAAAATGACTTATGATCTTTGTAGAAAATGTAACGTTATTTCACATTTATATATCCAGTCTTTAGCAAATACTGGTGCAATTAAAATTAACGATAGAAAATTTCAAACGTCCTGTATTTACCCTTGATGTTATGTGGGCTCGTCCATTCTGATGTAACGTGTCGGCACGGCGGCACAAAAAGCCGCGGACACGATTGAAGGCCGGATTGAATTTCGTACATGTAGCAAAGTTGATTAAACGCCGCGGAGTACGTGTAAACAATTTACGAAGAAATGTGTTCAAGTTGTGTTTGATTTTAGCTAAACCTTACGGCCCGGTGGTGGGTGGTCTTCTACAATTCACTGCCTGGCTGAATATTTGTTTGTTTGGTATGTGGCAACGCTAAATGTCCCAACAGGCCATAAAATTATATCCGTGACCGGACGGCGTCAGAAACGGCGTCCGGGCAGCCGTCTACGCACGTTCCAAATTAAATGCACCGGCCCGTTATGAGTTTCTACCGTACTGCCTGACTAACTAAAACTGTGTCTTGAAGAAAAAATATTTTGCTAGGAGTTTGGCCCAGATATTAACCTTTAATAATATAGCGATGACAGCCTCTTGGCCTTTCATTCCATTTTCTGTCAAATTTTACGATCTGTACCCCCCGTGGGAAGGCGTGGTGGAGGCTACCGCCCGTACCAGCGGCCTGGATTACGCCGTTTATGCCCGTCGCAACCGGCGTCCGATCCGTCCCAGCAGCCTGGATTACGTCATTTACGTCCGTCGCAATCGGTGTCTGGCCCGTCCGCAGAGACGTCTGTTCCCAGCGGGGGGCCCGCCCGACGGAGCGCGGGAGCGTCCGGCTGCCCGCTTTCAGACGCCGTCTCGGACGTCCCGAACGTCCGACCGGACGCGTCTAAAGTGCCAATCTAGACGCGTCCAAGCGTTTGTTATGCCGTTCGGACCGTCTTGGACGTTTCGTCGGGCGTTCTAAAGCGCGTCCCATGCCGTCCGCCGCCGTAACCGTCCCAAGCGTCCCAATAATTTAAGACGCCTTGGACGGTTGTCGCAAACGGCGTTTCGCCGTCTGAGACGCTTGAATTTTCACAGAGGACGTTCACAATTACAACTTCCCCTGCGCCTTACAGTTACACATTCAGGCACATGCAAATCAAACTCCAAACTAATGCAAATACTCGCAGAACCCCAAACACAACCGCGACGTTCCATCTTGGACTGCAAAAGAAATTTTACCTCGCCAAAACAGAAAATGACACCCAAATCGTACCAACTGCAGCATTCAAAGCTCAGAGACAGTGGCTGAACACTAGGCCAAACTCTCTCAGAGGAGTAACATCTAGTCCTGAAAGACAAAGAAATCCCGGGGTTGCCATCTTGCCTCATAGACCATGCCATCGTTGTCCTCTGTTTCTGCCTGAAATATTACCGAAAATAAAAGACATCAAAATCTGGAAACTTTCGTTCTGCTCCACACCTCAGCAATAAATGCCAGCATCCATATCTTTCCCTGATGGAGTATTACGGTAAATTGGCGAGACAAAAGATTTCAAAGAGAACCGCCATCTTGTTTCTGCACAAAGATCTATCTCATGTAGCTCCGATTCATTCACAAAATCAAGAAATCACACAAGAATCACACAGCTCCAAAATGGGACAAAACGTCAGCATGAACTAAAGGCGTCCTTAACTCACCCCGGCCAGGATTAAGTTAAGCGGATTAAACGCTGAAAGAAAAAATCATATAATGCAGCCAGCTCTGTTCCCTGGGTCTTTCCTCCCCAAACAGGAAAAAATCCCCTAGAACACTAACAATAAAAATCACAAGGGTTACAAAAGGTGTGGCTGGCCACCAAAAATTCAGTCGTACTCGATGGCATCCAACACAGCAAACATAGCTCTATACCTCCTGCAAAGCAGACACAATATTCAGTACACGAGGAAAACTGTCAAAATGTCTCGTCGTCCGCAAGGAAGCATAACACCAAATCTTCCGGGGAAGCAACGGTCCCCCTACGCGAGACTCGAGCTCCCTTCGGCATCCAAAACCGTCCTCGGTGGTGACAAGTTTTCTGCTTTCGCGGTGGTCAGGAGGAGTTAGGGGGAGACAGCGGGAGCTCTACGCAGACGGAGGACTGAGATGTGTATGCATCTCTTCGTAACGTGGGGTCAAAGTCAACTTCCAAGGACCAATGACCAATCAAGTTAAATAGCCTTAAAATTCGTCCTTAAAATTAACATCATTCATAGAATAGTTGAAAGTGCGTTCAAGTTTGCCTTCCTTCCACATTCAAGGTCATTTACATAACAGACGGTGAGGCCCTCTTTCCTTTTCAAGATTACTTACAAAATTGTAGAAGATGGTCATGGTGCATTTGAATTAGCCTCCCCTCCCCATTCAAGATCATTTACAAAAACAGTAGACCATGCGTTTCAAATTTGCCCACGTTCCTATTTAAGTTCATTTACAAAATAGCAGACGACTCTTTCCAATTCGCCTCCTTACCCTACACATCAGTTGCAATCAAATACTGTATTGATTTTTCATAATGTGTTTCTGTTTGTTGGGAAGATCAGTGCACGATAGTGCAGAGACTGCCATTAATTGATTCTTTTTAAATTCAAGGCAAAACAGTAGTACTCATCTGTGCGTTCCTCCTCAACTTGAATCACATTTCCATCATGATCTTCACTCTCGTCTTCCGTACCTACATTTAATATGATAAATAAGTGCATCAAATTACATGTGTTGTGTTAGTATGTTATAAATATGATTTTATTCATGATTGCAAATGAAGCATGTTATTACATTATGTCATCCAAGTCATGTCTCGCTGGTTACGGCTGACCCACAAAAAGACAAACCCCCTACTGGAGATACATGTAGGCGGTAGGCCTCTGACTCTGAGTTTTTGTTGAATTATGGAGGCAAGTTCTGACAGATGCTAAAGGCACCTGAAGGCACCAAGCCAACACGAAGGTTGGCAAAGCCAACCTGCGAGCAAACAAGTGATGGGTAGGAAAGGCCTTTTGAAATATTGACATTTTCTGCAAAATTTTGTGATGCTTGCGGAGTGCTATATTGAAATGATCTACTGTAAATACTAAAACTCTCGCTGTTGTTTTATGTTCGTGGTTTTCACGATGGCCACTTCACTACTAACATTTTGCTTCCGTCGCATTCACTCATTTCTCCACATGACCTACTGTATAACACTATAGCAGAAAAGTAATACTGTACTACACTGTCTACACAGACATTGTATTCAGATGGTAAATGGTTAGATCAGTGAAAGTGCTAGTAATCCCATTACAGGGGCTCCTATATCCTATCCAGGCGTGCTGGTTGCACGGATGGCCATGACTCTCTTCCTCCATCCTTCCCTATCCTCCATAGCCTTGGGCAGTTCTTCAGTCGAGCAACCAGTATCTTCACAAAGTTGATGTGCATATGTTTTGTGTGGTCTACCTCTGCTTGCATGACCATGTTTGGGCGACCACAGCAGAACTGAAATAGTCTCAGCAGTAATGAAATAGTCTCTACCAGACTCCGTAGAAATGGAACAAATAGAGAGGAATATAACCGGCCAGGGATCCTAGGATCGCGAGCTGTTCCCTGGCCGGTTATATTCCTCTCTATTTGTTCCATTTCTATGATTTTCCAGCGATCCGGAGTCTGGTAGAGACTAGTAATGAAAGAGGAAGAAAGTCAAATCTAAAGACTGCTCTGTCCATTTTGTATTGTAGCATCCTTGCTAGAAACAGGCAGCTGGTTTCAAACTGGCATTTTGTAGTGGTGCTGAAATACCAAGTATGTGACTACAATACAGTAAGTGTAAATGCATTTAACTTTTTCGTGGGATGTAAAGTTCGTGGGATGGTGCTATCGCGAATTCAAAACCACCAAACTCAGGGAACATAAAAACACTTCATTTTCCTGCTACCATGAAATTTAATACCCGCAAACTAAAATGCATTTAAAGTACTAGTACATGTATAACAGATGTCAGTGGGACAATCACTTTCAATCTAAAAAAAATAAAGGTCTACTACGCAGTTTTTTGCGCTCAAATTTGAAATATTCTAGAACTAAGAAATCTCAGATTTACTACTACTTTTTGACACTTTTTGACACTTTTGTGTCATTATTTCACGTTTGCAACGTAGAGAATTAGCCTACAAACATTTCGTCCTACGCGCGCTGTAACTTGTTGACCCCCCTAGTTAGGCACTAGTGAGAATTCAAACAAGAATCAATCATCAACGGTTATTGGTCTGGAATCTCCGGTGAGTTCCGGGTGCGTGACGTCATGACTCGCTTGTGAAACAAAATCTCCGGGTAGGCTCGGGCAGACTCGGGACTACTCGGGTTTCGTCGGTGAAGAAACAAAATGGCTGAAACCCAGCGCGGGCATGCAGATTCCCAGGTTTTCAAAAGCGCTCGCACGGGGAAAATATCGACTCCTGACATGCCTTGAATAGTGTTCCGTAACGTGGTAGGCTTGATTCAACTAACTATATAAAGAAATGACCGAAAAATTGATTTTTTGTTTTCAGTTTGAAGCGCAAATAACTGCCTAGTAGACCTTTAATTACATAACAATACCTATTCAAAAGATTTCCAGGGATCTGCATTTCCGAGGGGTGCTTACCTAGTAAGCATTTGCACAAACCTTATGAAACTCGTACAAATCTTACGTGATACGGACGAATCGCTATGCAAAAATGCACGAATCTTATGAAAACCGCAGTAATCACTACAGAGTATCCGAAAATGAACAAACCTTATGTGATTCGCACAAATTACTACTAGTATGTGACATACACGAATCTTATATAATAAGCACGAACCTTACGAAAATCGGCCGACCACTGCCGGGGTCGCTTGACTGATGGAGCAGGATATTCAAGATGGCGGGCTCGATCTTCGGCGAAGGCAAAATATGATCTGACACGTCGCAATGAAGCTTAAGTGTAGCTCACAGGCTATCAAATACGTCTTTGAGATAGCGCATTGTCCATTCTATGGTTTGGGATAAAAATATCATGGGTAGAAATACTAGAAACACTCAGAAACATACCTTCTCCAACATAGCAGTCAGGTGGTTTGCATAAGGTTTGTGCGTATCACAGAAGATCTGTGCGTATCACATGAGGTTCGCACATTTTCGCATAGTGATTCATGCGTATCACATAAGATTCGTACGAATTTCATCAGCTAAGGCACCCAGGTGTTACCACCATCGTACAAAATGCACATCAGTGTTTTTTTAGCCCAAATGCTGGCTATACAATAGCCACATTCAACTTTTAAAGTTGTGTATTCATTGATACACTGTTTTTGTAGAAAGATTCATACCCATATGCATTTCGCTAAAGCCTATACTTGTGTAGCCTCCTTTGTGTGTTGTGCAGGATAGATGTATAGCGTACAGACTCAATACTTCAGAGTCTTCCGGATCAGCTTTGTTAACAAACACACCACAAAAATCAGATGACAACAGTGAATAATGTTCTCAAAATTCCCCCGCTCAAAATGTACTTGCAGTACAGCATGGCTTTTGTTAGCATGTTAAAACTCCAAATTGCACCATACCATAGTTTCATCATTTTGGACACGTAGAAAGATCAAGTGACTGCATCACTAGTAACACCATCACCAAAAGCGTCAGGCAACAGGGGTCGTGGTAGACCGAGAAAAACTTATTAGATGGAGTGTGTTAGGAGGGACATGAAGGTGTGCGACACTGTGCAGTCTCACAGGGCCGGGGTTGACCCACTGGACAGAGCAGCTCAGCCGCATGGAAGAGCAGTGTGAAGACTAGCTGACTGCTGCCTACCCCTGCTGCCCTGCATCAGGGAACAGAGCAGCAGTATAATCAAACAATGGATAGTGAGTGAAATCAAAAATACCGCCCAAACTGAAAACACCCTGTCTGGTATTACACTCATCAGGTACCCAGTTTTTTTTCTCGTAAGGCCACAGCAAGTAAATTTTATGGATGACATCTCCTGCAGACTGCGGAAAAAAAACAAGATAGGTGGAAAAAAAAATACATTTTCAAAAATTGGCACCATTCAGTTTCAGTTCAGTGATGAATGTTGTAACAAGAACTAAAGGGACAAACCATGGTATCAGAGCTAGCAAGGCATTAGGGCTGTGTACCTAAACAAATTACAGGTACAGGTACACGGGTTTAGGTACAGGTCCGGACCTGCACCTGTACCTAAAAAAGTTTAACCAAGTATATGCAAGTTAACATGTACCTAACTCAGTAACTGTCTAACGGTAGTGATAAATTGTCATCTTTGTACTTGGAATTACATGTTTGAATCTCAAAACAATTTCTTCTGCAAGTTTTCTTAAGTTTCAACTGCAAGATTATCACCATTGTCATTGTTGATTCAGGATTTACTTGTCTATCAGTCTTAAAAAGTAGTGTTTGATAGTGATTTAGTTTGTTTAGGTACAGGTACAGTACACAGATGTTTAGGTCCGGACCTGTACTTAAACATTTTTTTACGTACAATACAGGTACTCTCACCTCTCAAATAGAAGTACCCCCTGGAATAAAAGTACCCCCCGGACAAATCTTCAAAATCTAATAAAAGTACCCCCTGGAATAAAAGTACCCCCCGGAAAAATACCGTAAACTGTGCCCATGCTACTTCAGTCCAAGAGAAGATGATAAGCATGTAGGCTCTTTTTATTTATTTATGCCTCAGTACCATATCAGTTAATTGTATGAATAATGAACAGAATAATTCCTATGTTATTGCACATATTTTCTTTATCTGAGTGTCACACCATCAACAAAGATTAAAATAAAAGTAAAAAAATGAATGAAAATAAAAATTGAAGAAATAAAAAAGAAGTTTATTTTATAATCATTGTTACAAAATAACATTTTGAAGAAACATTCCAACTTAGAATACCTTATTCACCACTTGTGCTATTTTCAATGTTGCAGAAACCAAGGAGGTCATAGACACTGCCCCCTATCGAGATATAACGGTACTGCAGAAAATATATAATTCTCTCGCGCATTACCGCGAGATTCGGTGTGAGTTGATGAATCCAACATGGCGGCTGTTTTCGAGCCGATTGAACGCTGTGCTTTGTTTTGGAAGGATTTTTTCGTTGCTGGAACATTAAAACAAGTTGACTACGGGTGAAAAATAGTGGAAAAGTATTGGTAACTTTTTAATTTGTTTGGTTGGTGGTTAATTTCTGTGTTTTGATAGAGAATTTACGGAAGTAAGTGACTGTGTGTGTAGCATGAGACCTCGATGTTTGGCGATGTTTTCGTCTTTGTTCAGCGCAAATTTCAAGATTTTTGGAAGGTTAAAGATGGTCTAAAACGAAAAGGATATATTTTTTTTACGAGTCCAGCACCGAATCACTTGTGTTCCGGTATTTTTTTCCATAACCGGTCCTGCGTACCGGTACGCATCCCTAGTTATGTTTGGGTCATAGCGCTAGCGGCAGGGAAATCCGCGCTGCCTCGTCCGAAAAATAGTGGATTTTAAGCAAAAATACCGCGGAAATATGGCAGAAAATACCAAACTTTCAATATTTTTGGGATCCCTGGTTAGTAAAGAAAGCCCCAATTTGAAAAAAAAATAAACGTACCGTCTAAAATAAGGACGTACCGGGTGGATTTTGAGGCGGAAAAAAATAAACGTACCGGTACGTTTATTTGAGAGGTGAGAGTACGGGTATTTAGGTACACAGCCCTACAAGAAATTCATTCCTGTATTCAAGACAAGAACTGGTGTGATAAAAGTGACACTAGTGTGGTAGACTGGCATCACCAACAAAGTTGGTAACCACACTCATGGATTCCATATTGGTGTCACTTTTACAACTATCCAATAAGTCCTGGGCACCTCGCATGTGTCACTTCTACAAGCACAATTATTATTAGGCTACAACACAGCATATTTGGGTAGTAGTACTTAACAGTTAGGTCCAGGTTCAGGTCTGGACCTGGTCATCACCTGTATTCTGTACCAGTACCCACCCCTAGCCAGGACCAAAGTCAAGAGCATTCAAGCTTTACCTCATGGGTCGCAGCTGTACATTGTGGTAAGTTTTGTTTCTAAGCTCTAGAATCTTACCTTGTTTCTACTAGCCTTGTTGGTAAAAGAAAAACAAAACTAGGTGGTCCACACCTTAGCAGCTAATCCAAAAAGTAAAGTCGAGATGCCAGGCCTGACTTTCATCTTTATGGCCTATGCAAATTAGGAGGGTCACACATTCCTTCTCAAGAATAGAGGATGAATGTCATTCCTGACATTGTAGTATAGTGCAGACGAAACCTATTTCCTTATTTCACACACCTAAGTGCTGTAGAAAAATTCATATTCCTAATGCAAATAGACAAACCATCGATCGTAAAACACTGTTTGAATCTCTCATGTATTGCAATTAGCCCACGGGCAAGAATTTGCAATAAACAACAATTTATCTTCACTATGAGTATGACAGAAAAGCCAGGAGAAGTTCAATGTATCCAACTTCATTTTGTATCAGTTAGCTGAATCTTTTCAACAAGTCTTGTACTGACCTGTTCTTAGCCCGGTGTGGCAAAAATGTGCAATAAAGGTCTTCATTCATCAATAATAATTTCAACCGCACGACTCGGGGCCTGTTGTAGAATTTCCTTGGGCGTTTGGGGGACATGTTGGCTCTAGGCTAGAGTAGAGGAGTTGGTCTGTTGGCTGTTGTATTTGTAGCAGTTTTGCGGTTTTACACTTCAAGTATTTTTTTTATATCTATGATGCAGGGTTGTAGTCAGCACCTTTCCTTCGGTCCTTTGAAGGAATTTTGCAGCTGGGGACTGTTTTCCCCATTCCGTCCCCTGGGACAGACAAAATTGATATGTAATTGTATAGATATAAAAAAACTAAAACCCATGTGTTCTTCTTCACCAAAACAGGTGCCATTGAGCAGCTTAGTCTACAAGCAAAATGCAGGAAATAGTGTTTCAGAGGGTCTGGATTTAAAAATTTTCTGGGACCCAGACCCCCTAGAAATGACGCGCAACGTCACGCCATGCCTTCGGTGCTCGATAGGATTCCCATTAAAATCAAGGGGACTGAAAATGATTTCAGGCTGGCTACAACCCTACTAAGACGTTATATCTGTATACTGTAAATGCAAAAATGTTCGCGGTGGATTAATGTTCGCCGTTTTCCTGGTGACCACTTCACTTTGAACTTAATGGTATTAGACTGTGTCCTTTTTCCCGCTACCGCGAAATTAAATCCCGACAAACTTAAATGCATTTACAGTATTTCAGTATCTCAAATCATTCACAGCTAGGTGGTTCTGTCAAATTGATAGAAAGTGTATGATGAAAGACTGAGAATTCAAAATCCATTCTTTCAAAATGATGGAAAATCTGGTCAATGATGGGTAAGACTAAGATAAAACCACCTAGATCAGACCAAGAAGGTTAAAATACCTCCTTGATAAAAAAAAAATAATGTTTTGGCCATGGGAACCAGCCAAGGCTGTGCTAATTACCTTATGCAAAGTCAGGCATACAGCTGTGAACTACCCCAGCCAAAGCTTCCTTTGTTTAACACTTTCTTTGATGCTGGGTGGTAATGAGATTATGAGATTATAATCTAAATCCCTCTAGGCTTCATGTAAATGAGCTTGTCTCTTGCACAACTACAAAAACGTACAAGTATGAATTTGTCCCCAAGGGTCTGTGGACAAACAGTTTCACTTTGAGCTAGTTTGAACATCTCATTCAATCTTCAAACAAAAAGTTTAAAACAAACACTGAGTCTGTACATGAAAATTTTAACAGGTGTAAGTTACTCGTAGAAGTAGAGAAGTAGAGCAGAGAGCCATTCATTTTGTCAAAACAAGGAGGTTAAAAAAAGTGATTTTTTAACCTCCTTGGTCAAAACAATAATTTTACAACATAACAGCTTGGACTTACCAAGGAGGTTATACCATGTGAATTCTTCCACCACTACTTCATCAAGTTCATGCTGTGGTCAAGAAGTTCAGGTCCATGTGTGCAGTCCGCTCTGCCATCTACAAATAAAGCAAAATTGAGAAACAGGTACTTATATAAACCATCTTTAATCAAGGTGGTTAAAAATCTTTGTAACCTCATCAAACAGTCCTTGCTTTAATCAATGATACAACAGTTTATAATTTGTGACTCTGGAGAAATTATTAGTCATGGTCTATATTTGTTCATGTTATACATATGCTTATCCCATTCCCCCTTACTAAGATGGACGTCTGTTATCCCAAGTGCACGAGTGCCACGGTGACTGAGCAAGGCAATATCATACTCTCCAAGCAGAGGTTAGGCTTCGGCTGTTTTTTAAAACGTTTTGTTAGTTGTTTTTATCGGGCTTTCTATTTTGAATGGTATCTTGTATTGTCAAAATCTAACAATACAAGATACAATAAAAAATAGAAAGCCCGATAAAAACAACTAAAAAAACGTTTAAAAAAAACAGCCGGAGCCTAACCTTTACTTGACTTGGAGATAGAGTAGGTCCTCAGCCAACAGCTCCCCGGGGGTCCTCGTGCGCGGCGGGCACTCGTCTTGCCCGCCAAACCAGCTGGCGCTGGCTGGGGCCGGGTACAAATATTTGTTGACAGGCGAAGAGCAACTTATATAACGCCCTTGCTTAAAAACTAACTGTGTTGTGACACTTGATTGTCATTAAAATAACATCAAATAGCGCGTTGTACCCACCTTCTGTATCAAAATCTGTTGTTGTTGTTTCCGTATGACTATGAGATCTCTCTCCAACTTGGGTCCAAGGCCGGGTTGAACTTGCTCTCTCAAACAAGCTGCCATCGGACGGTCCACGCCTATCTCTACTGATAAATAGGAACAGGGCTATCTTTAGAGAACCTAGCTAGACAAGACATGAGTTTTTGAGGTACTTTCAAGAGGAATAATAAGATCTCTCACTTGATCTCTCACACAGCTGACCCACTCGCGAGTTCGTGTAATCCGCGCTCGCATCATGTGATTGGAAGGGCCTATATAAAAGAAAGGGGATGAGAAAACAATCCCTCAAAATATCCTTCACAGTAAGATGTAAGGTGTAAATGACCTAAATGATCATATCTGTAATTGCACTTATGATCAAATATAAGATTTATTGCTATTATTTCCTGACAACATAATAATAACGTTAAGTTTATTGAAGAATAATATTGAAGATGAATGGTTTCTTCCTTAGGGGGAACGAGATCGGCAGCTCTCGATCCCGGGTTACAGTAGGTCATTCATACCATACCATAACGTCATTGCTTTATATGGTTTATAGGCCATGTACAGTAGCCTCTATCAGGCTCCGCTGATCGGTGTTCTAATAGTAGAAATTGGACAAATAGAGTCAAAAGTACGCAAGGGGAGTCCTCCGGCCAGAGGAGTTATATCCTCATCGTGCTATGGCCGGTCCCGTCTAATCTCCAAGCAGATCCTACGGTGCCATAAGATAATTTTAAAGCTGACAAAGGAGTGTAGTCGGCCAAGGGAGTCAAACGGAAGTTTGATACTATACATTACGCACCGTGGATCTGGTTCGAGATTAGGTCCCCTCGCGTACTATTGACCCTATTTGTCAACTACATGCATTAGACCACCGATCCGCAGAGCCGGGTAGAGGTAATAATAATTATAGGGCTGCTGGCATCAACGTGCGCACTGTAAATCGTACAAAGCAGCTTCAAAATGAGCAAATAAAATTTCCGTAGGCCACACATTAACATCATGGGTGATATTCTCTGTTTTATAGCCCTCACTGATGCCGTGCGAATAAAAAACGTTTTCCCTCCTAAAAAAGTTGCCTTCATTATTTGCGTATTGATACCAGTAAGCTTATAACATAGAAGGTTTTAAAAGACCTGTAAAACAGCATATGCTATGAAAAAATATTTAGAACTAGACAATTTTGATGTACGCTCCGCAATCAGCTAAATTAAAAGTAGCGCCCACCCCCTGGAAATAGAGAAGGGGCGGTACAAGAAGTTACCTGCTTGCGCTCTTTGTGAAAGAACTTGTATTTACTAGTCCTGCACGTCAAACATTGTGAAAGACGAAACACAACTTATTTCAAACTGTTCTTTCTACTATCACGAAAGAAAAGGACTTTTGAAAAAGGCCACTAAACTCCTACCAAATTCGCCTGTGTTTTACAGACTAAAAGAAAACTACCTTCCTCCTAACATCACAGAACCCACACATTATAGAAAAGGTGTGGTCCTCCGTCTTCCACTGTCTCAGGAAAAGAAGTAAAACCCAACAAGTTACAGTTTACAGTTAGCTTTTACTAGCGTTAGACTCTAGAGTAGACCTATTCCATACTGTTCTACACTATTTGTTTGTTTGTCCCTTTCATGGTACACATGTGTACCTGCAATTAGCCATCGGACAAGAATTTGCAATAAACTATTATCATTATAATAATATGTTTACTGTAAGTTCTTGCCCGAGAGCTAGTTGCATGTGACACAAATGACGTATACAGACAATGTTAAACAATATAGTAAGCAACTATATTGAATAAGTCTATATTCTAACGCTAAAATGTATCTTATTGGGTTTGACGTCAGTTTTGAGACAGCAGAAGACGTATGGACATAGCCTCAATAGCAGGCTCTCTTAGGCCTTTTTTTTAACATACACTTTTGTACTGGGTCGCTGATTGCTGGCTTTATCTGACTGCCGTCCTTAATCAGCGACCCAGCACAAAAAGAAATGGCCAGCAAAAGTGTATTAATTATGAGCAAAAAAAGGCCTCAGAGAACCTGCTAGGGAGGCTAGAATGAACCCACCTAAAATATGTGGGTTTTGTGATGTTAAGAGGAGGGTACTAGTAGTTTTCTTTCTGTCTATAAGCGTAGAAAGATTAGGATGGAATTTAGTGACTTCTAGATCTTTGAACAGCTTCTTTTCTTTGTTGATCGTAGAAGGGACATGTCGAAATAAAATGTGTTTCGTCTTCTACCATATACAACATATAGTATTTACAAGTCCTTTCGCACACATTTAACTTCTTTGCCCTTATTCTATTTCAAGGAGGCGGGCACTAATTCTAACAGCGTAGATCGGATTCATCTAGTTCTAGATATTTTTCATAGTATATGCTATCTTATAAGACTTATAAAACCTTAACTTACCCGAATCTAAACTCAAATTATGACAGAAGGTTTGGGTATACTTGTGAACGGATAAGGGATTTCAGACTGTACATAGCTTTACGTGCTTTGGGTGACAGTTTTTGTTTGTTTTTTTTTGCTAGGGATCTGCCTGAAAAAGTTATATTCAGGCCTAGATAGCAATAGGAATGAACCATTTCCAACTTGTCTTGCCCAAATGCCGAGAATGTTTGTTTCGGGAAGGAACGGCCGTATTTGTGAAGATAGTGACTTTTGTTTTCTTTAAGTTAACATCAAGTTTCCATTTTATACAAAAGTTTCTTATCATTATCATCTCAGTGGTATAGGAGGTTGAACATATTACCAAACATATTGAATACCGTTACATTAGATTCTTCATTTCTTTTTTCAAATTTTCGTCTTTGACCTGTTGGTAAATATACCAAAGATTAGATTCCATCACAACTCCACTCACCTGCAGCTGATTGCAGTGCTGTCGCCTGCATGGCCGGGGAGGTCACTGACGTCTTCAACTGTCGGACAACCGGATGTTTCGTACTCTCCAAGCGGAGGTTAGGCTATTTTGTGACGTTTTCTTAGTTGTTTTTATCGGGCTTTGTATTCTGTCATGTTTTTTGCAAGTCCGCAAGCCAAATAGGTTTTGACCATACAAGATACAATACAAAATAGAAAGCCCGATAAAAACGACTAAAAAACGTTAAAAAAAAAAATGAACCAGCAGGAGCCTAACCTCTGCCTGGAGAGTAAAATTCTGACCCTCATCCGTTACCAGGGTTACATCCTCTCGCTGTCGGGTCCAGCAGTGGTGGCCAATCCGCTACTCGTCCGCTCCTCCCTGCTTCCAGCCTACTTCCTCTCTCCTAAAACATGAAGCAGCCCCCGCTGCCGCTTCCCCGGCTATTCTGCGCACTGCATCCTCACTAGCTCTTCCTCTTATTAATCTCAGCACTGTCAATAACTTCCAAGCTGACTAGGCTGGGATGCCTCTACAGTCTATACCCCACTTCTTGCGGGAATAACCAGGCCTGACATCCTTTCTCTTTACAACACTGTACATAGCAGGTCCTGGTACTGTACTAGCTCTCTTTTCTCTCGTGTGCTTCTTCACATCTTTTCCTCCCACGGCACAGTAAGCTCAATCAATATGATATTCTTTCTCTCCTCTGACCAGAAAATTGACGTTGACATTAGTAAGTGTTTTCCAAAGTATGTATTCTTATCTACGTCATATATTTGCTCTTTTTGCAGCTGCTTTGTACGATCTAAAGCACGGTTGATATTGATCCGCGCGCGGATGTTATCCATATAATAAAACTAGAGTTCCACGAAATCATACCTTTGCCAAATGAACCAGGTTTGTTATGTAGATAATGTCTTTAGACATAAATATGCTACTCATTACATATAATTTAATTGTTATTTGATAAAGTCACACAAACTCATATCAACTAGGTTCGGCAACCTCATACCTCCATGAAATTTTAAGTGCTTCTGTAAATGTTATGCACATGACTTACTAGGGGGCCCAAAATCTAATCATCTAGTCTTGGTGCGGACAATACCAGCCAGTACGGACGTAATATCATAAATATCAAAGATTCAAAGATCTCAGGCAAGAAACTGTCCCTTGAGACTTGCAAAATGTAACAGGTGTCAGGGCAACCCTACAGAGGTGGAGTAGAGATACAGTTTTTTAATGTGGGAATCTCATACTCTTTATTTATACGCCTCTCGGAGTCTGTTTACTTTAACTTCCTCTCCCTCCCTCACTCCCACTTTGTATGATAGGGGTCGGGTATGTGGTAGGGGTGAGAACAATGAAGGTCATGTTCGATAATGGACCCCTAGTGGCTTCCCAAGGTACTGCAGCAAAACTTCAATTTTTTATATCTCATTTTATGGACATGCGGTGGTCGTGATATCTGAGAGGTAGATAGCTCTTTGGGCAGACAGTAAGCGCTATAAGATTGGCCCTAGCGTCATATATCACCGATACATATAACATAACTAAGAATGTAAACCTGCGGTAAAGGATTACGCTGTTGATGATATACCTGATTGTTACAAGATGACAAATGTTCACTGTAAGGCACTGTAACACGCACCGCAAAGTTGACAGACTAATGTATCATTGATGTCAGAAGATTCTACGAATCAATAGATGATTTCAATGTCCTTTATGGTAAAAAAAAAACCCAGTTCAGAAATGTGCCATGTTTCACCTCTTGACTTCTTTTGATTCTCCTAATCTTTCTCCGATTTATCTGGTCACCTGAAATTTCATCGTCAAGGTGTTAAAGCTTGTTGCTAATAAAAGATATTTCCACTTTTGAATCTAGTCTACCGGCAAAATTTGCCCCTAAAATTGCAGGAAATTGGGATTCAGGGGGACCAGATTTCAAAATTTCTAAAGTCCCCCTTGGTACGGCTCCCGCCTTCGGCGCTGAACATGGTGGAAATATGCTGCCGGAGCGTCGTTTACAAGCAAAATGTGCCCCTGAAATGCAGAAAATGAAAAGTTTCAAAGGGTCCAGATTTTAAAAGTTTATCCGCCCTTCAGACGGCTTGCGCTTTCGGTGCTCACGTAGTGAAAATATGTTTGGGCGGTATGTCTTTGTCCTCAAATGTTTTTTTTTTTCTCTAGAAATTTCATAAGATTTAGCTTGATCTGTGAGCAAAATCTGTCTCTCAAAATGCAGGAAATGGCGTTTCAGATGGTGCAAATTTCAAAAACTCCCCGAAACTACCTTGCGACGGCTCGTACCTTCGGCGCTTGAAATGGTGAAAATGCATGTATATTTGTATCGGAAAACTGATCCTAATTGCAGCCGCCATATACTCATATGTCTTAAAAAATACAGTGACAAGCTAAACATAATGCATAATTCGAACATACTAAGAAACCAAAACGTGTCGGTAGAGCAACCAACAGCATCATACGAAGTTCCCGACTTAGAATATGTTCTCTACAAAATACTACTCCGTGTTCCCAGAAGCTCCGTCAACGCCGCGGTATGGGGAGAACTAGGAGCTTTCCCATTATACATTGACACCCAGACTCATCTGATAAAATATTGGCTCAGGCTGCAGAACATGTCTAATGACAGACTAGAACTGTGAAAAAATCACGATGTAGCTGTCGAAGGACACCAAGATTGGGCTTCACATGTTCAAGATATGCTAAGGCGACATAGATTCCGAAATATTTGGCTCAACCCTACCGTTGACGCAAATATTTTGGAAACATATTCAAAGAACGCATGAAGGACACATTCCTCTTTGAATGGAAACAAAAAAAATAAAAAAGAACAATAAACTCAAAGCGTATTCTAAAATAAAATCTCAGTTCGTTATAGAAACTAACCGTTACCTCTTATCTATTCAAAACAAATATTTTGTGAACAGCATTACCAAACTGAGAATAAGTGCACACTGCCTCGAAATCGATAAAGGTCGTCAACATAATATACCAACAGATCAGAGACTATGTCCTTCATGTCAAGATGACACTAGCATTGAAGATGATTATCATTTCATTATGACTTGTCCTACATACAATGCAGAGAGACAGATGTTAATGCGATCAATCACATGTAAGTCCAATGTATGTCTACCACACACATGTGATGACACCTTCAATATACTTTTATCATGTCATGACTCCATATCTATCCACCTAGGTCAATACAATTATCACGCCATGCAACAAAGAAACGGTACCATTCATAAATAACGTCTGACAAATATTATGTCGATAATAGCGTAGAAGTTCTCAATCTGATGTATGTTATAGTTCCCTTTATTCCCGCAGATTGCACTCAGTGTAGTTCATAGTATTGTAGTAACTGGAATTGTTGTGATATAACGTATACATTAGACTGTACATTTTGTTGTCTATACATTTCCCTACATTGTCACTGATACAACTATTGCACAATGAACCATCGTCCTAGTTTGTATTTTTGGGGCGTTACCCTAGTATTATATATATTAAGCTAAAATCATCTGTATTTTGTGTATCTTTAATAGAAATGCCACTAACCTTAGCTTAGTGTACCAGCAAAACTTGTCAATCAAAATACAGGAAATAGTCTTTCAGAGGGTCTAGATTAGACACGTGCTTGCCTCCGGGCCCTCCTAGTAGGGGGTTTGATTATAAAACATTTCCGCCCCAACTAAGAATTGGTGCCGCCGCCTCTGCACCTATAGACTGTATTGCAGGTTCCTTTTTTAATCTCCTTGGTGTCACTATCTCGTTGTCCCGGGTTTCATTAGCCTCACAGAATCCCACACCTGGATGTTAGGTGGGTCGATTTAGTCAAGCAAAAGTAATAGGCTAAAAGTTGGCAAAATATGAAGTGCTATTTGTGTGATGAAGACTAGTATCTGATAGAATTATTTCCAGATCGGTGATATCGACTGTGTTGCCGTCGCCATTATTATGTTACCTTCACAGAAGGGAACATATCTGTTTTTGCTTTGTTTCTTCTTCTCCGCACAAATAAGGTCAACGACCTGGACCAGACGGCTGTCACCATGGTAACCGGTAAAGTAGCAGGCACCATGTGGTGTCCGGTAACATAATGTAGCAAATGTCAGATCTAGAGGGGCTTGGGTCACTACATTTAGAAACGTGTTCAAATAACAATGAACAGTTGCCAGTGTTAGACTACAACATGTGAAGGTAACATTCTGTATTTGCTTGCTTAAATCTAAAAGTCGTTTTTCAGCATTCCAGAAATTCCAGAATACATATCTTTCTTAGTATCAGCAAGATGTAAACTAAGTAAGTACTCAACTCGGCACAAAAAGTTTGGAATATCAACTTCGATTGATCATATTTCCGTTGTTTCTGCATAAATTTCATTGTATTACATATCAATAGAAAGCTTGTTTGCTTCTCTAGAGCTCTGCTTTATTTGGTCAATAGTTTGCCAAAGTGTAAGGAAGCAACAGACACTCACATATCAAGCTCACATACACACAACAACCTGATCTGATGCTCCTTGAGAAGTAATTTGAGAAAAAGTGAGCCAGCAACTATTCGCCTAGATGAGTTACTGAAAGCATTTTTTCCCTTGACATGATAAGAGAAATTATCGGTGAGTAATCTTCTCCAATCCATAGACAACTGGCAGCTAGGTCTAGCCGGCTATTGTAGTGTACCTCCAGCAGATGTTACCGTTTTGGGGCCTTTTTGTTCAAAGTGTTGGGCTTTCTATCCTGTATTGTTTTCTTCATGTCTGTTTGGCTGACGGACACGAAGTCAACTATACAGAATGTAAAGCCCAACAAGAAGGCCCAGAAACACATAAAAACCTCTGATTGGGGAGAAATAGTAGCGCTGTAAGTAGCGATTCACATGTAGATTTTGGGGCCCGGAAGGAGGGTAAGGTATATATACATTTGTAGCTCAGCGGTGAAAGGGATCCCATAAGCAAATGGCTCTATGTTTATATGAGCTCTTACTGGCAATGTATTTAATGGCATTAAAGAGATGAAATACATATATCTTTTTTTTTAAATTGAAGGCTTAGATATCAAAGAGAATATTTCAGGTTAATACTTTTCTGCTTTATTTGAGCAATAGTTTGCCCAAATTAGGAGAAACAGCAGACAACACACACAAAGCTCGCACATGTACAGCAACCTGATGCCGCCAGATAAGTTGATACAAAGTGAGTCAGCAACGATTCTCTTAGATTAGTGAAAGCAAGGAGGTTATATAACCTCCTTGGTGAAAGCAATATTTCCTTGGCGTGATAAGAGACATTATAGGTAAGTAATGTTCTTCCAACCACCGCCAACTGACAGGTCTAGACATGTTAGTGTACTCTCCAAGCAAAGGTGTTTTCGGCAGTTTTTGACGTGTTCAGTTGGGTCTCTTTGCTGGGCTTTCTATTGTGTATTGTTTTCTTCACGTCTGTTTGGCCGGCGAACATGAAGGCTCCTGTACAAAATTGAAAGCCCCACAAAAAGGCCTAAAACACATGAAAAACAGCCGAAGCGCAACCTCTGCTTGGAGAGATACAGTATAATACACATAGTGTAATACACATCTATGTAGAATGTTTGCCCTGTAGGAGTGTAAGGTAAATATAGCTTAGTTCACGGTGATATGTACTCCCCACGCAGAAGGACTGGTTTTAACGTGTTTTTTTTGTTTGTTTTTTATTTTGCTATGTCGCCAAACCAAGTGTTTAAAGAGGAAGTTTAAACAAAAAAGAAGGCCCGACAAAACCGCCTGAAAAAAACACACGTCAAAACCAGTCGGAAGCTCCTTGCAGAGGGTTGGGAGCAAAATTGCGGCATTGTTATGTGCCGCGTCTTTCGTCCGCCCTCCCCAACAAGGGCGGGACAAGAAAGAGGCATATGATAAAGTCTCAAATTTTTCCCAACTGCTCGGAGCCGAATCTCTGTTTGGGGCGTAAGGGCAGGCAATATGCCTAACTAGTCGATCCATGGTGGGTTTGATAACAAATACACATCTGTCTTTGGTTGGTGTGAATGAAAGGTGTAAAAGGCCCCTCCCCCTGGAGTTAATCCTCGATGTAGTTTTTCAAAACCGACGTCGGTTTTCAAAGCGATGTAGTTTTTCAAAACCGACGTCGGTTTTCAAAGCGATCTTGTTTTTTAGAATCGACGTCGGTTTTCAAAGCGATGTGGTTTTTCAAAACCGACGTCGGTGTTCAAAGCGATGTGGTTTTTGAGAACCGACGTCAGTTTTCGAAAGCGACGTGTATTTTCAAAACCGACGTCGGATTTCGAAAGAGCTTCGACGTCGGGTTTCGACGTCGGGTTTCAAAAAAGCGATGTCGGTTTTCAAACAGCGACGTTGCAACGTAAAATAACGAGCGAGAGGTGACCGTGACATCGGATACCTAAAACGTCGACCGACGCGCAACCGGGCTATCGGCCTCAAAATACAACGCTCGGAACCGCAAACTACACAATTACCATACCGTGGACACTACATATCGTGTTAGAATAATTGCGAGCCAGATATGAGTTGAAGGTATGAGGCTAGCTTAAGTAATGGCGGTATTTGTTTTACTTACAGTATATATTCACAAAGCGATCCCATTCTTGCCTATACTTTTTATGTTATCGTTTGTATATCTGCCATGTTGTGCCCTAATATCATAATATGATCAGTGTGAGTGAGAACTGCACACTGTATTGTATGTATCTTTGCAATGTATAAACCTTATGGCTGCAATACTATATAGATGTTGTGTGGAGATCTGCATAGTCACGAGCCATTACATTTTATTTGCATAATATGTCACAAGGTGGTTGTTAGGAAAAGATGTACATTTTTATTTTTGTTGGTAGACACGTTTTTTTTCAACCTTTATTTGATGACAACGTTTGTGTACCTGAACATTTGAGGAATATAGAACAGCGAGAGCTTGTGTAAAGCTATTGGTGAAAGAGCCATGCCTTTTTCTATGTTGACTAGTGGTTCATGGAGACCTTTGGAAACTGTTTTGTCTATTATTTCAGGTGGGCGTGTATGGTTACGGAGCTGACAAACATGGAATCTGGGACCACTACTGGGACCCGTCGCACATCGGACAGACCATCGGACAGACCATCGGAGTCCACGACTCCTCATTTGAACAACTTCTCCTTCAGAAACTGCAATTGGAGGGAATCATCAAAATCCATAGAGGCAATGCAGATCACTAGTCACCACTGTGTGCTATGATAAAGAAGAGAGAAATGAACTGTATTATCTTGTGCAAAATCTATTCCCCTATTTCATACACTTATTATAAGTTTTGTAAAAAAATTATGTTCCTAATGAAACTAGACAAACTATCGATCATAAAACACATCTGTCATTTTATCTCCACCATAAATGAAAAGCGAGAAGATGAATTTATCTAACAATAGTTTTTATCTTGTTTCTGTTCAATGTATTTCTTCGGCATGTCTTGTTGTGACCTGCAGTTAGCCCGGTGTGGCAAAAAGGTGCAATAAAGGTCTACGTTCATATATAATCACGCTACTGTTGGCTCTGTTAGCTAGATGTAAGTAACTTTTTGCACGGCTTCATAATAAGAAACCTAACCGTGTTGCTAACCTAACCCAATCAGGCTCGAGATAAACTGCATATAATTAAAAGTGTCAAAATAAATTTTGTAAGTCTGTAATGAGCCTTATAAAGGTTCAGAGTACGAGTTGTATAGTTTAACTTTGTTTGCTTTCATTATTCTGATTGATTTTCTCAATGAGATTTGTGTGAAATCAAGAGTGTTAAAAGTATTATTAATTTTCCCCCCAACCGAGCTAAGTATAGGTCACAACAGAGACAGAACATACATAATAGTATCATAGACCTAGTCTAACATAGAAGTTCGGCTTCTATACACGTATCTATATTTACCGTGTACATACAATATTGTAACTGTTATTAAATGACAGTTGCATTGGTCAACTCGGCGAGCGTACTTTCTCCATAGAGTGCGGTTTTAAGCAGCTACTGCCATGCTTTCCATGTTGTTCAGTCCCAATTCCTTTCCGTCATTCAAGATTGTTCGTCTTAGTGTAATTTTTGGCCTACCCCTGGGACGGGGGCCCTTAGGAGCCCATGACATATAGCTGTTTTTGCTGTTCTCTCATCGGATAGGCGCCAAACATGCCCAACAAATCTCATTAGTCTTCTTTTTCTGACTGTCTCATTTGCCAGAGGTACCTTAGCTCTTCGCATGAGCTCTTCATTTGTGACATGGTCACGCCAGGAGATGCCTAGGGTTGTCCTGAGGCATTTACGTTGGAATTGAAATGGAACTAAAATGTCAAAGGTTAGAGGAGATCCTTTGTACTGTCACTTTGTTTTTATTCTATATATATAACTTCGGCTAATTACACATTTTACAATTTCGATAAGGCACATGCGTGTTTTTTAATGATATTTTTAATGACATGTTATATGTTGTGTATGTTATGTGTCCAACCGTTATGTGTGATTATTACTCCTGGAAGAGTAGATGTTGCAGACTGTGAAAAGTTATCAACAACTAAAGAAACAATAAACAATAATATTTTAAAAATTTAGTCATCCTGTCGGTTTTTTTACCCATCTTGTTTTGTTTTTTTTGCGCTATCTCATTATTTTTGCACTCTGCATAGGATGTCAGCCATAAAAATGACCTTTACCTTGCTATGGCCTAACTGGATTTACCAGTTTAGACGCACGCATGACCCCATGTGCCGCATGATTCACACAAGAACACATGCAAGGGCCTCTACAAGGCTGATACAACAATAATGTACTGCACCACGTCAACAAACGCCAGGTATGTGAAATCTTGTATATGTTAGTCTTTGCCGAAGACATATGAGGGAAATAGAAAGCGAATGGTAAAAGTGAGCTTCACGGTAAAGCGAAATATATTTAATCACTCATCTTAAGAAAAAATGTCCTCTGCCATGTTGTTTACCTGTTCGGGGTCATACAGTTTGAGATTATATCCAAAATACACACTTACTTTCTAACTATCCCTGACAATGAGATATCAAAGAAACCACACATTATGAAAGTGCTGAGTAAATTCGTCTTCCACTGCCTAAAAAGAAGAAGTCAAACCCCAACAAAACTAGTATAATACACTTAAGTAGCACAGCATAGTCATAGAATGTAGTTCTTATCACCTTTGTACTTTCCTCATTACACGTGTTGTTTGTACCTGCAATTAGCCCTCGGACATGAACTTGCAATAAACATATTATTATTATTCTCAATCTTCTCTACAGAATACTCACATGTACGTATTCCAACTAAGGATATTGGAAGAGCTACAAAGAAAGGAGATTTCCAAAATCACAGATCAGTTTGAAATCCCGGAACCTAGCCATAGACTTCACCATCGACTCTCCATTTGCATTGGTTCTGTAATACACGTCACAAATCTGCCCCCGACATGTTAAGGGCGAAGCTAAGGCGCCCCGGTACTACTAAGGTAGTGTTTGCTCTGACCATCGTGGGCGCAGTGTACTATTTCGTGCAACCGTGTAAATGCCCCCTTGGCCCTGCACGAAGCACGGAAAGTGTTTCACCCCCTAATGTAGACAAAGAGAGGGAAGACCAGTTGTTAAGAGAGGTTCGGGGAGACGAAGATCCATTCTTAATCGGCAAAATTGCAGCAGTGACCACTTCTGAATCAGTTCAGCCCACATGTAAGAGAATATGGCAAAAGGGGCGGTCGTCATGGTTTGATAGCAGGTTTGATGACAACGTCAGGCCTGTCTGGTCACGGGCTAACATAGAGCTGCCTGCTGACGCCAGGAAGTGGTGGATGGTAAGGATGGCATCTTTGCATTTGATAGAACAGTTTGTACGTAACATGCTTCAACTATAAGATTGTTTGGTTACAGTTTGCTGGAGTAAGGACTGTTTCGTTGAACATATTAAGATTGAATGTTAGTGTGCATGAACGGACGAATGAAATCTAGTATGGGAAGGGTAATGATCATGACCTTGTCCAAGTTCAGCGGCCTGAACTGAATAAGTAGTGAAGTAAAAAAAATTAACCCCAAGCTCCTTTGACCTGGAAGAGAATTCACCAGTGTGAAAAGGGCGTGGTTTTGTGCTTATTACATGCTGTATCAATCCATCTTACATCTTCCCCATGTGAAGGCTGATAGCATCGTCTTTCCCATTCTTATTGGCCATCCCTCCTGACCTCAAGTCTGTCTAGTCTTCTGCCCAATCTGTACTTTGTCAGACTGAGTGTCTCTTCGATGTTGTCCCTCCATCATTTCCTGGGCCTACAAAGGGGGCGCTTCCCATTTGGCTTGTATTTGAAACTTTTTCTTGGGAATTCTTCCCCCATTGTAGCCTGGGTAACACCCCGGGGTAGTCTACTCGCTCCAATGTTCGCTTCTTCTACTGGAACAGCAGTGAAGCGACTGTATATAGTGTATGATAAATGTCAGAGCGAGAAGCGACTGTATATAGTGTATGATGAATGTCAGAGCGAGAAGCGACTGTATATAGTGTGTGATAAATGTCAGAGCGAGAAGCGACTGTATATAGTGTATGATGAATGTCAGAGCGAGAAGCGACTGTATATAGCGCGTAATTAACGCGGGAGCGAATTAGTTTCCGGATGGTACCCAAGCTACCGTCATTGATCATTACCATAGAATATCCCAACTATTTCTGCAGAATCTGGTTGCTCAAAGGAGCAATCAAAGGATCAAGGACGAGGACCCCGCCCCCCTCCTGACTGCATTATTTGACATAGGAGCACCAGATGTCGACCCGTGGGCCAGCCGTAACCTCACAGGGTGTCTCCGCTGCGCTGTGGTGGGCAACTCTGGTAACCTCAGGCAGGCCAACTATGGGGAGGAGATCGATGGGTATGACTTGATCCTCAGGTATGCTTGCCTATACATGTATACTTAGCGATGTGTGTTTAGTATTGCTTCTTGAATATATATAAAACTGGTATCTTCAAATTGCACTGGTATCTATACAAAACATGCATTACGTTAATCACTCTGCCATGTTGTAGAAATAATTAAAGTGAAAATATTCCATTATGTTTGGAAAGAATTGTGGATTCACAAACACATATACATATACATGTACATATACATACAACAAATCCACTGAGAGTGATGTAAATGACGTATTTTTACAGACTAAACGGTGCCCCTACTAAGGGTTGGGAGAAGGATGTCGGTCACAGAACCACCCACCATTTCATGTACCCAGAGAGTTCCATAGACCTACCAGATGACGTCAGCTTTGTACTGGTGAACTTCAAACCCCTAGATGTCAAATGGATGAAAACTGCTGTTACAGATGGGTCTATTACTCGGTAAAGGTTACCTAAAGTGACTCCGAAGTAGAATTTGGAAGTCTTTGCACTGCATTGCTCCTCCCTCTTGCAACATACAAACAAGGCCACAGCTGTCAGCCTTTTACAGAACAAAACAATGTTGTCTTTTCCATCACTTTATATGAAGACCGGTACTTAGCCTAATGTTCCGTTAGCTTCTGACAATTCTGACGATTCTCTTTGTTTCAGGACATGGACGTCGGTGAAAAGTAGAATTCAAACGAATAAATCAAAGGTAAGAAATGTTACATTTATGGTTGATAGTTTTCAGGATATTTGATCGTATGAAAACCTTCACTCCGATATGGAAGACATGTTTGTAGGATAAATAAGGGAGACTTATATCAATGGTAAAACATATAGAATAGACATATTAACTAATCATAAAGCTTTTTTGATTTTATCATCTATTTCATCAATCTACACATATGTGAGCCGATGATGAAATAAAACTGTAAAACTATAACCAAGGATTGCCCTCCACAGATTCTGGTGTACAATCCTGCGTTTTTTAAGTATGTCTATGACAAGTGGACGGAGCGTCATGGACTCTGGCCATCCACGGGCACCTTAGTGGTCATGTTTGCAGTCCACGTGTGTGATGAGGTAAGAGAAACATTCTTGATAGCTGAAGTTATTTTGCCCTAAACATTCGACTCCACACAGCTAACGTAGCCACTACACAGTGAATATGAATAGGCGAGATATGGGTTGAAGGAATGTGGCTAGCCTAACCAAGGAGGTTTTTTAACCTCCTTGGCCTAACTAACGGCTAGGATTATGTTTTACTTACATTACCTCTTTTATAATCATTAGCAAGACTGTTCCATTGCCGTCTACATGCTTCATTTTATCGATTGTATGTCTGTCTTGTGTTGTCGTTAATGCAAGCAGTACGCTTGAACAAGACACCACTGATGACTTTGATCGATGCTTTACATGCCGTTGTGTTGAGATCTATATTGTCACAAAAGGTTATATAGTTTACGTGCATCATGTGTCATGTGTCATAAGGAGTTGTCACGTAAAGATGTAACGTTATATATATATATTTGACGGTGTTTGTATACACGTCTGTGTATCAGTGAAAGTATATGCAAAGCTATTGGTGAAAGAGCAATGCTTTTTCCTATATTGACAAGAGGGTCTGGAAGGCATTTTGGAAACTACTTTTTTATTTTGGAAACTTGTTTTGCTATCTGTCACTTCAGGTGGACGTATATGGTTACGGAGCGGACATACATGGAAAATGGAACCACTACTGGACCACGACTTACATGGGACAGTCCATCGGGATCCACAACACCACATATGAACATCTTCTCCTTCAGAAATTACAATCGGAGGGGATCGTTCAAATCCATCTAGGCAATGCAAATCATTAATTTTCAATAGACAGATATCGCTGTGCGCGCGCTATAATCACGCTGATGTAGATACCTTTTTTGTAAAACTTTATGACAAGAAACTTGTCTTTACCTATCTCTGTGGCTACTGTAAGAGAATCGGGTACTAAGTGTTGTCAGAATTGCCCAGGACAGGAGACTCTTGAGTTGCCTATTTGTGTGCAGCCAAGCCGAGAGAGATTTGTGCGTAACATTCTTACTGTACGTGTAACTGCAATCAGACTGTGATTTCAAAAATAGAAAAATAACTATTGCTATGGCGCCAATATACAATGTATCCACGAGTAGCTTTGTAAAGTTGGTATCCACTATTCAATGGTTGTCAAAGACTTTATAAGCATGCATTACAACGACATATGAGTGGTTGCGATGAGCTTTATAGATGATCCGTTTATGTCTTGTATAGTAGAACTTTGCTAGGTTATAGTTTAACTTTGATAGATTTTTTTACGGACATGTATACTCATATGTTGTCCCTGTACACAGCATTTTTGCAGAGCTCCGGAAATGATCCAGAAGGATTAGACATCGTGAGTGTAATCTTGCCACATATAACTATTATCAATAAATGGTTTTAGCCTATCAACTAAGCGAATGATATAGCTACAGAATGATGTGTCTGTGTGTTCATAAGATGAATCATTGAAAGGCATCTTAAAATAATCAAAATGTTGGAGTGTACCAATGTTCGATTGCCGTAAAATATGAATGATTTTAATCTCGCCGTAGAAACTGTATCAAATTTTGTATTCATACTGTTCATAGCCTTTCAAGTAGCCTGTTCTGTATTACAAATTCTACAAAGCAGTAAAAATCAACATGTGATAATTAGGCTTTATTGATGTACACATAAACTGTAGTGTTGACTTATAGAGTACATTAGAATCATAATGGACGCTCGTATGATGATGTCTCAAATGGTACATCTGTAGTTACTACCAAAAAGTAGCAATGATGCTCTTCTTCCTCACTGCATTTGATGTGACGTTACAAGCCACTCTAATGCTTTATTGAAGACAATGATGATTGGAATGCTGATATATTAAAGGTGATTCCTCTTGATTTATGCACATGTCTGTTGATTCTAACTAATTAACTTATATGGACTGTCTGTTGTTACAAGATCCTTCCAACATGCATCGTTGTATTGACCCTTAGAGGACGGGATAAAATTATAGCCTCCTTCACCGGCCTGTCTGGGGGCATTGGCGTAAGTTGTCAGGGGGAGGTCGATTCGCGATTTTTAACTGAGAATACGCCGGGAAGGAAAATATGCCGCGAAAGAAAAAATGCCGGGAAAGGAATATATGCCAGGAAGCTTGTACTCGCCCCCAGCGGGCCTGCGAGATTTCGGCCTGAACAAAGCCCCATTAAAACACATATAACCATTTGGTATGGATGTGCGAACTTCCCGTCATTAACGCTACCAGCGCTAGCAGCCCGGCTCACGCCCCGTCGCGCGATGACTTGTACAGTGAAACCTGTCTATAGGGGTCACTCAAGGGACTGACCAAATTTGGCCCCTATAGGCAGGTGGCCCCTATAGGCAGTATAGCCAAAAAGGTACATTTCACCACAAGCAATAAGTGACAAGGCATTCAGCTTCCATTGAGATACTGAGTATTTATTGACAATATTATTAAGGTTATACATTTAAACTAAATATGAGTTTAAAACAAACAGTTTAATCAAATAGATTTGTATTACTACTACTGCTACAGCACTGTAGCTGCTCCCTTATTTCTGTATAGTCAAAATTTATGTCAATCATGACATTTAGAAGACAGTGTACTATTATATTAAATTTAGACATTAACACTAATCTGAGTCCGACCGACACCTGCTCCGAAATCAGTCGCTAGTTGACGGGGGGACTTGCCGTTCTCGGAACGCCGAATGACCAACGTCAATGCGTGTCCCTCGGGAGTCGAAGCCTTCGACATCGTATTTCTGAGTCAAAACTGACAGACATTTGCTTGGTTCTCTTGTCTGAACACGAAGTCAGCGCCGCCATTTTCCTTTGTTCCTCGATCGGACTTTTCTGAGCTTGTGTTACCCGCCCGACCGCGAGGGCCGGGCGCTAGACGGGGACTACAGACGACGTCAGAGCCCAGACTTCGGGAGACCAAACTTTTAATGTCAAACAAGATGGATTCACTTCACAGAACTCTAGTCCCATGCTCCTTTGCGCGCTTGGACCAAACCATTTTCAACTAGGGGTGTTTCCACATCGTTACACTTGCGTCACAGCGCGCGTCTCCGGCAACTTTGCCAATCGAATAGACAAATCGTGTAAATTCCGCTAGTTGCCGGCAAAAATTAGACGTTCAATCACTGCTGATAACAAGTTCATAATCATTTCTAAACATCAAAACGCCACAAAAACTTTCACTTGTTCAGGAAGGCTTGGCTTGACTTGTCTGCATGCGCCATTATGCCAAGGTGGTCACGTCGAAATAAAACTGTCTCTACGTAGGCTTATTTCTTTGACAAAAATCCAACTTCGTCTAGTTCTGACATAAATAACGTAGATTTAATTGATTCTTATCGTTTTTATACCATAATCACCGTATTTTGTGCTATAAATCAGAATTGTTGTTGCCACATTTTACCTTGGCAAAAATGGAGTCGTCCACTGACCCCTATTGACCTTGTTTATTTTCTGAGACGGCGCCATCTTGGAAAATTTACGCAAATACAATTCCGATATTTTGGCCCGCGGAATACGAAAATTAGACCATCGCACATGGATTTCAAGAGCCTATAACATCAGATACATGAACGGACGGTCTACTTGTAAAATCTGTCCATATATTCTTTCAGTCTGCACAGAAATGACGATGTAGAGAAGGGTAGAGTGCAAAGAGTCTGAGACGAGAAAAACTCCAACAACACTTTGGTGGAAAAACTTCGCATAAAATCACATAATTTTGTAAAATGTTTCTTTATTCAATGTTTCCTTCGTAAATTGAGTCTACATTTTGCTTATGTAGTGCAGAAATTGAAAAAAAAGGGAACCCCGCGTGGGTTTAGCGCGGCGTAACGCGGCCGGCCAGTCGCGCCGGTGACCGCTATCGGCAGTGTTGGCATAGCGGCCGGACTGAAAATCGGCTGGCCGCGACCGCATTCGACAGGTGACCGCTATAGACTATTTCTTAATGCTTACGTCAATGGGAAAAATCCAAGGGACCGACAAAAAGTGACCGCAATGGCCAGGTGGCCCCTATACTCAGGTGACCCCTAAGGCAGGTTTCACTGTATCTTTCTTTGTAACGGTCGTCTGGGGGCGAGTACAAGCTTCCCGGCATATAACGTTATTCCTTTCCCGGCATTTTTCCTTTCGCGGCATAGTTATTTCAATTAAACTTTCAATTAACGTTAACTTTAGATTTTGAAGAAATAGGCCAATGATGAATGATGAAGCAATTTACTTTAAAACTGGAGTATCAAGTGATATCAGTCGTATTATTTTGATGAAAAAAACGTGGAAATATTGAGATTTACTTGTATGTATTCACCAACATTTACAACTCAATATCTCAATACATTACATTGCCCTCTAGAACTAGCTCTTTTAAAATGATTTTTGCACAAGACTTGGATTTATTACTTTGACAACAGAGCCTGACCGTGACACCTCTTAACTGCTAGGGTCAGTTGACCATACATCGACAAAATGTAGCCATAAAAAGTATAATTCATTCCATATTTGAATGCTCATTGCTAGTGTAGTCATATGTAATTTAAGCCTTGTTGTAAACGGGTGTTGTACATTCAACGTGCTTGGAACAAAGCCAAAACTTTGGCGAAGTTTATTTTCACGCACGGCATCCTGGGTAAAAATGGCGGCACCTGACAGAAAGGGAGGTACGTGTCGTTTGGTTCTGTATTCTGTCGTGTTTTTAGTCTGTATTTGTCCCCTTTTGCATGTTATCACAAGCACACAGTAGGATTAACTGTAGAGAACTCGGCACAATGTTCATAAAAAGATCTACAGCTAAATTCTCTGTTGAATGTTCTGAACAACCAGACATGTTGTAACCATATGTAGCGAACGTCGAACAAGCAAAAAGGGGAGGGGGGCAGGAAAGTTACAATCCATTGTCTTTATCCCGTTGTATACAACAGTATGATTTTATGGCTCTGATGACGTACGTTATAACGTCTCCCTGCCTCCTATATCTCCATATAATCTAGTTAACCAAACCTTTTATCACCTGTTATCAAGTGATGAAATACCTCATGTTTGGTAATGTGGACATAATGTCAAAGGTCAGGTGACGAATGTTGAAGGCTCCTTCATTTTATAAACAGACTTAGATAAGGGGATCTGACACAAAGTTGACAGGCTTTTGGAGTCTGAAATGCTAGTCTCTGTATTTTGTAAGGCAATTGTTTGAGATTGAGTTTATTTCAGGGGTGTTGCTTACGGACTTGAAACATAATCTGAACAAAAACAATGATAACGTAGCCTGACTAAAATTGCGCTCCTAGCAGCCAGCCCTACAGTCACTGCCCCCTAGAACATTAACCCCAGCCAGAGAGAGATTGTGTAAACACAATCTGTCTATATCATAATAGTGCATTGAAAATATTCATTATGATTACGTAACAAGATCAACAAGTAGTTTTGACAGATGTTACTTAATTTTGTCAGTGCGGCACAGGAAAAAAGGCCCCCCTCTAGATGGAAGTGGGGACGCCCTGCCGCCACGCCAGGAAGCCGTTTCCAAGGAAACCAGGTTCAGGAGGTTGTTTGGCTTTGACCTTGAAGAGCTGCAGTCATGGTCAGGGTTTGTCCAGCTGCTCAATCGGCCAGCAGACCCAGCAAATCTGGGGGTGCTCCGCTTTCTCTTCGGTAAGATATCACGTAATATGCTTAAAGACCTCCAGGTAAACACTATAGTATTCAAATACGATTCAATCTCTACAACTGTATACAAAACGGAGATTTACTTCTGGACATTTTGAGTGACATCCATCACTCCTCTTCAGCGTCACTAGATGCTGAAGAAGAGTGACATTGTCTAGTGATGCTGAAGAAGAGTGATGGATGTCACTCGAAACGTCCAAAAGTAAATTTATGCTTTGTATCCACTTGTAGATCTAGAGATTGAATTGTATTTGGATATGGCCTAATACTGAAAAAAAATTTATCTGTCATTGCCACTTCAGTAAAATGAGTTTTTTTCAAAGATTTGAAAAAGAATAATATCATGTTATTTGTTTTAATTTTTTGGTGATGTTAGAACACTGGCATATCATTCATTTTGAAGAAGACAGATATATCATCATTGCTGAGATAAAATCAAAGAAGAAACCCTCCCTTAACCGTTTAATCTAATGTATATGTTTATTGATGGCTACCTTGTCCCCCCAACAACATTGAGGTCAAGGGACTAGATAGGTATGTACAATGTTCTATTACATGGCAGTAATACTAATAGTAATAGTTACATGTTTCTCCATTCCATTGCGCAGGGTTCCTGATGGTGCTGGACATCATGCAGGAACGTGGGATGTCCCACTTGGACATGCGGTTTGGGAACCCAGACATATGCCACTTCCCTCTCTTCAACTTCCTGCAGCCACCCTTCATAGACTGGCTCTACATAGTCTATCTGGTCATGTTGATAGGTACTAGCTTGTTTTCTTGCAGTGTTAACAGTTAAAACATATGAATAGGGAATGTCTAATTAGTATATGCAGAAGAACTTACTGTACATGAAGGTAATCCAGTAGTGTATCTTTCTGTATTATAGTTTGGTTTTGTCTCCATTTTAGTAGAAGACACCATGCTGAGGTTTTAGTTCTGATTGTGCATGTACATGTACATGTAGGTGATCCAGGCAGTAGTGTGAGTTATATTTCTGTATTATAGTTTGGTAAATTATCTCCATTTGTGTAGATTATGCTGAAGTTTTATTTCTGTTTGTGCAAGAAGTATCTCACCGGAGTTTTGTTTCTACAGGTGCAACAGGTATCATGCTGGGGTTTTGTTTCCGCCTGAGCTGCCTTTGTTTTCTGGGGCCGTATTGGTTCATCTTCTTCTTGGACAAGACAGCATGGAACAACCACTCCTACCTATATGGACTCACTTCATTCCTCCTGATGTTGTCAGATGCAAACAGATACTGGTGAATAAATGAGGACTTTTGACCTTTTTCTTAAGAGCCTGTTATACCAAATTGCTAAATTTTTTTTCTAGGAAAGTTATATAACAGTCACATTAAAGACAAGTTTATAGAAGTACTCTGTCCCAGAATTTTTGTGGAGAACTTCCTACAAAAGTAAGTCTGAAATTGATTCAGATCATTTATCTCTTGATAGAGGGGTCTTGGGGATGCCATTTTGTAATCTACAGTTCACCATCATTTATTCTTTTTCAGGTCTGTTGATGGTTTGTTGAATAAAAAGCTGCGGAATTCACACGTGCCTCTTTGGAACTACACTCTACTACGCTTCCAGGTACCTGTCATCTTGGCATAGGAAAGCTGTTAAGCTGTAAAAAACATTTTTATGATGGAAGTTAAAGTTTTACTTCAGGGATGATTTTACTGCTGCGAAAGGTTGTACATAGTATGCACTAGAAGTCATGTTGATGTCAACATGTACAGCAAATGGAGATGCCAATTACATGATTTTAATACCCATGATTGCGTCGTAGGTACAATTCTTAAGTATTGATTGTAAATTCCTTTGCTTTTTTCACTTTTGTCTAGATTTTCACTGTTTATTTCCTTGCTGGATTGAAGAAGCTGGATGCAGACTGGGTGACAGGCCACTCCATGACCCACATCTCCAAACACTGGGTCTTCTCACCATTCACGTCGGTCCCTGTTACATTATCCACATTAAACTGATATATCCCACTAATCCCAGTGCTCAAAATACCTTCTTGCACACTTGCAAAGGCAAACACATTTTAAACCCTGGTAGCGCAGTGTGCAACTTGAAATTTTGCTGTTGAAACCTACGTGCAGAAGCTTTGGTATTTATTTCTTAAAAAGTTCAAACATAAATAGTTACATGTAACTAAAAGAAAAGATAGTGGATAAGTAGCAGATTTGAAGAAGTAATAACATGGAAGTGGGCAACCCGAAATGGGGATGAAAAGATAGTGGAAGTAGCTGATTTGAAGAAGTAATAACATGGAAGTGGGGCAACCTGAAATGCTAATGGTGCATTACCTGACTTTTGACTCAGGCTGTCATCTGGGAAACCTGGCAGAAAAAAGGATTTTGAGCGCTGTTTAAAGGCTTACATCTTGTTTTCATGCCATTTTTAGTTCAAATGATTGAGATTTATTTTGGATATACATGTACATAGATTTCAAGTCTCTTCTATATTTTGTATGTTCCCGAGATGGTCTTTCCATGCAAAAACAAGAAATTAAAGTGCAAAGCAGTAATTATATATTTGTATGTCTGAATGTAGGATGTTTTTCTCTGAGGAGTTTGTGAGCGATTGGATAGTTCACATGGGAGGACTGATCATCGACTTGTCCATGGGGTATCTCCTGTTCTTTGACGTCACCAGACCAATAGCCTTCTTCTTTGGGGGATCCTTCCATGCCATGAACTCACAGCTCTTCCACATAGGTAAGTTCACTTGCATGCCTGGTATAACTGTTATTCATTTTTTAATTTTTTGACTAAAACATTTGCCATACTCATAGTATTGTTGGAGCTACATGTATATACCTAAATGTGATACTGCTCTGTGGCATTGTATGGTTGATTGGCTAGCCTAGCTCGCTTCACCCAGGTGTAAAATGGCCACATGACTTCAGTTGAGGAGGTAAAAGGTGGTAGTAGGAGAGGGATGGACCTTTCAATACTACTAATCATATCCCCTCAAGTTGACTTTAGATTATGAGTTTGTAAAGATGTTTCACTCACACACACACTATCCAGTTTATCGTTTGTTGTTTCCCATCTTGCGAGGATTAGGCTTGCATGTGCTTGTGCTTGCATGATGATCACAAGGTGCCTTTATCCTTCCATTCAGAGTTCAGGTTTGTTAAAGAGGTTCATCAGTCACATGAATACAGTCACTACAGTATTTTTCCAACGGTGACAAGTTTTTAAAGGCAAAGATATATACCTTGAAATTTGAGGGGATGAGGGGCAGAAGATCCACAAAAGTCTTGACCTAAGTCTTGCACTCTCGCGAGACTAGGTCATTCCGTGAACAAGATAGACCGATAGCCATTGAAGATTTTGAGGTATGAATCTACGCCTTTAAAAAACTGTCACTGTTGGAAGAATATTGTAGTAACAGAGTTAAGCAGGAGTTGTGATTAACCAGAGGTACTTGTGCCCTATCCTCAGGTATGTTCTCCTACACCATGTTGGCCACCCTGCCCTTGTTCTCGTCCCAGGACTGGCCTAAGAGACTGGTGCACAAGTGTCCTGATAGGATGAAGGTTATCCTGCCACTGGCCACACCGGCGCAGGACAGCAGGAGGTGTCTGTACACTAGGGATGTTAAAGAGGTGAAATTCACTTGATAAGTTGCATTGTATAGTCAGGTGATTGCATGATCTCTTTAATCAAACCAGAAGGCAGCCTTTCATAAGTTTTCATTCAATAGTTTCTGTGTATGTTTAATACGGGTTTGGTGATAGTGAAGAAGATTTAATAGTCTGGACACAAAACCAAAAGGATGAGATTTCCATCATTAGATAATTATGTTTAACTTATGTTTAATTTATGTTTAATAAACAGTCATTGTTCGAAGAAAATTGATAGTAACTTAAACACACGTGACTGATGAACCTCTTCAACGATATGTTTAACTATTTTTCAGTGTCACTGACGAAAAATAGTTTATACTATCTGAAACATCTGACCGTTTCCAAAATCATATCCAGTTGCTTGAGTAACTGCTTTTTGGCTTAACTATTTTGTCTCTACTCCTGATGCAGGACCCACAGGCAAAGTCTGGGAAGCAGAAGAAGCCCCCCACACGACTGGTGCACCACCTGTCTGCAGTGTTTGTGCTGCTGTACATGTCAGAACAGCTGTTCCTCCCCTACTCACACTTCATCACACAGGTGGGCGTGGTGTACATTTGCTTTGGTCATGTCATACCTCATACATGTAAGAATTTGCGTGATGAATTTACCTAATGAGCAAATGCTACATCTAAAAGAAGTAGGTGACTCATTTATCTCCAGTTCAATGGTCAAACATGGCTTTTCAAACTTCGCAGAAATGTCGGATACAGTGCACTGTCTGGCAGAGGTGTGTGAAGCTTATTAGTGGTCCATGGGAGGCAGGAAATTTGCACCTCCGATTTAATTGTCCCTAAGTTTGCTTTGAGATGTCAATTTCATGCAAGCTCTACGGGCCAACAAAATGTATTATGAGCAAAACAAACAAACAAACAAAAAAGGCCCCGAGAACCTGCTATGGAGGCTAATTTATCTAGCTATCCAGCATGAACAGCCAGGGCTGCCAAACTCTATCTACCCTGGTGTGCATATAATAAGAGGCAGCCATACATGTACTATCATTATGAAAGACATTGAAAATGGAACTTGACATTGACAGAATAGCAAATCAATAACAAGAGTTTTGAGACCTCATACCTCCATGAAACATTCTAATTTTGCAAATGCCCTCTGCAGGGTTACAACTCGTGGACCCAGGGGCTGTATGGGTACTCCTGGGACATGATGGTCCACACGTGGTCAGTCCAGCACATAAAGGTCAAGTACGTGGATGCAGCCACCGGAGAGTATGGCTACCTTAGACCTGGGGTATGTACAATGTAGTGAACTCACTCTAATCTTGAATGATTAGTACATAAGACTACTTCAAAATATAACTTTTGAAGCCCTATTCATTGTTGATTGAGCTTTTATTATTATATTCTTTCATTTATTTATATCAAAACAGGTGGGTGGCCCTACAACTTTTAAAAGTTGATTTCCAAGGGGTCCCACCATACACATAAAACAAGACAAAATGTGTAACATTCAGTCAAAGTCAAAGAGACCTGTGGACAACATACAGTAGATCACATGAAAACCAAGGCATCAAGACAAAATCAGTGTCCATTTCACCAAGGAGCTTTCATCTAATAGAACGTATTAGTATCAGCTGTTACATATCTCTGTAATACATATCGCTAATACTAGCTTTTACGCTGAATATTTTAAGAGATTCATAGTTCTGCTCCAAAGGAAATGATCCAAAATGATACAAAGCTATACTTTCTTACAACACAAAAGTACAAAGATCAAATTTTCAATGACCTCTGTCACCTTCTTCAGGGTTAATACAGTCTTTGATTCGTGTGTACAGTCGAATTTGATTCGTGTGTACTTTTGTGTTGGAAGAAAGTTTAGCCTTGCACTATGATGATTACTAGTACCAACACAGATGAGCTTCCATCACAACTGAATCTCGTTGCCCTCTGTGGCAGGTGTTTACTGGGTCGAGCCGTTGGAGCAGCCATCCTGACATGCTGAAGCAGTATGCCACCTGTCTGCAGCACAGGCTGCAGGAACACAACATCTCACAGCCGCAGTTCTACTTCGACATCTGGAAGTCCATGAACAACAGGTTCCAGCAGAGGTCAGTCAGTTCACTCATCTTCTCAGGGACAGAGATTTTCTACAGATTATAGTCACTGAAACATCAAATCCTGAGTCTAACAGTAACACCCTTCATTGACCTATCTCTCTCCCTTAGCAGTTTGCTTGCAAAGTACACATTACAAGCTTGTAAAAAGCCACACTCTGAGGAATGATAGAAAAATCCTTACACTGGAATTAACACTATAGGGGCTTACACCTCTAAATTTCTGGACCAATTCTGTCGACCATGAATGAATCAGGAACAAACCCACAAGTTCGAAAACTTAGAGGGGTGAATCCCTACAGTGTTAATTCCAGTGTTTGAAGTAAAGTATGAAGGCATTTTTCTTTGTATTCTACCAAGTTAACACCTGAATAAACTTTCATACTGAGCTAGAGAGGACATTTGTACCATCAAAGTCTTAGTTTGAAGAAATATAAAGAATCTCTGTATCTCAAATATCAGAGTTCACAAGCATTGCTAACTTTGATATGCGAATGTTAAGTTTCCTGACCTCCCCTCAGGATGGTTGACCCCCGAGTGGACATCGTCACAGCTGACTGGTCTCCCTTCAGCCCCTCGTCCTGGATGATGCCACTACTGGTCGACCTCACACCATGGAGGGAGAAGTTTCAGGAGATAGAGAAAACAATGGCAAATGAAACAGAAGTGGTCTTTGTGGCCGATTTTCCTGGTATGTACATATATCTGGCATATGTACTAGTATCTTGATAGTACAATGTATATTATTTTGCATTGTCATGTTCAGTACTGTTCCTTACTGTGAAGTTCATGTTTTTCCATATTTATTCATGTTTATAAATAATGATAGGCATTTGGTAGATGTCTTAAGACTGATTTAGTAGGCTGAATGATAGTAGATTTCATAAGAAAAGAAAGAATACATGTAGGTTACTGCCTACTTACTAGAGGACGTAGTAAGTATCATCAATTCTTGAAAGAACATCCCCATGACAAAAATGGTAAGTGAGCATAAATCCCTGACTGAGTTTTCCGTTGCCTGTACATCCTGCAGGTCTTGAGCTGGAAAACTACATCAACTCTGACTTTGATAACGTCTCCCTGACCGTTCTATTTGGGGAGGTCAGGGTGGAGTTCAGAGGCCAGGAGAACAACGAAAGTCTGAAGAACATCACTTTGAAGAAAGATGACAAACTTGAGGTCAGATGATACATACAGTTAGTTTGATCTTGATTGATATTTATTGTCTTATTGTGCGGTGTTTTGTATGATATTGCACAAACCTAATGTCTTACTTCCACAGATTCCCTCTGGAGAGTTTCACAATGTCCTCACAACCTCGGAATCCCCATCCTGCTACTTCTACATCTCCACCAACCAGACAGAGGTGGAGTTCAAGAAGAATGTGACTGAATACCTGGAGAGACAAAAGTCCATTGCCTCTGGTACAGATGGGAACACTGCAGGATCAGGTACAACATGTACTACAGATTGTAGATAACAAAATCGACATTAAAAAAAGGTTCTTAGTGGCAAGTGTTAACACGTACATGAGGACATTGAAACATTAGATCCGTGTGTTTTTGGCACACTATTGACAGATTAGCCAAACAGGCTTGGTGGGGGGCACTGTACTGTCAGGGAAAGCCATGTTAGGTGCCTTTCCCAAGGGCACAACGTCAGGAGTGAGTATTGAACCCGGAACCTCTAGATTCCGAGCCCAACACTCACAACACCACAGTTACACCACACACAACACCACAAAATTTGTATACCAGGCAGTACAAATAAAAAATGTTTAGCTGTACATTGTCTACAGACATGCACTTGTTAATGTCCATAGTGACGATAAGTTTTGTTTTGAGACTTAATTTGAGACTTGTGGATGTCTGCATTAAGTAAATACTACCAGAAACGTCTTGTTTTTCCCTGCCACACAGTGAATGAGAGCTCAGACGACCCTCTGATAGAAAAATACCAAGAAGTTGCCATGAGAAGAAAGAGGAGGGAACTCTATAACTCTCTGTCTCAGCTGGACTACTTGAAGTTGTGGGGTTTACAAAAGTACTTCACCTTCAGGCGCAGGTGAGACAATGCTTCAACCATATGTAACATTTTAGATGAAACTGGAACAGAGATTATAAATCATGTAACTTACACCTCACATATATCTTGCGGCCACTAGCAAGTTGCGGCTTCAATGTCCGAGGTTCTGTTATTCATTCAGGCATCACTATACATGTGTTACCTAATATATTGTGAAATGGTGAAATGATGATTTTGTCAGCAAATTGAGGCATTAAAAGAATATGCTTCACATCTGAAGGCGCCCTATGTCTGCATAGAACATTTATTTGATGTGATGAGGCTAATAAAACAGGAATATAGGAATGGAAAGGACACTAATTTTTGTTCTCTATAACCTATTTTGTACAGTTTGCTGATGAGTGGGCTGGCTGTGCGCAATATTGTATTTGGAACTCCAGAGCTGGACCAGCTGGCAAAGGACATACACTGGGCCTCGGGACAGTTTGACCCCGAAAAGTACTTGGACGAACTCGCAGGAGTTCCAATGATGGAGAATCCATGATATCCTGTACTTGGTGTTCTGCTAAAACAAGATACTTATTTTACATTTCCTATTCAGAATACAGTTCCATAATTCTTGGACCTGATCTATATTTTAACGTCTTCACTACAATGACCATTAGGTTGGTTTAGGTAGTGTGCAGGCTACATGGACCATTACACACACAGAAGTCAAAAAGACATTGCTCTAGATATACATGTATTCAAATTTGTTAAGCTAGACTAGCTAGATTTCAGAGTTATTTATTTGTAAGTTACGTAGTGCACTTTTGTAGTGTCTAAGTCTAAGTAGTGCACTGTAAAGCATATCAGTCCTGGCTGCTAAGAAGATGGGATGTTGCTTGATAAATAATGAAGGAAGACTTTCCCAAAGAGGTGCCGCTGTTGCTTCCTTAGAGGCAGTGTTACTTTCTATTGAGCATTCTCAGTGGGTATCTGTGGACCAAACTGTTATACGTGTGCCTTGTAAGGAAGAAGGTCGACATTGAGATTTTTCAGAAGTTTACTTGATGTTTTATCACAATACTTATTGGTTATCTTGCTGGAAACAGCTGGTTATATCCACTATTCATCACCATTTCAAACTTTTGTTTTAATCTACATCGTATACCAAAAAAGTTTGAAGAAAGCAAACCGACTCCAGACATTCTAATGGCAGTGACATGTCATTGTATTTGGTATGTGTACTGATATTAAAGTAATGATGTATGTTTAAGGTTGCCAGAGTCCAAATCATAAAAATAATATTTTATTCTTGCACTGATTTTAATAATTTTCTAGTATATTTGATTTTCATTCCTGGACCAATAGAATTGATGTAACTAAAAGATGCTATTTTTCTTCAGCAGTTGTTATTTCTTAAGATGTCAAGTAGGTCAAGTAGATGTTAAGTGGGAGACTTGGTGCTCATAGTCTAGCTGCTCCACACTTTTTGCTGCATAGCAATAATGGTATTTCATGCCAATGTTGGGAACATTTAAAATCAACATTAAATACAGCTGTATCAGTACTGTTCCACCAGTTGTCTTCTCTTTTGTGAGCACAGATTCAATATATTATCTTAATCGTCATGCTATAACAAAAAACGTGGGTATGAATGCATGCATTTTCTGTGCTGATTTTGAGATTAACTGAGACTATTTGCTTTCCAAAGTTATGAAATAGTTTTATGAAACTTGTTTCCAAATACACAATGTACAAAATTAATGGAGAAGACAAAACACAGAAAAATAGTTATATTGAACTCCTACACCTGTGGTATGGAGTGAAATATAGCTATTTGTTAGGTCCTTAGGTGCATTAGACAAGATAGGGGCTGTCTATGACAGAATTTCCAACAGTGATTCCTCCGTCCGCTGTTGATGAATGGTTTGTCCTCAGGTAGTGTCCCCCCTGCTTGTTGTGTAGCACTCGGTCCCCATTACTGAAGAGCAAACAAAACAATGAATGTTGTACATGTGTCACAATTCTCAGCAATCAAGAAATATCTTTCAAATTATGTCAGGGTCTGCTACATGTACCTCTATAGAAAAACTTTTTTCAAGTCTTGATGTAACAAATCTCAGACTTTGAAAAGTTTTGCTAGATATTCATACTCAGGCTTTGTTGAGGCCCATGCTTTCAGCCATAATCAACTGCTAAGATTTGAACAAAGAAGATGTATGTAGATTAACAATACACTTACGCCATGAAGACTCCAAAAATGCCCAGTTCACATGAAGAACCCTGTAGTTTAGGCCTCTGTCCTGGCCTCATGAGGTAGTTTTGTACCACAGTAGGGTAGATCAGGTCCATGATGATGTAGGCTGTTCTCTCTTCAGAGCCCTTTAGTTTGTTGATGACAGTCTTAATGTCGTCTCCATAGATGTTGTTACCTGGTCAGGAACAGGTGTTACAGCATGTAAATGCACTGCCACACATAGCACCCCCAAGAGACACATTTCTCAGGGCTTGAAGTACACATTGCACATAGGGCTAGGTACTGGTACAGCGTAACAGTACAAAACCGTTCTTTCTCATTGGACCGGTCCAGAAAAACCGGAACTGAAAAGAATAGGTGGGCCGGATGTTGGACTTGGAGTGAAGTAGAAAAGAGTTTATAGTCATTTGTACCAAGTTTTAAAGTCAATTGTACAGGTGCAGTTAGCGTTGTAGGATTTTTAAAACACCAGTGTGAGTCTAATACTCCACCAAACAGATTTCTTTGTAGTGAAATTAACCATTGGTATGAATCAGGTTCAGGTCTGGACCTGATCCTCTGGACCTGAACCGGACCTGGATTTTCTAATTGCAAATAAGCCCTTTATTTTCACCCGAAATTGGAACTGTGCACTAATTTTGTACACCAGTACAATGTTCCAGCATATTTATGACATCTAACTGACATACAATTCAAAAACCTTTGGTGTATCAATTGACTTGAATGTGTGAAATGTTTACGTCTGCTATAAGAGAACTTCAGATTCAAGCCGTGAAGAGCAATATTATAGTAAGTAATAATATGTAATTTGTTCTCGCTCACATTCTATCTTTATCATAATTATTCTGCACCCAAAATCATTTCTTTGCACCTACTTTACAGATTAAGTGCATGAATCAATTTTGACCCCAATTTCTAAGTGATAACTGGTCTTACCACCCCCCTCTCTTTGTGGCTTCATGACGTAATCTTCAGGACATCTCATGGCCATCTGTACTGTCCGATCTCCCTCTAAACCCTGAGGGACAAAGACATGTTAAGGTCCATGATTTTGTTGCACTGAATCACAATGATAAGATTTATCTTCATTATACACAACACTGGTACATACGTGCATGTATATCTACTGTAGTTTCAATTTTGTTAAAAAGACAACATCGCAATTGCGCTGGTGGCCATCAGAGGTGTAGCCCCGACCGGGTTACGAAGTCACCATTAGTCCCGGTGGACTGCCAGATACCGTGGAGGTACCTCTTGGTGTTTTCACGACTAGGTCATGGTACATGTATCAATTTGTCGCCGGGTCCCAGGTTGATTTTAACTGCAAGTTTTACAAAATCCAGGGCCTGCCCGTGCCCATATATGGCCCAGTAGCCACAGGATCTCGTAGGTGTTGTGCCCGAAAGTGAAAAAAACACAGGTCGTAAACTACCCTGCGGGGCCCCTTTTTCGGCTTGTGAGATAACACAGGTTTGATGCACTTTAAGTTTTGATTAACAGAGGGTAACACTGTTTTGCTTACCATTTCCAGTGTATGTTGTCCAACAAAGGTGGCCCTAACTCTGCTCACTGCCTTTGGATCTTCTAGGAACTTCTCCAGTACACCAGGCTGGGCTAACTCCTGCTGCACCTTCTTAGTCCCTGCCAGGTGGTAGGATATACACGGGCACTTGATCGCTCCGGATCTCTCAATCTTCAGGCGGGCAATCCATTCCTAGGTACATAAAATTTAAAATTAACTTACTAAACCAAGATAAATATTATATACTGTAAATGCAGAAATTTTCCCGGTGGATTAATGTTCGCGGTGGATTAATGTTCGCGGTTTTTGCAGCGGTCGCTTCACCGCAAATTTAATTTAAATCCCCGCAAACTTAAATGCATTTACAGTACAATGTAATCTACTGGGTCTTTCCCACAATCAAATACAATAAAAAATCTTATACACTAACTTAAAGGTTATGTACCTCACCTTTTCAGTTGGATAGTGGTCAGGTGAATATCCAGCTCTAAAGTAGACAATGGCAACTTCAGATCCATGTCTAGAAACAGCAGAAATAGTACATATTTCTTACTGTCTGCCTACCATTGTCTTCCGAGACAGATGGATGCCAACATTATGTCTCAAACTGAACAATGCATGATTGTGTACATCCAGTAAAGTTTTATACATACTGATGTACATACTGACTTTATTTTAGAGCATTATTAGGTTTGTTGCAGAGCTATCGGCCATTATTGACACTCACATGAAAAGTCTCTTGTCTGATTTCAGCTCAGCATCCTCTGCGATCTGTTTCAAGCTGTACCTTCTTACTGTTATGCTGGGATGTCTGTGAAGATGTGAACAATACCTTAGTTAGTAAGTGTAAAAAAACTACTTGGTATAAAAATGGGTGAAGCACATAATGATTTCAGAAGTATCCTCTTCTGATAGGTTGTACAATATACTGATACAATGTAAACCTGTTGATTTGAATGATTTTACTCACCTTTCCATAACTGTAAATTCTGACAGTCTCTGCCCAAAGACGTTTCTACATCTCTCCTCCTCTACTACAAACACTATGATGGCTCTGGTGGAAAAATAAGTTTTGCTGAATTATTACAATTAGTGCTTGTTTGAACAAAATATATGCGTGAAAGTGGTTTAACTTATACTGAAGCAAAACAACTGATTGTATCAGCAGTGTACTTAATACGTATTCAAAATCCTTGAAACGTTCTCCTTATATACTAAAGAAAGGAGTGGGGGACATCAGAAGGTAAAATGTGGAGTATAGGATTTGTCAAATACACAACTTACCTCAGCAACATCACACAGTAAATGGTGACATCCTACCATTTTTCTTACTTTTACAGGTGTAGGACCTGGTATATTATTAACGTATATAGTCATGAGTAGAGTGAGGACTTACTTTTGTGATCCATATTGCTCCCATGCTGCTACAAAGCCATCCACCTGGGAGTCCAGAGCTCTGTTCTCAGGGATCTGGGCATGTGCAAGATGTGAGAATGGGCCACGGATCCAAAAACATAGCTGTATACTACTCATCAGTCAAACAACATTAATATTGAAGATACACCTAATATTCTCAGCATACATGTAAGTTCAACTTGATATCTGCTCATCTGAGGAATGCAATTGCTACAACATAGAACAATTTAACTTATTATTCAAGAGTAATACATGACACATGTATGCTATACTTACATGCTTGTAGGCATTAGTTATGCCCAGAAGACTCAGCACATGTCTGTAACAATAAAATAAAGAAAGAGCCTATAGAGGAATAGAGGAACATTGGTGTGACCTCCAACTAGTCAAGGTTGGAAATCTGAAAAAAAAGTGCCTTCTGCTACAGCACTCTCCATTTTTGTACCCACTTCTATTTATTCATTCATAGAACGAACATTGTTGTACTATAAACAACAATGTAGTACAATGTCTTTAAACAATGCTTCTTGTTCTTATTTCTTTACATTTCATTTCATTGTATCTAATTTTGGAGATTTCAGCAGGAAGAACCATGTAACAGTACAATGGAGATCTTGATGAACAAATAAACAAACAAACTTCACAACAAGTCCGTACTTGTGCACACTGGCTATCTTTTCCCCAAAGCCGGCCCCAGCGGCAGCAATAGTGTTGATCTCTGTCTGCTTGAGCTGGGGCTGTCTGCAGGCAGTTAGCCCATTTGTCCTGATGACAGTGTTGTTGGTGGTGTCTAACAGGTAGTCTGATCTGTGCAGTCCTAGGCAGATCGGCTGGGTACACAAAATAATTATTTGATTTTCCATGTCAAGACATTTTTGATGCACTGCACCAAGGAGCTTGACTGCACCACAGGAAAGGCTTAGAGAACAGGGTAATGTCAGACATTTGTGACATATTTTCATCACAGTGTCTCTCCATGCATAAACATTGACCCACTTTTCCACGCCTTTTAGGTACTTGTATTACCAAGGACGCTTTTGCCATACTGTTTTTTTAATGAAATAAACAAAATAGTACTAGTACTTTGGTGATGGTGATGCCATTATAAAGATAGGTTGACACAAAGGAAAGCTTTTAGTCAGTAAGCATGCAGCATCAGTGTACACTATCATTGTAATAGGTGGCCTGTCCAAAATACACCAACAAATTTTGCCTTGTCATCTTTTGAAAGAATTTGACCCAAAACATCAACTTGATCTTAATCTTTATATTATTAGTCAGAATCAAAAGTTTATATTGTAACAGCCTGTAATGTACAAATCGTAAGGCAAACATGTACACGTATGATGTGTAGATGGTAAGTCCCAACCTGCGTCACACCTTCCTCTTGGACCTGTTCGTATATGTGGAACAGAGCAGCTGTGAAGTGGTCCACCTTTACAACACTGTGAAAATGAAAAATACAAAGTTACTTCAAAAAGGCTCACTTGGCAACTAACTTAGTCATACAACATAAATATTTACTAATACTACAAAGTACACAAAAAATATGGCAACAGATGATTACACTACAGTCATCCAAGCTGACACAAAGACAGTTCTAAATCCCATGGATGCTCTTCTGTGTTGGTAGTAATCATAGTACATGTACAATGATTGACATTTTTCCACAAGGTATACCTCACATCACCTCACCTCAGCTCACCGGTCCCAAGGTACATGTATATACTGATAAATTTTCGACAACCACTGTTACCTTCTTCAGGTTTGATACTGATGACCAATCACTTCCAAATGTAAAACTGTCTTACCTTCTGAAGTTATTGGTCATTAGTATTGATCCAGAAGAAGGCAACAGTGGTCATTGACATTATCATTGAAAATTTGATCTGTGTGTAATACCTTTAAGTTGGAAGAAAGTTAAGCATTGTACTAAGTTAGAAATCCCAGCAAATCAGTTGAAGAGGTTAGTCCTGTCAGAACCTCACCTGCTGAGACATCTGGTGAGAAATGCCCTGTCATGGCTGACCCTGTGCACCAGTAGGTTGAAGTCCTGCTGCACTGCTCGAGCTTGGTCAAACAGGGCTCTGAAATACAATCATTGTGGGGTCACCAATAGCAGTCAATTACACAACCAACTTGATATGATATTGGGTGGGTTGTCATCTCATACTCCCCCCAGGAGGTACATTTATTCTGGGGGGTCGTTCTTAGATTTTGAAGATTTGTCCTGAGGGATATGTTTAATTGGGACATAAGAGCATTTGTCAAGGGGTTGGTTAGTTGGGGCAGGAGTATGATTCTCAGGCAGTTTAAGGCCTGTGACACCTGCGGATTGCCCAGTCGAGCAGTTATATGGCCGTAACCCAGGGCTCTAGCCAGCGTCCGTTTTTCCGCCAATTGACGGAAATTTGCTGCGTCTGACAGAAAAATTTTAAAACCAGTCCGTCAACCTTGACAGACAAAAATCCTTGGTGGAAGCGACAGGCGGCTTGGGGATGCCGTCCACGGCTGTAAAAGCCACACACTGTTTGTTTTGCTATTGTTATGATTGTTGAAAATGTGTGTCTGTCACTGTCTGCGCTCTTTTGCATACGATAATCTCATTAAAAACCCATTTTTCAAGATCTCAGTTCAGTCTCTATAACTCCTGGAATAGTGTTTTCGCGGTTTTCGCGACAATGGGAATTGGCTGACGGAAAAAAATTTCGAGCTGGCTAGAGCCCTGCCGTAACCTTTGATGTAATGTATCTGTTTTCAACAAAATTTGGCCAGTTGACGTAACTGGCGCATATTCAAAATATGATTGACAAGGAAATTACGGATCATGAATATTTTGGGTAAAAAAACAATATTTTTTGGTAAAAATTGTGAACAAATGTCTTTAATGAGGATCTGTGCCCACTATGAAATGACTGTCTAACAGAGTCATGTTTTCTAGAGTAACAGATTACATCTCTGTGAAATCTAATGTAACCGGCAATCTTGCCCATATACCTCGGTTAGGCTTCATTTTGGGGCAAAAACAGAATTTTTTTGATAATCTTGAGTATTTTTTGTACAATAACCAATACAGCCCACGAAATCAACAATATATTTGCAAAAAGAGACGCTTGATTTCTGAAGGTCTAAGGATTAATGAACCTAAATCTGTACAAAAGTTGTGATAAAACTGGTGCCCTGATGTGGGCAGGGACTGACAAAACACTACTTACCCTTCAAGAACTGCGCCCAAGTAAGACAATTGTTTCACTGTACGTAACATTAACCGATTGTAAAACATGAATATTTTATGTGTAAAACATGAATATTTTATGTTTGTATCTGTTAAATAGCGGTTGTATCAATGTGAAATTTCGCAAGCAGTTAGCCTTATAAGGCATCAGTCAACTGACATACAATCATTTTGTGTATAATAGTAATAAGAAATGTAGTAAGTGTCACCCATATATCGTAAGTTCCTGTTTTTGAAATGTAACATTAGATACTGACATTAGACCATTCTAAAAATGTCCCGGTCATGCGAGGTCACCTCCGGTCACACTGTGGTTCAAATTTCATGTTCGACCTAAATTGTCACAGGCCTTGAATTGCCTGAGTTTAGGGAATTCTACATACATGTAAGACACTGGACATATCAAAGTCAGATTGTATCATTTATCTTCAGTAGCTCTCATTCCTAACTTACAAATCCACACTAGATAAACATGATGTTTAGAACTTGGCCTTGAACATACCTCGGAACTGGGGATGGTAGAAGCGCAAATGGAGCAAAGCTGACAAGGTCAGTGTTGTCACCTGGATCATCGGTCAGATACGCCAGCCCACTTAGAACTGCGTAGTCCTTTGCTGATGCAGTCAGGCTACCCAAGGTTGATGGGTCCAATGGTAGGGGCACAACAGGCTCCATCCAACAACAGCTCTACACCAACACATACACCACAGCCGGCCTCGGGCAGTGACCTTTGGGAGCGGACTAAAACGAACAAAGCTCAAGGCTAAAGAATGTCATGGGCTAATTAGACACATCAGAGGTACCATGGAAACAATGACTGGATAAACTGGAAAGACTGGATAGTGTGTACGAGTGTGACGACTTCATATCAATACAGCAGTGACAAATTATCAATCTGCTTCTCAATGTTGGCAATTTTCAATATCACTCTTATCCTTTGAGCATGCAATGCATACATTGTACACACAAAGTAACAGGTAAAGTTCAGATTGTTCCCAAAATTTATAATTTCATTGTATGGATGACATCTGCTGGAAACCCCAAACTGATGCGAGTGTGCGAATAAAAAAAGTTTGGCCAAAATAAACAGTGCCTTCATTATGAAATGTTAGTGGTCAAAACTGCTGTGTTATGGACCAAACAACCTCTGCCATTACACCACACGACCTGACCCCTAATTAGGATACTAAACAGAGACACTGGATCTTTTGTCTCTCTTCTTAATGTACCCATGCCCTACTTAAGTTCTCAGGCCAGTTACTGGCCCCTTGCTGCCTTTCCACCTTTTACCATCAGCATAGTTCTTATCTATCGCATTATCCATCTTCCTAGTTACTTACTACATTGAACTATTCAGGCTCAGTCAGCAATGCATACATGTAGAGTCTTTGCATAAAAGCCATCTAGCCTAAAGGCTTTCTATTAAGATTGGAGAATTGTGTATAATACACATACCCGAGAGATGAGTCTGCCCTAGTGTGCGTGTGATGGCCAGAATGAACCAGTAGGGTAGACAAGTGGCAGGACTTTAAAGCATAAACAGTCATTTATTATGCAAAAAGTGTACTGAAAGTGTCTTATGCATTGTCTGTAGGTTATGTAGATTATGAAACCTACATTCTTACACCCACTCAATCACATTTACAGTGCACTAGACAATGCTATTGGTGCATCAGACAATTCTATATCCAGAGAAGGCGATGTGACTTTGTAACACATATAGTATTACCTTCAATTTGCTTGAAAGCCTACTAGTAATGTCGTATTCAACTGTGGAAGATTCTTTATAGGAGATTATAGCAACCCTTTTACATCTACAAAATCTCACAACCTCAACCAAAGTGACTGAAGCTTTACTGCATGCAGTAATATTTGTATAGTAATTAGTATACACAATGTAGATGCTGACTGCTGATACCAGCCCACAAAAAATGCATGTTGTTTCAATATATATTTTAGCTGCAATGCACAATTTTTCCTTCCAATCCCAGATTGACTGAGGTTACACATAGTAGTTATTTTCAGCCCCGTCTACTCTACCATACCATCACATGGGCGTTCATCTTTTTCTACAACGATGGACTGCCACACCCCTCCTAAGTGTTCTGTTGGGTCACAGAACAGAGGAAGGACATTGTCCTGGCCTTTTAGACCATCTGCTGACTGAGACAAATACTCCAGTGATGGTTCTCGCAGTCTTCTCTTTAGGGTCCTGTGACTCCTGTTTGTTTTTGAGGGTAATGTTTGATGTCCAAGTCTGTGAACATGAACAGATGACACTGTCCTGGTTACTCTGTAGGTGCTGGTATCATCAATGGTGCCTTCATCATCATCCAACAGAGTCAATTCTTCATCTTCTTCTTCCTTACTGTCTGCTGAATCTTGCTCCATGCTGCAGGGAAGTCAAAATGTAAATTTTAAAACTCTCTCCCACAATATTTTTACAACATGGGGAGCAGCTTGAGTCCCAGCTCCATGTGCGTGAACAGAAAGCTGATGTATGACTTTGGCGTACGTCGTAATGTCGTACGATCAGAAATTTTCCTCCATTGTATTGGGCCTTTGTTTGTCGAGCCATAATAAATCCACACACATACATGTATTATTATTTTAAAATGTCCTTTGACTCCTTTCACATACATGGTAAAAACACATAGAGTGTAATTCATTGGTAACACTAACACTAGTAACAGTGCCGCTGAGTGAGTAGGTGGTTCATGTCCTTCATTTTCGTCACTCTGTACAAAGATACTTACCAAACCTCCTCTTCCTCATCCTGACCAGTGTTTCTCCTATCATCTCCTATCTCCCATGTCTCCCCACTATCAACCTCGGGTTCCCAGCCATCACAGGCAGCGGGACTTGCACCTGTGGACAGCCCTGACCAGTCCTGGTCATGTGAGGTTAATGACCCCGACAAACGTTTCACCCTGGGTTTGCCGGCCGCCTTTTTTAGTTTCTTCACCTTCGGTTTTAGTGAATGGAGGTCCTTCTTGTGTTTGCTAAATCTCTCACATTGTCTATACCTGTTAGGGGAATAGGTATGGCACTGAATATTATGAAATATTAGGCCACTCATACACCATTGAATTGAGTTTGCACAAAGATCTTGCATCATTTTTTTAGACCGACTGAACAGTTATACACGTAAATACTACATCATACAAGTGTAAATACATCAACAGCCATAAGATTATGCATCAACTTACAGTTCATCGAACTCTTGGTCTATGTTCCCGTCCACTTTATCTAAGTTTTCACACATTTTTGTTGTCGTCGTTTCACAAAAACGAGATCAAATCGACCGCCATCTTCTACCTTCTCAGATGATAAACGATTGGGGTGGTTAAAGTTTCAATTTTTTAAGTGCCTGTAAATTAAGTTACACAAATATAATGTTAATCAAAAACGAATGTAATCTAAATTAAACAACATAGCAATAAAAAGATTATATAAAATCCGTTAAGAATTATTATTTTTCACCTACATAGTGATTTATAAGGTGATTATTTTTTTAGGCATTTAGTATGTTCACATCGGGTCCCCCGGTACAACAAAGCCCAGCACATTCCAAGATGGAGGTTGTTGTGTTGACAACTGAGACAAACCAAACCATGTAAAAGTTGGAAAGATTGCCGTTTTTACATCGTTCTTCACACCACAATAATAGAAGGGTATGTCTTGGGTATCCTTTGTTATCCTTATCACCAATCTTAACGTTTTTGAGAGCTTGCCTTCGTTGCAAGTTCGCTGCTTCCTTGCTTGTTTGTGTGAAACTACTGCCTCGATAATTTGATGGAAGGGGAGGGGGGCAGAGTTTTGTGTGTACAAATTCTGTACATCTAGGTTTCTGTGCATAACAGAAAAAGCCAAATTTGTTCGGCATGCGGATGCAGGAAAGAACTATGTATATTTACGTTGTGATGAGGCACATAACTGCAATTAGTGCAAAGAACTTTTTTTTTCTTAAAGGGACATAATGTAAAAACAAAGTCACTGTTTTCGGTCATTTCTCTACATTATGAGTTGAGTCTACCTTATTACACTGCACAGCAATATTTACAACGTATGGATACGACTTTGTTGAGCCGCGAGGATGTCTTGAAATATGTGCACTTCCCTCCGCCGCTTGAGTCGTGAAATTTTGGCACCATATTTCTACATTATGTCCCTTTAAAGGGAAATAAGACTTGTGAAGTTGTGTGTAAACAGTCGGCCTAGTGGTTAACGTTAGGATTTGGCACTCTCACTGCCAAGGCCCGTGTTCGATTGCCGGTGTGGGAGCCACTGCAAAGATTTATAGTAATTATTTTATATTTTTTCCTGTAGATTGTTACTTCTGGTACCAAGATGTCCACCCCAGCCTCCTCCTCGGGGATGTCCTCCCTGAAGACCCAGGACGTCCTGCCTGCGCTCAGACAGATGATGAAGAACCTGGAGCCCAACATCCGGGCAGCAGGCTCCATGGACGCTGCTGAGGACCTCATGTTACACCTGGAGGAGAGGGACCCGTCCTTCCACAGGTGGGGTTCCTTGTATCTGCCTAAATACCGGAAAACACAGGAAAACACAGGAAAAATCATATAAAGGAGGGTCTACTCATCAAAACATACTTATGGTAGATTTCACCCTCATTCATGTCTTTCCCGGTGGTTTCCTGTGTTTTGCTGTGTTTTCCAGTATTGAGGCGGACCACTGGACGAAGGGTGGATTTAAAGATTACTTAGTTGAAAGTCTTATCTACTCGGCTACATGTTTGGTAGATATACAGGATAAACTTCTAGCTAAGTAAAACACTACACTGAAATAGTAAAATTGGTTTGGAAACAAAATGTGTGAAATTGATGACTTGGACTTGTTTGAACTTCTTGACTGTGTTCTTTGGTGTCATTTAGTTCACCTGTTACCATTATATCTGTACAATGTAGACACAACTGCAATTGTACAAGTCATTATAATAAGTCAAATATCAAACTGTACTGGGTATGTAGTATTCTGACTATATGGAAACTATTTTATGGTTAAGATTCACCAGTCTATCACTGATTTACTCTGAAAGAATTGTTCATTACCTTGTATGACTGCCTCTATTTTATGTTTTTTCCTGTCAGGTATGAGTTTGTGAAGCTCATTCGAAGCAACATAGAGGAGTCCCTTGGTCCCCTGATGGATGAAGAGATAGAGAAGTATGCAAGAAGTGGGCAGGCTTACGACACCGGACAGGACACTGTGGTACAGACCATGGTGGCACACCTGGTCAACTCACCTGCGTGAGTACACACAACTACATCATCAACAGAAATATATTCAGATGTCGGACCTTTACTATTTATTTTTATTTGTAGATTTGTGTCCTTGGCAATACTTATAGCCTTTTTTAAGGGTCCAATACAGAAATATAGAAGCGGTCATCTTCAGTTAAGGTGAAGCATGATGCTTTTTCAGTGCACTTTAAAAGAATTGTGCATTGTGGCTTTGCTACAGCTCTTATATTCAGCCAAGCACACCAACGACACCGGATACTTTTATGTGCAGAAGTTTGATAGTTGAGGCTAATGACTGAAGCTTCCTATTGAATTGGAGCCAACAGGTTTATGTCACCATCAAAATTGCAGTCCATTACAATATGTCCGTACTGGAACTGACCCTAGGATCAAACCACTGCCCATGGGAGCTACAGAATTGATCCATATGGCATAAGTGTGATTGCCCTACTATTTGTCCCATGGGGACATATGTAACTGCAAAAGTTAAGACAAGTTACATTTGTGTAAGATTCATTGAATTGTCCAGTTATGATCCAGGATACATCCCAATACCATTGTAAACCTTTCGATCTCTCTGAAGTTTAAAGTGTACATGTATTTCCCTTGACTGTAGCTATAGCAACCTGACCCAGCAGCTGATGGTGGAGACGAAGTCTGCTGTGGAGACACTAACGAGAGAGTTTCAGGAGGAGCAGGAGGCGCAGCAGGCCCTAGAGAGCCGTGTGGAGGGTCCCGGCTTCCGCAGGGCGCCCAGCTTCGGCTACCTCAGCCAGTCTAGCGATAACGACTCCTGTGGGTCCTCCCTGAACAATGTAGGTTACCCATGAACATTTATGTAATTTTTGAAAAGGTCCAGCTAGGTCAGGACTGTCCTGTTCCACTCAAGGATACCCAAGATGTTCATTTTCATTGCTAAATCTGTCATTTTAAGCCTCACAATGAAAAGACATTTTCATCAATTTCATGTCACGAGGTTCAGCTTTTGGGGACGGAAAGGGTGAAATTTTTCTCTGTCACATAAGTCAAATTTCCGTCCCAGGACGGGAGGACAGGTCCTGGAGACAGTTCTGAGCTGGGTAATAAAAAAAAAATAGCTATGTGGAGAAATCAACATGCTGCTTAATATTCATTACATTAATATTTTCACATCCAGTCAATAGCATTGTGAATTTTTATTGTACAGAAACAAAATCCTTGTGTTTCTTTTTCCTTGAGCAAGTCCAACTTTGTAATAAAACTTTGATGCTGCTCACCAATATAACATTTGTTTTTGCCATTTTGCAGAGTGATTTCATGTTCCCAAACCAGAAAGAATTTGAACAGATTGGGGAAAAAATGGACCAGCGGCAACAGGTCGAGGTAAGGACGCTCTGATCATATTTCTACCTTGTTTTGAACATGCAGATTCAGTTACTACAGTGTTGCTTCATGTGTGTCAGTTGTACTGGTTAAAACTGTATTAAACTTTGACAGTTGACCAATTGCTATTGTCACGTATCTGCAAGATTGTTAATAAGATAATGTGTCTGTAACTCTCACGAGTTTACATTCTTAAGTGATCAGTCATCAGTATTGATCTTGAAGAAGGCAACAGTGGTCGAGCCATGAATACCTTTGTATTGGAAGAATGTTTAGCATTGCACAATGATTACTACCAACACAGATGAGCTTCCATGATACATGTAATTTGTATTTGTTGTGTTCCTCACAGACCAGAATAGAAGCGATTGAGCAGCTTGGTCGTATCCCACCTACAGAAGTGTTGTCTAGTGACAACTGGCCTCAGCTCAAGAAGGGTCTGATGGATGCTCTGGGTGATGCCAACGAACAGCTGGCGGTTTGTTCTTTTATTTAATACCAATGATTCAGTCTTTACCATGTTTTTCATCAATAATGCTGGATACACTTATGTCAAATGTGTGCTCTGTGTAACTTTAAATGTTTCATGTATTGGCTTTCTGGCACGTTTGACCAATTTTGTTGATGTGACATATCTGCAAGATCACATGTTGATTATATCACAAAGTCATTTCTGTAACTCTTGTGTGTTTATATTCTGAACTGACTGGTCATTATTGATCATGAAGAAGGCGACAGGTGTTCATTTAAAATTTGATCCATGTATACCTTTCTGTCAGCATTTTACTATGATTACTACTACCAACAGAGATGAGCTTCCATGATAATTCAATGACGGTTGTTCTTTCCAATTCATGTTCCTCTATATTACATTTCATATTTCAGGACAAGAGTCTGAAGCTACATGCTCGCATGTTCTCATCATCTCAACACAGTATGAACAGGGAGGTCTACACAAGTCTAGGTAAAGGGCACACAATTCTTTATGTCATTATACATACATACTCCTCTTAACAAAGGTATACATGCACTTATTAATGTGTACAGTGTTGATATACAATGCCATACATGTATGCATACAATAAGGTATTGTTTGTGTTTTTTTAGTGGAGCACTTGAACATGCAGTTCACCTACAAGGGTCAGAAGGGAGACCTGAAGACTGGGCTGGACGTGACGAGTCCAAGTGCCTGTAGACTTCTCCGCAGGGTGAGGGCTCAAACAGAAAATGTGTTCTTATGATAATTTACAATGATGAAGTTTTAAAGTTTTGCAACAATTACACATTGCATTTTCAACCTGAGGTCGACACCAGGCTAGTACGTATTCACTCCATAAAGCCCTGTCTAACATTGTTTTTTCTAAGTTCTCAAAATCAATACCGATGTTACACTACAGTGTCCGTAAAAGTCAAACTTCTGCAATGTACAACAATAGATGTCATTATTTAGAGTCTGATGATAACTGAGAATATTTGACTTTTTTCTCCAGTTCCGCCTGATGAATGAGTTCATGTGTGTGGTACCTTCCTACTGGATCCGCTGTCCTGACAAGTTAGTACTCATTGCATAATCGCTCGACTTTTTTGTTGTAACAAGGAGGTTATTCTACATAACTGCTTTGGTTTTAAGATTCTAATTTACCATACACCACAATAAATTTTTAACAAAAATTTTTAACAAGTTTTAACAAGAAGGCTTTGGTTTTAACTTCCGATTTACCGTACAACTCAATGAACTTCTTTTCATAAGTCACAGTGAAAGTTTACATATTCTACATGTATCTTATGATCAGTTGAAAGTGAATTTTTTAAACCACATGCTCTTGTTGTTCGTATGACCCAGTCACACATGTTTTTTTACAGATTTCTGGAAGAAGTAGTGGACAGCACCTTGTACCTGTTACACACCCACCCCACCAAGGCCCTGGGTGGGGCGGAACCTCTCACACCTGTCCACTACCTGGCTATGCTGGACAAGAAGGCTGGCTGGTTCAAGAAGTGGATGGTCAGTACAATCTGTTCATAATTTACAACCGAGATACATACATATAGAATGTGAAGTCATAAATCTCACCTTACATTAATATATGGTCAAAGCTTAGAACATTTTGTATCTTAGATACAGTAGATGCAGTCTAATGCACGGCCTATTTGCCAGTGTATTTCATGCAATTATCCAGCTGGTGCAATAATGCGAAGTTATCCAGCTGGACCGTACCGGTTTTGGGATTTGGTGATTCCGTGCAGTTAACAGAAGTGTGTGTTAATCCATTGTGCAATTAACTGGCCTCAACTGTACTTTCTTTGGTACCATGTGATGATATCTACATTTTTGTGTTTCAGCATGGAAACTACAGCCGCACTGTTGTGCTTAGGATGCTGAAAGAGAAATATAGAGCCTTGGTAAGTGCTTCTAATATCTATCTCCTCTCAGATCACCAACACATACAGTTACTGTAGTAATTTACACTTACATGTAAGGACTTGTCTTGCAGTACTTCCCACATCTGCTAGGTGGCGTGCTTGTATTGCCAATAATTGACTGACTAAATGGAATAGCCACAGCATTTCCTTTAAGTTAAGTCAGTTACAGTTTCTCTAAAATACTATGTAATTCTTTTCTGCTAGAAACATACCTGAAATCTGTCAAGTGCTTGTATTCATATCACATTAGTCCTTAGACCATTACATATAGGTCAGTGATGACTGAAAAAGCCTCAGAAATATAAAATAACATTATTTTTTTACTGTACCAGATTGACAATGCAGTGAAGAAGAGCCTTGAGTTCTGTGAGTCCAGAAAACATCCTCACAGTCTGCTGGACGAGGTCACCAGTGCTCTACAGAGAGAAAGCATCAGTACGGATAGCCAGCAGCAAAATGGTGTGTCACATTCTGTTATTCACCTTGATGTATTATTGCAGCTGTTTTACGTGCTCAAGGCACCTCCTCCTACACGGGACTCCCATTTTATGTCTCTCCCAAAAGACAAATGCAATCCCTTACAAAATGTCCGAGCTGAGCCGACCCTGGGATCACTGGTCCTTGCTTTCTTTTGTTTCCTTTGGCTATATTTTATTGCATGACATTTCATGGCAAGAATACATCATTTAGCACTATTTGCATTATCTAAATGTACATGTAGTATTCAGTACCCAAGACAACATAAAAACAATTACCCTTATTTGCCAAACGGTTTTAGGAGGAAAGATCTTGCTATGGAAAAAACTGTTGAGTATAAGAAAGGGAACAGACTGTTGAAACAGTGTTGTCATCTGTGTCACATGTAGGTGATGGGAAGAGGACAACCTATGCAGGCCCCGAGCTGGAGTACATCTACTTCATCCACTCCCTGTGCATGCTGGGAAGGATGCTGCTGTACTCCAATGGCCGTGCCTTCTTCCCAATCAAGGTCAAGGACAGGGAAGGTAAGAGTCATATTCAGTTTGATGTTATTCCAATAGAAAATGTACAATGTGATGTCAAAGAATTTTCATAATTTTCATTTGAGAATAAACCATTAATCAGTGGCTTGGAAGCACATGTGACAAAAGTACTATCTAAGATATTAAGAAATTTAATCTAAATGGCACTTATCATTATGCGAGTGCTTTACTTACAAAAAGTGTAATGATTGATGTACATACGTCTTTATATGTTCTTCTACAGTGAAAGTGACAGATCTGCTGGTGTCCTTTGTGCAGTTGTTGTCACTTCCCAACCAAAGTACCAGGCCGTATACAGGTAAAATTCACACCATGTTATATCTGATTCATGTATAGATTGTATATGAGATACACAGGTACACATATTTTATCCTTTGAACTTTCAAATGTTAGGGCTCAATAAGAATTGTAGCTCTTTGATTACTACATTTGAATATCTGATAGGCCGACAGTCATTGTGGGCCTTTAGAGGCCTCTATTACAACAAACCATTTAAACCATTGTATCATAAAGACCATTGATTTCCTAAAATAACACCAACATCAAAATCTAGCATCTGACAGTGTATACCATATAGCATCTGTACCTCCATTTTAGGTTTATTGCAAAAAACAGTTGAAAAAAGGCTCCATAATTGCTACAAACCTGTGCTTATGATAAAGTTTCACATGAATATTTTCTCGCTATTTTCATGCTGCAGACATCTATCACAAATGCAAGTTAGCACCATTTCAGCAGTTGTGATGGTGTGTTTGGTATCTGTTAGGTTTGGATGCTGCATCTCTGGTAGCAGATGTTCTGAAGATGATCGCAGGCTGTGAGGCAGCCCTGGTGGAGTGTCTGTGTAAGGATGCAGTGGTCAGTGTGCTCCTGGAACCTGTCAAGGCCAGGCTAAAACCCACCAAGGTCAGCAACGTGAAGGCTATGTCAGGCTTAATTTTATGTCTCTCATGTTACATGCATGTTAATCATTAGTTTGATTACCTCAGGGCACTCAGCCATCACTAAATAGAGACAGTGGGCATTATAAACTTCCTGGCACATTTGACCAATTGCTTATGTTACGTATCTGCAAGATCACGTGACCGTAACTCTCACGAGTTTGGCTCCTGAAGAAAGAGACAGTGGTAGTTGAAAATTTGATCTGTGTATACTTATGTGTTGGAAGAAAGTTAAGCATTGTACTATGATGACTGCAAGCTTACTTGAACATGTGCTCTGTTTCACCACTGTATTGCTTCAACTGCAAGGTCCTCTTTTCCCTTCCTAATGCAGAATTAAGAACCCAAGACCTTGAAATGATTTACAATAAACCAGTACTCAAACCTTAACAGCTGAAGACAATATCCACTATTTTGGCTAGTTAACTAGCCAGTATGTAATGTTTCCTTCAGGTTAGAGGGAAACCTACCAGAGAATGTACAGTTGTTGTGATGTACTTAATCCTATTTACAAATTTGTAGAAGGGTTCCTTGTTCTCACTGATACCTGCTGCTGTACCCCTGCAGGGTAAGAAGTGTGCAGGAGAGGCGACCCTGCTGCACATCGCTGACATCCTGTCCTGTCTGGCCTCCTCACAGACAGGCAGGAGGATGTTACTGTACGGGGAGGCAGGAAACAAGGCAGGCAAACCCAACAGGAACATGTAGGTGGACCTGTTACATGAGCCTTAGAATATCTTCATAATGCGATATATCATGTGTAAAGCATCCTCAAAATATTCAATTATCATGGTGTTTAATTGTGGTTGTACATTGCTATAGAACACTTTTTTGTGTTAATGTTTCATGCAATTATTGTTATTACTACTTACTACATGCAATGTACTGCTCTGATTATTACACTACTGATAATTACGTAATTGTGAATACGTAGTATGACGCATGATGTATTGATTAAAAAAACAGTTTTTTTTTGTGGTCATTTTTCAATATCCTCTTATATGATCCTGTAAAAGTCTTAAACTTGTACTGTTACAATCCTGTGTTTAGCAGCTCCACTGCTGCCCACACCATAGTGGAGTTTGCCACCCGTGCCCTGAGCTCCACCCTCCCCTCAGAAGAGTCGTCCCCGTCTTATGAGGTGGTGGGTGCCTACGTGTTCGTGTGTAGACAGCTGTACAGCACCTGCGAGGGCCTGTCTGTCATGCACAGCTACAAACTACACACCTGCATAGCCGAGGCATGGAGAATGGTAAGAATTCACCATCAATATTGGAAATGTTAAGAACTTTCACCTGTTTTCTTGACACGACAGATGACTGACTTTGTTAAAGCTTGAAGAACATCAAGTCTTTGGAGACTTTGCGCTTTGATAATTTGGAATTATGCAGTGTGCAGTACCATTGTTCTCTGCCAGGTAAATGCATTTAAGTTGATATAAAGGATCGTAATCGATCGTTGAACTTAATACGTATCAAAAGAGTTAAGTGTTAACATGGACATTGAGTAACATTTGGTGTAAATTGTTTTATGCTCTGGCTTATGTTATAGACACAATGACATATACATGTATATTAGACATTATAGAAATGTACTGAATGATCTGCTCTGAGGTGTATACTGCGTCACAATGTATGGTCAGTTCCTATAACCACTGAAGTCACCATCAATATCATCATCATCGGTCAACGTGCTTACACACAACGAGGTTATACTGCCCCTTACGGGGTGAGATACCCTTTCACCGGCTAATTACAAGATGGGGATGCGCCAGGTCCCATTTTTTAAAGGTGATGTTTCATTGTGTATTTGTCCTCTCCAGGCCAGTCACGAGGCAGACATTGCCACCACCCCACTGCCGGCAGTGGAGGGAGACCAGACAGACTCCCGCCGTGTGCTGCTGTGGGAGGAGAGTCTTATAGACAACCTGCTCAACTTTGCTGCTACACCTAAGGTACTGACATACACGTCTTATGGTTACCCTTACAGTTTACTTACATTGTTTGACTGCCTATGAAAAGGTATACTCGTACTTTTTAATTTGTGCTCCAGATTATGATAAATGGAAAGTTGGTAGGTTCTGAAATGGAAACATGGAGCCAAATGAACTTGGTCAAAGATGATAATGTTTTGTAGCTTCTTTTCATTTGAGCAGACCCCACTTACATATACATAGGGAATGTATCACTGATATCAGATTCTCTGAGACATTTTCAACAAGAATGTATACAGTATTTTCTTAAGCATGTCATTGGATCTAGTTTCTCTTGTGCACAATATAATTATTTTATAATATAATAATATCGGGTGTATTTTGCAGCCAGTAGGTACATGTACCCAATGTGTTGAGTAATGAGGCTGATTAACGTGGTCAAGGTGCATCCTCGAGCATGGGACCCTGTTTTACATCCGTCCCGGAAGACGATTTTGTGGAGTGCTTCGTGAGGCTACAGTATTTGGTTGTCCTTGGTTGGTCTCCTATCCAAGAACTGTTCAGACTACGCGTTGCTTAACTTCCGAGATCGAGGGATCAGGTGTATCAACATGCCACACAGCCGTAGCTAAACTAGTATTTCCTAGTCATACTGTAACAGTTGATGTTATATATGATTCAATGCTTTATCATTTCCTTTTTATCATCTTGTTTATAGGGTCTGCTGCTATTACAACAGACTGGTGCTATCAATGAGTGTGTGGATTACATGTACGCTCGCTATGCAAAGAAGCTCCAAGTCAGCAAGCATGAAAAGTTTGGCTATGGGGTCATGGTGACTCAGGTGGCAGCTACAGCACCAGGCATGGTGGCCTTGCAGAGTACAGGTCAGTTGAGGTCATGACATTAGGCTTGGCATCATTAGGTGTGGTATATTAGAGCTTGTTGTATTCAGAACCACCTTGATTTAACTGTCAATAGGAGAAACATATAAAATATTCTATATAATAGAAAGAGTATGTGAGTGACAAGGTTTTGATATCATGGGTAAATGAATATTTTCTGAAAGTTGTTCATTCAAGTACGTATTTCTAAAGCACCTTTTGTTTGCCCAAAAGCTGTTGTGTCCCTTGTTGCCAGTAAGAACCCCTTTACTCCACATGTAGGTTTCATCAAGGCCCTAGTGAATGAGCTGTGGACCCAGCTGGAGTGTGGGAAGGATGATGTGAGAGTCATCAGGCCCAGCCCCATCCCAGTGGACCCCATAGACAGGACAGCACACAAGGTGGGACACTTACTGCTAGGTCTTGTTTATGTATATGGAATCTTTTTACTTGCTCACAGTTCAACAGAACAGTAGCTCGTCTGGCAAATCTGCGAGCTCCAAAGAACATTTTTTGGCAGCAGTACGGTCAATATTCTCTTGATCACCAAACTGAATAAATTGCCAGTCAGAGTATTACTGGTAACCGCATTCCAACATGTACCTTAAGCACCATCTGCCCTTACATTTGCAACTGTTTTAAGAAGCGAGAAGAAGTTGAACCTGTACATACTAGCATACATTAGACTGTGGACAGTTCAGTTGGACATGTCGTTGTAATTGCATGTAGTAAGATAACATGTTCTTACTACACTACAGTACTACTAGTGCTTTTACTTAGATTATTCAGAACTACTTAGAACTTCATCATGATGGCCTGTACTTGGCTTGTTGGAGCAGAAATGTACAATAACGGTCTTCATTCATTGGTATATCATGACCTGTTGTTTATTTGTGCAGTCCTTCACCAGTGTGCTGAACCTGCTGTCATCCTTCCCTGCTGTGTATGAGGCCCTCGCTGAACAGAAGCTGCAGAATGCAGAGTCTTACACCTTCAGGGACATGCCTAATGACATGGTGGTCAGTACTTCATTTCTCTACCAGAATAGATGGGGCAGATTTTACTATCTACGTGCACAGACATGTAAGACTACTTAAAGGTGTTGTGAGCAGATACAAGAGCTTTGTTTTACAGAAAAATGTAATCTATCCTACTTTAGCTCATATTATTCCAACAGTACTACATTGCAGTTATGTTGACTACTGCACTAAACAGCAATTGATCATCATTCAATTTGTCTGTGGCATGATTAAGTCCTGCTTTCATTTTCTTGCAGCAAAGACATTTTAGACTGTACTTTTGTTGAGTCAAGTATTTGATTTTAATCATTTATAATTGTTGCTTTTTTCAGGGTTTGATGGAGAGGTTGATACTGGTGGACACGCCTGCCAAGATGCACGCCCTGTTCAACTACGAGCAGTCTCACACGTTCGGCCTGCGTGTGCTGAGCGTGATGTGTTCCTGTCTGGACACCTTCCTGCTCCTGGAGACTCAGTACAAGGTGCAGGAGTCACTGCTGGGCTGTCAGGCAGAGAACGTCAAGGAGGAGAGGTCAGTCACCCTTATGTTGCTTATAATGCTTGATCAACACCTAACAATATCCCTTTTTGAGCCTGTCTCTAATCAACTTGCTTGGATGAATTTAAGAATATCTAACATGTAGTCATCATGTACAAGATTGTTCTCTGTAATAAGGTCCCATTTGAAAGTATTTTTCTTTATTGTCAAAAGGAATTAAACATTTACTTTAAGTTTAAGAAAAATTGTGTGCCCGCTTCCTTTCTGAAAAGAAATAAATTTTACACGTATAATCTTCACTAACAAAAATTTTACATCTATAATCTTCACTAGTATTCTGTTGAGATGAGCACCACAAGTGTAGCCACATACAAATGTAGATGAGGAAGCATGATACTGTATGTACAGTTACTACTGGTTACATGTTAAATGTTTGTATGTATCTTCTTTTAGTAATGAGCTGATCATTGATGCCCTGTCTGTTGAGAGGAACCATGTCCTGGTGAGGACGTACCTCATCGGTGGTCCATCGGAGAGGAAACTGCCCCCCAGAGTGTTGCTTGACATTGAGGTACAGATGGAATCTTACACATGTACAGTATTATGTATTGTGTTGATGATATTATTCAATGTCAATCCTAACTGTGGCAGGTGCCTTAAATGTAGCTACGTAGATGTATCTAGTCACATTGTACAATCATGTATCTAGTCCCTTGACCTCCAGGTCATTGGGGTGACATGGTAGATACAAAGATTACTGTAGACTTACTATATAACTTAAGTAGTACCTCATTTTTCATCAGGTATGTTTTCCATAGATTGTTCAATATAAAGTTTACATAAAATGTACAACACTGTTGATACAGATTTTATATACAGATGTAGAGGTGCACTTAATGTAGCAAGTAGCTATGCAGAGAGAATCATATTAGATACTAATGGCAGTAACTATAATATTTTGAAATTTGTGTCTTTCTGTTTAGGATGGGAGAGACCCATATCCCTTTCCACTCTTCTCATCTTTCCCCATCCCTAAATCCTACACCACCACCATGGCAGGGAGATCAGCCATGAAACAAGGTAACTCACATGTCAAGTTTTCTCTCTGTTTGTCAAACTACACGGTATCAGTCAGCAGAGATTTGAAACATTATTTGAACAGTAACCAAAAGTAGATTTTTCTTTAACCCTACGTGTATGTGCTTGAGTTGTATAAGATAGGATAGACTTTGCATGACATATTCTGTTTGTTTGTCTGTTTGTTTGTTTGTTTGTTTGGGGCATGTGCAAATGTATTTGTCAGTTAGTGCCCACAAAAGTACATCAATGCCCATAGATTTTTTTTCTGATCATATTAAAGAAAGCTTAACCCATCAAGTACATGTATTTGTACTTCATGTGTGTGAATGTCCCCATCATTTTCTGAATCATCCTTCTTGCCCACAGACAGTGAACTGAGCAGATACCTGTCTCAGACCAAGACAGCAGAGAAGAACCAGGCATGGCTGGACGGATGTCGGAAGGCTTTCTGCAAAGTGCTAACCTCTAAACCAGACCTGGCTAAAGCCAATGGTATGTTCCAGGGTTTAGAACAAATATTGGGCTCAAATTAGAGCCTTGAGGCTGCTAGATTCGAGAAACTTGTGATAGAGAATGTATAGAGTCCCACATTCCCACATTCCAGTGGTATAATTTTTTTTTAAATCATGAAGATAAATCTATGACATTTTTCTGTTATTGGTAACTTCAGCATCTATTTGGAAGCTTAACACATCAAGTACAGTTGAGCCTGACATTATAGGACAAAGTTGGGTATATAAACATTATAAGATTATGTTTGGTGCTAACCAGGTGGATGTCTCTTGTGTCTTTCTCCTCCTTTGCTTCCATAGAGGATTGGAAAGAGTTGACAGGTTTGTACTACAATGTATGTGCATGTAGTTCTGTGTGTCTTGTGTATCCTTTAATAGTGGACAGATATAGAGCCTAACAGTTTCACTGGCATTGCAATGTAAATCTACAAGTACATTGTACCAGAAATGGCAGAATGGGTTGTTGCATGCATTGCCAACTTAACAACATGACATAGTACATTTTACGCAGAAAAGGTACTTTTATTTTTAAGAATTAGCTGTGTATGCAGGAAATGCATCAGTTTACATAACACATTTTTATATTACATTTTATTCAAGTATCCTTGAGACCATGTCATTTCTGAAAACATGACCAACTGCAGGGGTATAAGATCAACAGATTGGCCCTTTTAAATACACCTATTGGAATTCATACACTTGTAGAAAATAAAAGCAGAAGGCATGTAAATGTGTATGCCTTGTAGATTTACTACATTTTTACATAACCTTGTCTACAGTTCTGGTTGACATGTTGGAGAAGGTGGTTCAAGGTCAGATCAAGGTGCAAGAGGAGACTATCTTCCCCAAAGTGGACTACAAAGGTAAGACAATCACCAGCTGGCATGGATGTGAGGAAAAAAAGATTATCTCAGACTCAGTCTGCTAGTGTGGATGGCAAAACTAGGTGTTTTCAGGATGTTTGTTAGAAAGTCTGGGATATTAGATCTGTCATGTAAATTGTCATTGATATGTGATTATGTCAGTTAAAAGCATTGTAAGGAGCTTCAGTTTGCAGGTTTTTGATTAGTCATCAACCATATTCAAGATCAAGTATCAACCAATCATATGCATCATGTCTTTTGTGCCCCCCTTTAATTGAAGGTTCTTCTGGTTCTAATCTTGGCTAGTCATATTATTCCATGTGTTAGGAGTATTTGTAAGTTTTGCAATTTGCATCATATATCTGCTGCTGCTCTCATCTCTCATCCCATCTTAATAATCTGAATACTTTTCAGTCATGATGAGGGACAGGCGTGATGTCCATGGTGGGTTACATGTACAACATGTAACGTTACATCACATGTCACAGTTACACTAACTTACAGGGTGGCACTTGACTGGCAATCATGTGGGGCTTACTCAATAATGTGGGCTTTATAACTTCTTGGAGGACCAATAAATACAATAGGTGGTTAGTTACACACATTGCGTTTAGTGCTAGAGAGTCAGTCACTGGGTATGAACATGCAAGAATTACTGTCCATAAGGTGTATGGGAGTGGGGATTTCACCATGTGGAGAAAAGGGAAGACTGCTGATGTATACAATGTGTGGGCAAAATATTGGTGTGCTGACAGTCGTTCTAAGGTGTGTGTTCAGCTGCTATTATAATAACACCGCAGGTTCTTAAGTACATCAAGGTGGCAACACAGACAAGCAAGTGTTTAGAAAATAAACAGAAACACCTAAAAGTCTTGAAATTATTTCTCTACATTGTAGATTGGTTGTAGTGATGCATGTGTTCCCTCTGCAGGTAGTGACAAGGCTCTGAAGAGCCAGAGCCTGTCAGCTGTGCAGCAGCTGGGAGTACAGCTCACCATCAGGTAGGCTCAAGAAGAGTTCTTAAAGCTGTGGAGTTATTTCCATAGCAACCATACACTTTCAACTTTACCCTAACTCCCCTTTGTGGTTCAAGTTCATTTTGTATCTCTGGTATTTTTTGGCCAGAGGCTACAACACTACAAGAACAACCATATGTACAAGTCATGTATTCATAAATACCTGATAGTGTCTGGGTAAAGTTTTTTTCCGTCTCCCCACACAGCATGTGGACTTAATTATCGTATCCCAATTTTCCAAACAACAAAAAAATATAATAGTACAAAGTTTGACTCATATACATAGTCTGGAAGGAGTGAACTGTCTAGGAGACAGGAACTGTCCTCTTGATTTTCTTTTAATTGATTCAAACACAGGAAATTTATAAAAGCCCAGCTTTAATCAAACATATCAAGTGTTATATTGAAACCAGATGTTTTTGACAAATCTTCTAACAAGTGCGTGTCACATGTACTGTCTATATCTTGTCATGATTACAATCAATACTGAAATTGAAGTCAAACACTTGAGCATGTGCCATGTATTGCAGGTATGGCAGTCATCTCAATCTGGTAAAGAACACCAAGGATACCAAGGAGCAGCTGACTCACCTGCTGAAACAGGTGCGCTTCTTTCTACGCCAGCAGCAGAGGAACATCGACTGTCAACTACGTATCCTTACGGAGGAGAACAAAGATAGGAGGCAGAATGTGTTGTTTGTGATTTGTATTTTAGGCTTGAGATAGAAGCGTATTAATGGCTCCACTGCTTGGCCATCTGGACCCAATTCCATGCACAGCTCGAACATGTTGTAAGGGATGGCATTCGTCTTTCGGAAGGGACGTAAAATGGGTGTCCCATGTTCAAGGGAGGTGCCTCGAGCATTTAAAACAGCCTCATTACTCAGGTTGGGTACCTACTGGCTGCAAATACTACACCAGGTGAATCATTATTACTCTAGGACTTATACAATATGATAAAGCGATAGGTACATATTTGCAAAGGAAGATGCAGGCCATTTTTCTTATCACTAAATATATTGCAACAAAATTCTAAGATTCCTGAACCATGACTATTTACACGGTATTGCAGTTTTTAATCTTTATCTTTTTTATACTAAGTTTCATATGCTTCTGTTGGGCTATCCCACAACCTGTGCTGCTTAGACTGAGAATACCGTTTTCACAAGTGTTGTTAATGCCAGTTTGAGTTAAAGCCCTTAACACAGTGCAGGCCTGCTTCAGGGGGAGTATGTCGGCCATGACTGGTTCACCTCCACCCTGTTCCTGATGATGCTGGGCAAGTCTGAGCGCTGCTGGAACTTCCTCATCAAGTTCTCCACACTGCTGTCCTCGGGCTACCTGTGGATGGCCAGGCTACATGCCTCCGTATGTGGTTTTCTTGTTCTTCTGTAGTTTGTACAGACTAAACCATTAAATATACAGTCATATTTTTCCATCATTAATGTGTTACGTTCATACAATTTACATGCAAACTGCCACAGAATCCTGTACACGTACTTTGTATTGTTAAAATCTTTTTTTCACAGACTAGCAGCAGTCCATGATTCTAGGAATAGGAAGACTTTTAATCTACCACAGTAATGGACAAGCCATCTACAAGCTTTTGTATCTTGCAACCACATGGCTAGTCCTGGCTCCTAGCTACAAATTTCCTGTTGCTACAGTCTGTATTTATGTGGAAGTCTTGTCCTCCTAGACCCCTCTGCTTGTCCCTGTGACTGTGGCTGTACCTTGTGTGTTACTGTGTTATGGACGAATCAGTTCTTGTCCCCCCAGGCCCACCTACCTGTCCCCCTGACTGTGAGTGGGATCTACCCTGTGTACTACTGCATCAGTCATGTATCAGTTCTTGTCCCCCCAGGCCCACCTACCTGTCCCCCTGACTGTGAGTGGGATCTACCCTGTGTACTACTGCATCAGTCATGTATCAGTTCTTGTCCCCCCAGGCCCACCTACCTGTCCCCCTGACTGTGAGTGGGATCTACCCTGTGTACTACTGCATCAGTCATGTATCAGTTCTTGTCCCCCCAGGCCCACCTACCTGTCCCCCTGACTGTGAGTGGGATCCACCCTGTGTACTACTGCATCAGTCATGTATCAGTTCTTGTCCCCTCAGGCCCACCTACCTGTCCCCCTGACTGTGAGTGGACTCTACCCTGTGTACTACTGCAACAGTCATGAATCAGTTCTTGTCCCCCCAGGCCCACCTACCCGTCCCCCTGACTGTAAGCGGGATCCACCCTGTGTACTACTGCAGTGCCCACTATGTGGAGCTGATCCTCCAGGCTGAGGTGCCAGCTGTGGCTTCTGCCTTCAGGATGTCTGGTTACACACCTTCTCAGGTACAGTCAGCCATTGCTTAGTCCTGTACATACAAATGAAACCATTACAAGGTTTATCTTGACTTGAAAGACACACGCTGTAAGTCATATAACATATCTATGTACATATAGATGATCTCCTGCATCATCTATATGTACATAGATAGAGCTTAATACTTGCTTGTCCCCATAGTCTAACTTTGGGTATAGAGCTTCAATGGTATAAAAAGTAGTGTTTCTCTATCTGATTTTTCTTTACATAGACCTCTGACATAGACCCCTGTTACCAGGTGTCTCTTGATCTTTTTTCTTTGTATTTTGGGCCCCGAGAGAGGGTGTTTGAAATTGTGTTAACCATTAAGACAAGAAAGAAGAAGTAAGCATTGAAGAATAAAGACAGAAGATCAGGGAGTATTTGTTTCCCGTAGATCTGCCAACACTGGCTCCGACAGTGCTTCTGGAACTACCTGGACTGGCTGGAGATCTGCCATTACCTGTGCACCTGCATCGTGCTGGGGGTGGACTATCAGGTGTACACCTGCGTGGCCATCCTCCGACACCTGACACACGACATCCTGCAGCACACACAGAACCAGGACCTCCAGGTGTTCCTCAAGGTAGGAACATGTTCAGAGAAACTTTTACTTCTGTGCTTATCTCCATGGAAAAAGGGAGATACTGTTTTTGGTGTGTGTGTGTCTGTGTGTGTGTGTTTTCAGATTTTTTTTGTCAGTTTAATTCAAGAACATGTAACATGTTGATGGATTACAATGATATTTGATATGTGGGTAGTTGTTGGGAGGACAGATGTCAATTTTGGGCCCCTGGTATATAACCTTGTTTTCTGATGTTTTGTGTCTGTCGTTTCTTATAGTCACTGATCTTCAAATCACTACTTGTCTTCTTATATGTACATGGACATACAATGTACATGTACTAGATGCTATGCTGTATAGTAACTGAAGAAAATCAGTAATGCCAGGTCATGACGACATAGTTTTAGGACATGTACTGTGTGTTCTCTAGTTTAATAGTTAACCACATATCAAACCTGGTTGATAATAATAGTTTGTTAATTGGCTTGCAGAGCTGATAGTGCTATGTGTAAACAGCTCAGTTGATATGTGCTGTGTCCTACATGTGTGATTACTGCAATAACATTTAGTACAACTATTTATCTAGTTAAACTACTAGACTGAGTGTTAACCAGACAAGAATGAAGGAAAGAAAACACATTCATTTGGTACAGACTTCTGTATACTTTTGTCAGACTAGTCATCAGTCTGCCCAGAATCAGATTGTCAGACTAGTCATCAGTCTGCCCAGAATCAGATAAAAGTACTAGTACCTTCATGCAGGGTTGGGTGGCAGGGTCTTTAGAATTAGAATCATTGAGTGGAGAAAAATTCAGAGTGAAAGGAAGGCTCTAGAAATTAGATGTAAAATAAGGAAGGTATGGTAGCTGAATGGTGTAATCGGTTTCAAAATAACAGATCTGTGGATTCCACCAAAAGTTTTTTTGCACATTAAATGATTCATCCCTTTTAAAATGTTCTTCTATGTAGTGCTGTATAAATTGATACTAAATGCCGTACAAACACCAGATGACTACTACTTATTAGAAGTCTGCAGCACAAATGTTGGTATTGACAAGTAGACACTAGAAACCAAATCAGTGTAAGGCTGGTCTTCATTTCCTGTCACTTTGCCAGTCCGCACAATCAATACTGCACCAAGATGAGGCAAGGTAAAACTAATTTGGGAGGAGAAAAATCAATGTCCACTTTGTATGTCCATTTTTTAAGACACCATACCAGTTTTCTAGCCAAGGTACATGTACCATCCTATCTAGTTTACTGGCAGTCCTATGCTCTCTTCTTAAAAAGATATCATCATCTGCGGAAAACTGACTAGGATATGGTACCCTAGTTACTAGTTTCCAACAGAGGCTGGCCACATGAACTGGACTTTATTATGCTCCCTCACTGTGCACACCCTCCATACGCATATCTACATTGAATTTGTATACTTACATGCACATGTACAAAATGCACTAAGTCTTGTACAATGTACATCTAAAAACTGATTTAGGGCATGGTGGTTTGGTAAGCCTTATGTTGTCTTTTTCTGACACCGAGTGGCATTCTGCCAAAAGCTGTTGTTGAGTGATTCATTGGACCATGCAGTGTGTCATGGATAGCACAGAGTACATAATGCAAAGAGAAGAGTATTGCACTAGTAGTTATATTTGTCTCGTACAGCTATGATTGCCATATAACGTTAGTTCACCTTTATCCACCTTTAACCTATATCCGTTGCTTAACAAGGTGTTGCTTAACAAGGTATCCAGGGATATCAAGTAGATGGATATTAGTTTCAAATTGTACTATTTTAAAGATATTGCAGTTTGAAACCACCATCCGGTGACTTGATATTCCTAAATACATTGTTCTAAAAAAGAACGGATAAAGGTTACCCTACGGATAAAGGTGAACAAGCGTTACATGTACATGTTGTCGTGTCAGTAACAGTAAGTGTGCACGATAATGGAGTAGATAGTGTTTGTTTATAGGCAGATGAAAATTAACAGAATAGTGTCATTGCATACATGTACAAATGTAGGTGCATAGATATATGTAGAGATACAGAGAAGATGCAACATGACAGCAAGTAGAAAACTAAGAAAATGCTTGAAAAGTCTAGGCTACATTTATTGTTTACATAAATGATATATGTTTGTATCGTGTGTATGATGATAGCATGTAGTTTATTTGCACACAAGGTGTTTTTCTGAATTCAGAAGTGTTTCAGTTTTTCAGTTATCAATATATTTAAAAAGTTTGGTATTTGAAGTGAACACAGACATTTTCAATAAGTGCCTTGAGGAATTAGTGAATGCAGTGCCACCTGGACCCGTGTTTCAGATGATTCAGACCCAGTAGATCTTCAGCACTGTGGGAAATAATTTACAGCCTGCCAAATTTTGCAAGCCAATACAGGGGTCACTGCCAGGGTCATGCAGAACGATGATTCATTCTGCATGTAACACACCTCTTCTAGTATAGACTTGGACTTTCTGCTTATAGTGCATGAAGCAAGAGTCAAGAATGAGCTGACTATTGAGTTACATGTGTAAACTATGGGCACATTTTGTACCCAGGAAACACCTTTAAAAAATTACTAAAAAGTTACTATTAAGAGGACAGGCAGAAATATAGTTATGAAGTGCATTTACATGACGATGTACATGTACAATGTAAATAGTAAAGATATCTACATGTGCCATTCATCCCTCTGGTAAGACTTAACCCTAAAACCCCCAGACACCACCAGACTGTTAATGTTATCAAGACTCAGACCAGGCTAAGCCAGTGCTGTATTGGATTGAACTTGACTACACCCTGCAGGCATTCATGGCTGGAATTTGTCTCAGTGCCCAAGAAATTAAAACTGGTCCCCCTGGGTGGCACCAAGCCCATGGCACTGTTCCAGACCTGGTTTTCTAGCAGAATGGTTTGGGGACTGAGACATGTACACATGCATGTGCAATGGTTTGGAAAACACTATTGTACAAGTATGGAGATGTAACTTATTCATAGTGCATGCATTTTTCCTTAGGGCAAAGCATGTAGGTATGACCTTAGATGATATGGTTTCATGTTTCTTGTGAACCCTGTTTGATTTAATGTCAAGGTATTCTACTACTCCTCTAACTGTTTTGGTGTATATACCTGTTGAATACATAATGCATTGAATCTAAAAAAGTTTAAAGTATTCCTATTGGGATGATATTTCACCTTTCAAGACCCTCCCTCCCCTGGCACTGAGGAATTGTGGGGCATTTTCTACTGAGAGAAAAAAAATTGTTACTTTGATTTTATACCAGTAATCATACATGTAATTGCAACCTTATTTAACAAAATTTGTTATATTACTACAGGCATTGCTGACATCAATAGAGAAATATTGTTATAGATATTCATCACAACTACAATGGACTCGTGTTTTTGGCTGTTGCAATGTATGTTAGTTATACCATATATCCCTCTGTAGGATTGTGCTATTTTCTTCATGTGGGTTGTATTTCAGCAATCTTATCTAGAATTTTAGACATTCTGTAGTCATCCCCTTAATCATTACCATTGACCTTTTCTGACCACAGGCTTAACATTCGACATCTCTGAAGAGATTTAAAGATATGACTACATTCTTAAGATCTCCTTAGGCACTGACAGACTTTTGTGGGCTGCGGAAACTTAACTGCAAGGACCAGGGAATTCTTTCATAATATGCATGAAATTTTATGAATCATAGTTATACTACTGTGCTTTACCATCCTTGATGATATATACTTGATAGTATGTGATTTTTTGCTCAATAAAGTTGATACGTTGTGGCAAGTTAAAAAGTAAATGTGGGTACCAGCTATATTGATACAGATACAGATACAGAAGTATAATATCAAGATCCAGAAAAGTCCCCTTATACATTTTAAGTTGGAAGCATACATGGGGGTGGCACTTTTGAAAGAACCTTGAAAATCTTCGACCTATCGTCCAATTTTCATGTTGACAAAACTCTTTCAAACAGGAAATGGACATTCCTTGTAGTTGCTTGTCTCTGGGCATCTATGAGATATTTTGTTGACTGTACACACATGTTTGAATGGAAATAGTACATGTAGGGCTAGTGGAAAGGGGTTTGTGTTATACATTGTAAGGCAGCTGAAAAACACTTTCAATGTAGTTCTGTGAATGGTAAGTAGATAATTACTTGAGTGTGGGAAATGTTTTTAGAAAGTGGTGAATGGAAAACTATTGTTTTCCCGCCCACCCATGGAAAGTCCCTTACTGTACACGAATGTTTGAATTGAAATAGTATGACTAATGGAACAACGTTTGTGTTATAAGTCAGCTGAAAAGCACTTAAAATGTTCTGTGAGTTGTAAGTAGAAACTGTAAGTAGGTATATTACTTAAGACTTGAGTGTGGGAAATGTTTTTAGAAAGAGGTGAATGGAAATTTTTTTGTCCTCAGCCCACCCATGGAAATACCTTACTGGTGATAAAATGAGCAATTGCAGCAGAGTCAAGCTAGCTGCTACCAAGGTTGCTACAGTTTTATGTAAAGTAGACCACCAAGATGCTTTGAGGGTGGGAACTGTGCCAAAATAATCTATAAGTCAGCATGCATTTATCTGAGAAAAATGTACTGAACCCTCAGAAACTAATTAATAAGTAACATGATCAGGAAGTCTAATTCTGTGTTTGTTATTTTAGGGTTAGGCAGGTCGAGACTTACCTGGATAAACATGGTACCTTTCTAGTCTAGTATTCTTTTAGGTCACTGCACAGGTAGGAATGTTTCTTGTCCCTGGCAGTGGGGTATGGTTAATCCTGTGGGGCCATTCAAGGTGTGAGTTAGGGGTAGCACTTTTTATCATACCTGTACATGTACACCTGTAAACATTGTATTCTAACCATTCAATTGTATTAAGTAGTCTACATATGTACAATGTGGCTAACAGTAATAATGCTATAGTCATAATAGTCTCACTATTGTTTTCCCATGACCAAACTGATTTTCTAATCAATTAAACTTACATGTACATGTACAAACCCTAATCAGACCAGAACAGCACCATCAGCAAGTTGAACCTTTAATCCATTCTTAGCTGAGAGACTTTTGTCAGAAACGTAACAAACTTTCATTTCCCTGCAAGGTTTAGCCCTAATTAGTACCATGTTTCTAAAGTAATCTCACTAGCACACATAGTTGTAGTTCTCTAGCCCTACAGTTGCCTGGCAAGATTTCCAAATTAAGGTCAATAAATCTCCTATTTCCCCCTTCTCCAAACTTTGTCTAGGTTGGGACTAGTTACTGATACATGGGGCTTAGTAGGCACAATGAATAAAAAACGTTGCAGTTTGCCAAGCTGCATAGTACGCATTAAATCATGGTACATGTAATTCCATTTACATGTTAGTCACACTGATTGATGTGTGACTGTGCTCCATGGAAAAAGAAATCAACTTCTGAATTTTCCTACATACATATTGGGCTATTGTGTTTTAATCACATTGATGGTTAGGTTTGAGCATTAAGTCTAACTAAGATATTTGGTTTGACGCCCTACAGTGGAGTTTTATTTTCGCCATCGGCAATTAAAAAACATGTCTGTCTAATAAGATATCAGAACATCTAACAGCGTAAACACGTCCAGTTTAATTACATCCTATTGGAAAGAAAGAGAGAGAGGTGACCAATTCTGGTACTATATTATATTTTACATTATATGAGGCCGTAGACTTCAGTGTAGACTGTCAGGTCATCATCAGGAAGAAAATACGGGTCAGACCTGAGCCCAGTTAGAGGTCACCAAGCTCTGCTGTGCCAGAAACAAGGTCACAGGGCTGTCACTAATTGACTAATGAGACAACTGTTGACAGGCTACAGGTGGCCACATCACCTCCCTGTAGGGGAGGAGGACATAAACATACTGGACACAGAGTAAACCTCATCAGACTCCAGGGGAGTGTAGAAACAGGAGTTGATTAATCTCAGTTCCACAAGCAGCATGTATTCCAAAGTGGGGTCTTCAAGTAATTATCTCACTGTTAAGTTTTGGGAAGACTTATTTTTACAAAACGGAGGGACTGAAACATACAACTTTTACTAGACTAAGTGCAGAGCATGAACACTTCACTCAGAGGGATCATTGCCCACAATGGGGGGTCTTCAAGTAATTATCTCACTGTTGAGTTTTGGGAAGTCTTATTTTACAAAAGGGAGGGACTAAAACGTACAAGTTTTACTAGTCTAAGACTAAGTGCAGAGCATGTTGTTTTTCTACTTAAAGAACAAGTCACTCAGAGGGATCATTACCCACATTGAGGGATCAGTGACATGTGGTCCATGATTCAGTCCATCCAAGTGTTGAAAGATGAGGGGGTATTACCAAGCTGGGGACATAGATAGTGTGACAGATCCTGAAGGGATATTTATAGGTGAAAGTCACTTGATTGACAAGATGTTTTACAGCTCTATTAGACTAACATAAGACAGCACAAGACACTAATGGCTTACACCATGGGTGCTCTTGCAGACATGCTGTTCACCCAGTTATGTATCTGCCTGTACATTTGCCCTCTTCCTTGCAAAGAGGACTTTAAGACTTGCCACTTATGACATGTAGCTTGATCTCACTCCCACAGCATCCCTGTGGATTTTGTGTAATCTTTAATTTCACCACAAAGCATCATACAACCAGTTTTAGGTACAGAATGGAAGTTTTAAAATGCCCCATACTCAATGTTCATTTAGTTGTAATAATTGCCTCTGTAGACCTTCTACAATTGGTGTTGTTCCTATAGGTAGCAGTAACATGCGTAGTCTAGTGGTTAGCGGCTCTGCCTCTGGAACTAGAAGCCATGGGTTTGATTCCGGCTGTGCCACTCTCCTTGCATGCTTAAGCTGTTGTCCACTGTTCATTGTGCTTGTCTAGAAGAGCTAGGGGAAGTTTCCCCGTACAATGGACCTCTAAACACTGTACATGTATATAGTTTCTTTCTTTCTTTCTTCTCTTGTCACGACCAGTGGAAGACTAGCTCTTCAGTGAGCTAAAACTTGTTCGAGATCACTTTGAAATATTCCTTTTTTCCCTCCTACCCCCCAGGAGCAGCCCATCCCAGGTTTCCGTGTGGGAGAACATCTGGAGTTCATGCAACAGCTGGAGGAGAGGTACCGCCAGACTGTGCAGCCAGACATGAGGAACCTCGCCAAGCCCTGAGCTCTCCAGGGATAAAAACTCTTCAACACTGTGAGAAGGAGAGTAATAAAGTTTAAATGACCCGCTCCAAGGTATACGTGAAGTCGCGTGGCGCAGCGGCGGCATTTGTTCAATTCATTCGACACCCAGCTTGCAACAATTCTATGTGTTGCCGTGTCACAGCCAACATGAAATGGGGCCTTCTAACTGGTCAACGTCGTCTGGCTATATTGTACCTTTTTGCTCCATGAAATAACCAGGACATGGTGCCTATGTGTATTTATTGTACAAAGGTGTATATAATGATATGGGAATGGATTTTGCAAAGTTGTAAGTCAATTTTTGGCACTCATCATTTTGTATAGTTGAAAATTTTAATTTGTCGCCTTGTTGTACATAGTCTTATTGCTTTTTGAAAAATACTGAAATAATGCTTATTGATAAGATGTTATATTGTGTGAAGATTGTATAATTGGACAATGCCCAGAATATTACTGGTCAACCTGTATCAGTGTGTGTACATGTATTGCAGATGCTAATGTATACTTTGATTGGTTGAATACGGATTAGTAGACCTCGTAATGCCAAAGCTGTATAATTATTTAACATCAATAAAACACGCTGACCAGAATATACATCATATTTTCTCCTTCATTATTGATACTTTAATATCAGACTTTCCATATATATGATGGTTTGACTAGTTCATAGCAGATCATCATCATGTAGATGGTAGCCAATAAATTGTGACACGGATGCATAACTTTCCCATTGGACTGTTCCATTATTAGTGAAACAGGTATACCAGGCTAGTGGTTGTACTACTTTTCTCTGCAAAGATTACACCATGAGGCTAGAAAATTTTCTTGGACTATCTCTATTGAAATCTTATCATTATATATAATAGTGATAGTTCTTGAACTGTCCTGATTTCTAACTTCAAAAATACGACAAGAAAATAAGAACAAAAATAAGAGTCTTTAACTCTTAAAGATCAGTTCTTCCAGATCTCTTCAGTGTCACTGACGAAAAATGTCATGATCATGAATGTTTCCAAAATCATATATCTTAGATTTGTGAAGATAGTACAATGTTGCCTGTAGCTATTGTTAAGGAAAAGATAGTACATTCACATCTGTAAGACCCACACCAGTCTGAGTAACCTTGTCCCAGTTCTGTCACACACCATCAGGAGGAACATGCTGTGGAATTTATCTCCCCTGTGTTAGAAAGAACCCATCACTGTGATTCACTGTCAAACCTAACATCACTCTTTTTACTGCCCAGAGGAAATAATGGCCTTGTAGGTTTTCGACATACCCCTTATACCCATCATTCTGCAGTTTTTGCTTCTTAGCACACGCCCTTTCTCACTTTGCTTTTGGTGAAGTTATATCTTACATATACTTAAATCTATGGGTCTTTGAATTCCTTTTCTCCATTCTTGTGCATTCCCATTTATTCTAGGTAATGTTAGGTTTTATATTACTCTAGAAGAAGATTACCCAGCTAGTATACTATGGAAGAGAAAATATGTTTTAGATGATGAAAATATAGGTCAGTTTGTAGTCTGCAGTATGTATGGCCATCTTTTATAAACATGTACGAAGTATCTAAATGGATAAGTCCTTAGATTTTCACCAGCTGATTTTCAATGACTATCTTCATCACATTCCCACACAATTTGAAAGTAGAAACTATAAATCATAAAACTGCCTAACACAGACAGCCAAGTAAACCTGACCTTGCTGTTGCATATACTAACCTTTGTGTGGGAAACATCTGCTACACGTACCATGTTGTTTACAGTGAAGCAGAACTATTCATGGAAATGCTGTACTGCCCCAGGGTAACAGCAGGACTGCAAGGGTAAAATGCTACACAAAGAGTTACTCAAAACATCCTACCCCCTGAAGATGTAATGGAACAGCCCTTTAGTCCTCCTTAGGGAAATATATATATGCAAAGTACAGGTGGCTAAGATAAGAATTGCTTTTAACAGCCTTTTATCAAGAAACATCACCTTGCCATGTTTTGTATTTGCGTTGCATTGATAGAAACAAGCATCTCTGTAACGTTACAGTTTATAGTCGAAGTGGCCCTTGCTATCTCAAGTCTGGTTTGGCACAGTGTTGATAAAAGCTCTTTGATTTAAAGCTATGATGTTCCTTCATCTATTTAAAGGATTCCAGTGGGAAGTGGTAAAAACGAATCACAGAATCTACTGATAAATGATGCATGATTCCTCTTTATTGTCCCATTTTATTGTCATAGTGGGAGGAAGTTCATGAATATTTCAATGAGTCAGCAATCCTGACATTTCTTTGATCAGCAACAAATGAACACTGCCCTATAGAACTTTTCAAATCTTCCTAGTACATTACAAACCTTGATTTCGTCATAATAGATTCTAACCGTGAAACTTATATTCGTGGGGTGATGTAAGAATCTTTCATTGATTTTGACTGGAAAGCAAATTATGACATTTGGAATCACTGTTGTTAAACAGTGTAACTTAAACGTTAACGTTAAAGTAAACCTTTCCATTGATTCATAGGTAGCAGTTTGTATACCGATCGGCACAATGTATTTAACAATGTCGTGACGGTGTCTGATCCAGAAGACCAAGACTTTCTTACCAGTAAATTACTAGAAATCTGTATAGGACTGATAGAATCTGTGGATGGGCAGGGCTTGGTGATAAAGCCCGTATAAGTAGACAGAGATGAATCATTTCTTAGCGGTGTATCTCCGACGGTATGCATGGAGGGAAGCGTCTTTATGGGCGGACATTGGAGCATCCAAGGCATCAGTTATATGTAATGTAATAATCTAGGATCTGCGTGAATCATACAGTAGCAAAATCATAGGTCAATTTCTCACGAACAATGTCATATTCAACAGGAATCGCGCACATTGAAAATGTTGGTGAAAACACTCTCCCACAGGGGACGGCACGTTTTCAAAATAAGTATGACGATGGCCGTCAATCATTAGGTACATTTTATATATTCATAGGCAAGTCCATGTGATGTGCATGGCAACATTAATGGATAGGAGATCTTGAGAATCAACAGGATTCTGAGAAGGGCAACAGCAATTTTGCCACAGGCCTTCTTGTAAGATTTAACGTATTTACTTGCATTGACCATACTTTCTTTACAAGAATGATTTTGCCACCCTTGCCCATATTATATTTTGCTCAGCCGTTACAGGAAATTCATGCGTTTTATTCATTTTTGCGAACACCTACTACTACCCCATGATCGTCATTTACCCCGGCAGGAGAGTGTAGAGAGAAGGTGTTTGTCTCCTTTATTGCTTTTACGCCATTCCGCTGTTGAACTTGAAGGCAATTACAAGCCCAGACAGCTCACGGTACGCTTTCACTAGACATGAGAGCACCCAAGATTGCTCCAGTCGAACGAACATCAATAATTCAGTCTAAGCCGTGGTTTTCTATGGAAAGAACGTGTCCAAACTGCAAAGCGTGTCGACAGTGGACCGTTTTTCCTATCAATACTGTTCCCCTGTAAATCCTGGCTGTGTGCGGGTGCAGATAGGGGGTCATCCTGCCGGAGTTGCTAATGTCTGGTTTCATCGTTATGGTGCTGGCTACAGCTATTCTTAAGAACTTAAATCTTTATCCGGCTTCCAGAAAGAAGGATGTGGGGAGGTTCATTACTTGAACTTCATGGAGGCGGTATCGCATCCGACGCCAGATAAGGTATTGCGTTCAAAGTCACCAACAGTGCATTAAATCTTTCGCCTGGGAAAAAACGCTAGTCTTCTAAACCTTTTTTCACGACCTTGGAAACCTGTAATTGTTTCCCACCGTTTTTTTCTCAAGGTGATCTATGAGATTAGATTTTCCTCATGATTGGCCATTTCTACCGAATTAGTCTAGCGGAAATGACGACAGTCTTTAACTTTCCCAACCTTTAAATTAGAGTCAGCCCTCAACTGGGGAGAGCCTAACGCCCAATCCTTGGGACCAAGAGCAGTACTGTAGATTAGGCTGCATAGAGGTTTTGAACTACATCTTCATCTAATAAGTGGGTTGAAAGAGATCATCTATATTTGTTATGGTTGGACGCAATTCGGCCCTCGGAAACTAATCAGCAGAACGGCAACAGAACATAGTATCTGTCTCTCCGGGCTCGTAGGAATTACCTATTATTGTGTTGTACGGCCAACGGTGGGAAACGATCGGTAAGTGGATTTTGGTTCTGTTTTGTCAAGGTTGGTAACTTAAAGAGGTGTTTTCCCTGAGATGAAACGCTAGGTCCCCTTCCAAAGAATTGAGGAAAACAATATCGTGAAATCGTTAACGTATATGACTGACCATGACCTTGAACTGAAATCAACTTAATTTTGTTTGCGTCAGAACTTTTCTCGCTTTGCGGTTTGAATTAGAAATAGTAAGTCCTTCCGAATTATTGTATGATTCTTTCCTATATCTGAAGCCAATACAAGTATTAGAATGCACTCTGTGATACTTAACGTAATTTGTACTTGTAACTAACGGCCATCAGACAGTTGGGATTAGTTATGTCAACCATGGTTACCTTATCTTATCGGGCACTGTTCTCATGATGACACGGGGGGCACGGCGTGTGAAAAGGCAAGGCTCGTTGAAGAGTGACGGACTGGGATAGATAGCATCCCGGATAATGTACCTGTGAACTATGTAACAAGGGTAACCTCTCCAGCAATCCAGGTGTACCTTTCCCTGGAGCATGTCTTGTCGTCTGCGATAGCGATCACGTGATTGCTATCTGGCCAATCAGCCGTTACGAGACAGACGTGTGGAGACACTTGATGAAACAACTCGACGAAGTGTGACATCACATCTCAAGTGTTGTTGTACACAACTGATGATGATAAATTGGGGCTGATATTCTAAGGTAATAGAAATAAGTTCATAAATATTTAAATTTGAATTTACCAATTTGTCTGAAGAAACGAACACTAAAAGTCCTGTGGTATTGAATGAATTATCATTTTTTATTTCAGATATGCAACCCATAGAAAATAGTCATAGAAACATAAGAACACAAACTATACAAACTACAATTTACACACATAAAAAATGTTTAAACTGACAATCTGACCTCAGCGTATTATAGACGCTGCTATGTCGCAACTCATGCAAGCTACTAGGTATGTTGAAATATTTTAGATTTCTATGTTCGAAGAGGGAAAACTTTCTACTTTGAATAGAGTGGTTACTGTGTGCTTCCAAATAATTTATCGCAATATTATGTGAAACCCTGGCATCAAGCTACTGTATGCCCCTCCCTGCTACCGACTAAATGGATTATATGTTGAAAGTCCGAGGGCGTTTTACTGCCGTTTACTGTACTCATGATCATACCTCGCTCTGCGTGAGGAAATAGACAACGATCAAGCTGAGTGCCATAGCTATCTATACAACGTATAACTCTAAGTTATGGACGTAGTAAACTTGTATAAAAGCTTTTGCCTGCATTCACATAAATATATAGGGCAAAGTTGCCCTTTGAGTGACCCCAAAACATCTACATTACATGTCACGCATGTTTGCTGTCACAAACAACTTGTTGGGGAAAGTGTTTATCAACAACTAAAGAAAAGAGCTTTGATGTCAGACAATCAAAGATGATGTTTCATCGTTGACCTCTACTAAGATCCTCAGTATTCAGGAAGAGTAGCCCTGAATACCTCGGGGGTAACGTATGGCTTTGCATTCAAATGGAATAACTGTTGTCATCACTATCAGTCTCATCTTTGGCTGAGTGTCCTGTCTGTGACTTGGCTGAACTTGGCCGTGGCTGGAGATGTGTCGGCGGACGGGCGGAAGACCCACGCCCTTCCCGTGACGGACACCCGTCGCGCACAAGCCGCATGAATCTGAAGATACACCCATTTCCTGGACTTGAACTGACCAGCACGAGAATGATCATGAAAGAAAAAATGATGAACTTGACAACGAAATATCGTGCTAAGCTATTTAAGGCGCAGGATGAGATATTTCCTGTACATACAGATGAAGATTTATTGAATGTTTTCAAAGGTCTTCTAAACTGAAAAACGATACACGATAAAACTTTGCATATAAATGTAACAAAATAGAAGCACACTATTTGTATTTGGTGAGCATTTATGGTATGTGAAGCGCTAAGTACTTCGGCGATCTATTTGTATGCTTGTAAAAATGTGGCATTCAGTATATATTGAGTGGGTGTAGAGTTGGGCTCCACCCTGCCCAAGTTTCCTCAAGTGACTCACTACTTCACGTGATATTCCTTCAACATCACACACCCAAGAGTCGTTAACCGCCGAGTCAAAAGGGTCAGCTACCACGCATGGTTTACGGGTTTGGCCCAGAAGAGATATTTGCCCACAGGGACAGACGGTAGATACCATGCGTTTCACCGGTTACGAGCATCCAACTGCTGTAATTGTGCTAATTTTCAAGTCGTTCTGATTTCGTTAAAACAATGTGCTGCAAACACTTTCAAGAAATATATCTGAGATGGAATATTTTGTCTTGTTAATTTCTGTCGGTGCCTCCGTATTTTCCAGGGTAGCCATATCACTTGGTTGGCGATGTCACCCCACATGTTGGCAATGTTGCCAAGTCAAACTTCAGTATCCTGTGCCTTGACTTGTACTTGTGATGGTCTTGCATGGACTGTAAAAACTTCATAGAAATTGGAACACTTTTGTTTCGGCTTCATGAAGAGCTGGCAAAAAAAGGCGAACGCCAATACTAGATTTCCGCGGTGTAACTTAAGACTGCCTGGTCTAAGGTGAAACAAAATCCCCGTGCACACGTCACGCACAGTGCCGTGAAAGGTAATACAAATGTCAAGGCTGTGGTCTGTTTAACATCGTCACCTCAGGTGTACTTAATGGCTCAGGTGTATCTGTGAATATCAGAAATCTACTTATTCTATCACCTGAGAGTTCTTGGTCACGGCTGTCTTTTGGCTTCAAGTACTCATATTGGGTAAATGTGCTGAGTGACCATGAAGTTTTATCACCGTGTTGTTCTCCGAATAGGTAGATGATGACCTAGTCAAATTTCGTCTCAATTGACTCAAACGTGAAAAAAGTGAAAATATTGAAGCAAAAAAATCTTTGAACGCAAGCGAGACATTTGCTGTGGCCATTGATCTTAAACTGATCATATTTTGACATAGATTTAGTATATGTATATCCCGCCAATGCTCATGAGTCAGTGTCAGGATATACCTATATATGGATGCCGTTTAGAATTTTAAATTTCAAGGTATACATATGGCATGGATCAAAATTTCCATTTCGGAATGCGGTAAGCCAAAGCAAAAGCTATCACGCTCGTTTCCGTTGCATAAAAATGTATCTTTTCCATGATCCATTCGTATTGTGACAGATTTTGGGAGTCACGTGGGACCACCATCATTTATATATGCGGATAAAAAAATCATGAACCTTGATCCCGGTAAAGTCCAGCCAACGACGTTGTGAAAACCCCTGCCAGTTTCACCTGTCTATAGTGCTAGTGGGCCGTGAACGTACATGTATGGCTATGAATGAATTAGCGCAAACTGTTTGAAAAAAAATCGGAGAAGTGATTGACCTGCCCTCTCGGATACAGAGGGCAGTTAGATTTGATACAGTGGAGAGGTCAATAAGCTAATGCATCATTTGGGACAATTTAAACTTTAATTTCCCACCACAGTGTAGTTCTGGCTCCCCTTACATGGAATTGGCTCTTGGAAAGAAAGATTTAATCAACGTACGCGACGTCGCCCTAAAATTTCCCCGAACAATCATGTTATCGCAGTGTTATTTCCCGCTAACTTAGGACATAGGCTTGCTCTATGACCTCTATTTACGTCATCCGTTAACTACCTAGATGGTAGTTTTCGAAGCCATCATACAATGTGGTACTAGTAGCTCGGTCTCCAATTCAGACAATTTCCAAAGTAGTGGAAATATGTGTTGTTGGTCAACCATGAAAACATCGCGAGTAGCTGCTGCCATGCCTGAAATGCATTCTCTCCGTTGGTCACAACCGCCTAAACCGCTACAGCATCGCCACACAGAACCTTTCCTACCCGACATCTGGAATTTAACCCGATGCCTGGCAACGTGTCCTCCTCCCCTCTGACCTCTGTGACATTTAGCAAACAGGCTCCGTGGTTATTTTGCAACCAACACTTCAGAGGCGGGAGAGCACGGCGAGTTCTCGGAGTTGTCCTTCTTGTTGTGTCCAATGGCTAAACGGTGGAGGATTATCCCGAACTGGACATGTAGACAGCAGACAGGGTCGGTGATGTCACTACAGAGGTCACTGACCCGTCACCTTTGACGGTATATTTGTTTGTAGTACCTGAGGTACACAGAAGCAGGTGGGATTTCGCTCAAGGCCCCTTAGGCTACGCATGGATCGGTTACCGCGTTGATTTCACCTGCGGGAAAGCATTGTCTTTGCCACTTCAGAATCTGTAAACAGTCCACAAAGTCACGTTCATACCGATTATCCTTGAACCGGTCAGGGCCAACTCCCCACGGATGTAAATAAAATTACGTCTGCCGGTTGATACAGCGCAGGAGCGGTTCGACCTACTGGGGCTTGGCTGTGCGACGTATCCGCGATCGATCCTCCACTTTTCATTGCACGCAGTACCGTCATACAAGCAAACATCGCGCTGCTCTGGGTGCTACGCTTGGAGAGGGAAGGCGGCTGACCAGCCAGTGGGAAAAACACCATTACGAGCCACATGGTAACGGGATACTGTCTGTGATCACATTGCACAAATCGGATAAATCTGAGGTTTGGTTGTGACTGGAGAGGAAACCTTTTCCTCCAAGGTAAGACCCTCCTTCCTCGTGTGGACCGTGGCGGTTGTTCAGCATATAGGCACTGTGTCGTTTGATATTTACGTCACTTCATGACCGACAAAGAAGGCTTAAGTGGCCGAGTATAATGTGTCAGAGGAGCTGACACTCGTTGAGGTTTGTTCACCCAGCGCTGCCCTCTGCCGTATGCGCGGAATTTATTCCCGGACACCATAGCTGACCGTAATGGCGGGGAAAGGATGGACGCTTGTCATTCCTGGTGATTTAGTGTCACCTCCGAACTCGCAACATACCATAATAGCGGCTGTCCCAACCAGGCACTGCAACAACACATCGCACGGCTTGTCGAGCTAGCTAGCGGTTGATCTTATGTCTTTCATTTTATATTTTCGCAGGCGACGGTTTGTGAGAGATGGGAAACAAGTGTTGCAAATGCTGTGCTTGCTGCCGGTGTGTGGGAAGACCTCCTAAAGGTAAGCATTCATCTTGATGCACCAGGTGTTGTTTTGTGGCAATGTGTTATGATTCTGCTCCAGCGCTCGAAAGAAATAGACCTCCCCGCCCGACATGTATGTGTGTGGCAGTGCAATCAGGGCGCGGGTGTTTTTCTAGACCTTGCATACTCCACTGCATTACAACACCATAATATTGAACCCATAATGCTGACATGTTGATACGGCACAGAGCATGCTGAGATGGCTCAGTACACTGTATCCTCTCTTAAAGCTACTCCTCTGGGAACCAGCTACTAATGTACTGCAAGCAAATTCAATATATTTATTTTATGGTGCAAGTCATATGGTGAATCATTTTTGGTAGGGCAACCCAAAAAGGCCGTGTTTTAAATTTTTGGCAGCCTTCCCACCATTTTGGGCACATCCGCCTGCTGTTTCCAATATACAGACGGTCTGCCTGGACTGTCAATCTTTTTGGAGCTATGCGACCTTCTGTTACATTGACCACGCCCCCAAAGCAAAGGCGTCGGCCATAGCTGAACGGGGAACAAGTGGACGTTCTCTGCAGCCTGCGGTCTTGAGATGCCATCAGACAGGCTGCGGGCCAGCCTACTTGGTTGGCTTCTCAAGGTTTTGGCTTATGGAGGGAGCGTTCTTAGCGCCTCGGTGCTACTATGGCTCTTCTTCCGGCGGGACAGACAAGGTTAAAGTCCCACTACGTTGACGGTTTGCCCCGTCTTTGTTTGCAGACTAGCGCAACACTAGCATGTCTAGGTCGTCATTTGAGCGCCCTCCCACTTCTATGACATGACGTAACGGTGTTTTGCCAAACTGCGGATTGGCCTGGACTTCATTGATATACATAGTTGCCGTGCCCGCATGACCTCTGTCTTGTGTTTGAAGGAATGGGTTAAAATTGAACCAGTTAGTTGTTGCCAGGCCTTCTAATAAGCACGGTAGACGGTTCACCTTCACTCGGTAATTTCGAGTGGTCTGTTTGCACACCACATAAAGCAGCTGTTGTCGCACTACCTGTTCGGCATATTCAGCCTCACATAAAATCTACTTCAGTATTCTGTCGCTTTTGCTTGTTTGTTTGTTTGCAAAGAACTTTAACATATTTGCATTTGACATGGTATAGTATGCTCGCCAGGTAAGGTCTTGGCATGGGGCATTCTACAATCCAATTACCATTCTTGCAACCATTTCAAGTTTATAGAGGAGAATGATAGGGTGGATCATAGAAATAGCAATGAAGTACAAAACAATTTTCCTCACACTTCTCGTTGCTATAGCACGCTAGTTTGCAGTAAGATTATGCAACGACTGTGCTGTTGTTGCATGTGCGTGCTATGTTATCGGGGTCATTCCATATCTGTGGGTCGCAGACTGCTTCGCAAACAACTGACGTCTGAACTTTGAGCTACTTGACAAGGGTACAATGTGCTCCCTGAATGGAGCTGACAGTTGCGATAAAGTAATTAATAAGGGCATCGGGGTTACATACAGCCCAACAGCCACACTCTCTGTCCACGTGTAGAGTTTCGAGAAAGTGTGTCACAGATTCCTGTCACCCACACTGCCCACTTTGCAGGGCTTTAGCCAGCTCGAAATTTTTTTCCGTCAGCCAATTACAATCGTCGCGAAAACCGCGAAAATTAATTAGAAGGACTGAACTGGGACCTTGAAAAACGGGTTTTAATGAGATTATCGTATGCGAAAGGGCGCCGACACACATTGTCAACAATCATAACAATAGCAAAACAAATAATGTGTGGCTTTTACGGCCGTGGACGGCGTCCCCAAGCCGCCTGTAGCTTCCACCAAGGATTTTTGTCCGTCAAAGTTGACGGATTGGTTTTAAAATTTTTCCGTCAGACGCAGCAAATTTCCGTCAATTGACGGAAAAACGGACGCTGGCTAAAGCCCTGCCACTTTGTCATCATCGTGTTTAGACTTTGACGGCAGCTTGAGTGTCCGAGTTGTTAAAAAGAACATCTGTAGCCTGTTTCACATACACCTGTCGCCCCTCTCCACAATCCTCTTGTAATGGACGTTGTGTGACCAATGTTGCCTCCCCTCTTTTTGCATAATACTAACGGGCCGCCCCTGATGGTCCTCCATGCGCACGTACTACACGTCTGGAATACTGATGCCCTCCCAAAGTGACCGTAAAATTCAAATATACAAAATATGGACCAGTCGGCTACTGGAAATGCTGGGCGTTTTATTCAAGAAAAAGATACAGTTGTTGTTTCAGTGTTTCAAAAATGCTATATCCACATGTGTCCAACGCATATTAATGATCAAATTTCTAATAAAATGAATATGTTTATCATCATCACAAGATTTCTTCTGAGCGGATTGAACGGAATTTGTTTGTAATATTTTATGTTAAGAACGCAGGTGCAGAGTGGGCGGGCAATAAAACAAGCTGTTGAAATCAAATCATGCCCACCCGATAGCTGACCTGGATTGTAATGGTCCAATTATCCACAGGGAATAGGCTATTCTTCACTTCCCACCATACCAATTATACTTCGCGTTTAACAACGGTCTTCCGTTAACAGGTTGTTGTTTTGTTTCTTGGTCGTTACAGAAATTTGCACACCATCGATCTAAGTGTTCTTGTTCTTGTATGTTTGATTTTTTTTGGTAGACAAATGAGGTCAAGTTCAATTTGTCAATAACAAGGTCATGCACCCCTTTCCTGAAAAAATGCACCTGCACGTACTGTGAAAAGCAATGTGTGCTTTGAATGTTAGATAAGATGTATATCCGCGGACATTTTGATAATATTTGAGAATTCTTACATAAAATGGACGGACGTCGTTATTAGATAAAGAGTCGTGGTCTCGCACGCCGCCATTTTTGTTTTGTACATGGGTTTGTGAAATTATGGATATAGGTCTGTCATCGCCGACTTATCATTACATAAAACATGAAGGCTACACCAAGTCCCGTTTTTCTTGTATGTCTGATGTGTTTTTTTTTTGTAGACGCATTTTCTGTAGGTAGAAGATTCTTATATCAAAAATATTATTATTAACGTGACTGTATATGAAGTTCTCACCGCCAAATGGTGGTCAGCTAAAGCTAATATGGATGAATTTCAGACTGTTATTTTTGTACATGTAAATTGGTCTTTCATTCCCCAACCTGTGATATTCACGGTGCAACTTTCACCATCCAGGGAAGGAGGGTGATGACTGGTACGAGATCAAACCAAGAGAAGACGGAGATGAGGCCAAAGATGGCGTCCCTGATTCCGTGGGAGAAAAAATCCCTCTGACTGATGACGACGAGCACAAGATCCCTGACGGCGACGCGGACGGGCCCATTGGTGAACCTCCGGATGGGAACGCCAAGAAGCCCAAAGAAGGTACTCTTATCTATCCATTTCCTTCATCTGTAATGTCTCATGATAAATTATTATCCACTATTAAAATAATGATGAAAAAATCACAGACGTTTGCTCGATTACAAACGATCCAAAAATCATATCAGTTTCGACATTCGATAATATTCTTCCCGTTTTCCTCTGTCTTATAAAGACTGGTAACGTTGTAACCGATTTCGTATCTTGTATAGGAGATGCTAAATGGCTTTTGGCAGTTATTAGATTAACCACGGCAAAGACTTAGAGATGGTGGAGCGGATCTTATCGATAATTCATGTGATAGGAACAAATGGCAAGGATAAAATGATAGCAAGGGAATGAAAAGTCGTCTAGGTGGTAGAAGGTTGGCGCCACCTAACTCAACCTTATAAACCGAAATAGCACGCAATGCGCTTTATTTTATTGTAAACCTAAGGGAAATTAGCGTTGATGCCCAGGTCACTTGGCAGTGGTACGCAGTAGTGATCATTCTATCTCAAAATCCATCGTAACATGGTACAGTTAATTTTAGATAAGAACAAAACGATCCCAAATTTTACCAATCAGACAGAGCAGCCTGCCGGTTAGTTGATTATTCTTTAATGATGTACATTTGTCTGGAGGCATTATATTGGTAGTCATGCCGACTGAGAACAATCGCACACAGTTAATACTTTCATCTAACAAATCAATAGGTTTTTGTGTAATTGAATTAATGAGATTGAAAAAAATACACTGCATGCAATGTGTAGACGTAACGTTTTCTGAAAGAAGGCTTCAATTTCGTGTAACGAATACTGGTAGAAAACGAAAAAAAAGACAAATGCGCCGTATTTGGAAAATTCAATTCGTTCATCCGCTGACCCATAGCGACCAAACGGGATTGGAAGACATCCAAGTGTAGGACGTGCCTGAAAGATGTTGACCTTTGCAAGGTGGTAAATTTGAAAAGCCCAAAAGGCGAATTACATCGGGCGTTCCTGTCGTACATATTCTCTACCAAGAAGTAGTCGTAGGTGGGTCATGTCAGGGGCGCTGTAAGGAGGATCTTTCAAAGTCGACAGTGAGACTGAAAAACCGCCACTGAGAAATGGCATGAAAAAATGATCGTTTACAAGATAAGCGTAGACCATCCCAAACGTTGTAGTCATAAATACAGCATGTCAGGGGCGCTGTAAGGAGGATCTTTCAAAGTCGACAGTGAGACTGAAAAACCGCCACTGAGAAATGGCATGAAAAAATGATCGTTTACAAGATAAGCGTAGACCATCCCAAACGTTGTAGTCATAAATACAGCAACATGGACCAAACGACAAGAAGACACTGCCGCGCAGTGATTTGAGGTGCGCAGTATCGTGCATGGCTATGTGCTGTTTGATTATGATGTGGATGAAATGCGGCTACGCCTCTATATCGATGGGGATATTTATCAAGCAGATTCATCCGTCAATGTCTTAGAGGCTTTCAATGATAACCGTAATGTGTTTATCCTCCCGAAACCGAGAGATTACCGATATTTGACAGTCCGCCATACCGAAAAATATAGCATCGTGTCAGAAAAGGTGCTCTTTGAAAGCAATTTATAGACTTGGCAAGGTTTGCGATATCCGATTTCAACATGGCGTGTGCGACCTTAGCGAAAAAGAGAATCGCGATTTATTGATTAAACATCGTTTTCCCTTGAGAGAATTTCACGCTTGTTTTATGAGAGGATTCCACTGTCGCCTGGAACAGCACGAAGGGAACAGTCTGGTTGTTGATTTATGACATTGAAAATATTAATGACGATTACGAGGATGATCATAGAAAGGCGTATCGGGAAAGGATGCCATGTATTTTCGGGTAGCTTAAAAATCATTGGAAACACAGTTTAGCGTCATTAGATCTTGTGCAAGTCTGTGCATCGCCGATTTTGATGATTGCGGCCCATAGATCTCCCGTTATGGAACGTCACGCCACTCCCGGAGGGGCAACACGGGACGCTCGCTGAATACTTAATTACCTGTTTAAAGCAATTCACGTGCGCTATTCGATACAATCCATTGCCATAATCGTCTCCCTGATATATTCTAATGTAACTTGCATCTATGAATCTCAAACCAATCATTTACAAATTTGTGTGTATATTTCAGATTACGAGCTAAGTATACAATGACTATGACTGTGACCGTGATATTTCGATAGGAATAGAATGTTTCGGTATTATCAAATTTGGATTGACGTTTCCGGATCGTTGCGAAGTGGTGTGACGTGTGTCTAACCCATAGACCCAGACAGGAGGTATTCCGTGTTGGATCTAGTCTTGCAATCCACACACGCGCGTGACATTTAACAACCGGGCGATGGGAAGTTGCAGAATTGAGGGACATTTCAACGTTTATACGTGGGAAGGCATCTGAGTCTGAAAACTAGGTCTGGGGTAGTTCCTTAAAAAAAAGCAAACATTTGCGACAATACAACAGAACGTCGGTAATCTACAGTAGGAGGAAATTGAGCATAAATTGTGTATTGACCTTCGTGGATAAAATACGTAATCACTTTGGCAATATCAGAGAATTTATCCCTAATTTAGAGAAAACACCCTGCAAATCTGAAATAGATAGCGAATGTTAAATCAACAAGCTAGGCTTGTATTCTCTCGGGTCCATGCACGCCTGTCTTCTGCTATCTCCGTCCATGGATGAAGGTCACGCTGTACACTCCAGGTGTGCTGCTTTATTTTTTAGACAAATAGATGCCCCTTGCCCACGGGTCATATTACCATGATTTAAAGTTACAAAAAGAGAAGGAAATACCGCTTTAACCAAATGCAGATGCGCCACGTTCCGTTAGTTTAATAGCCACCGGTGTTTTAGGATCGGTTCAAGTTTTGTGTCTCTTTAATTATTTCTCGGTGAAATGAACGGTGAATGAATGAGTTTTCTTAAATTCATATGCGTCGGCACGTACCATAGGTAACCTGTCAAAGGGAGACACGGTAGAGAACATTTGATGTTGTCTTGTCGCTCTTCGCTATTCGGTATTTGGTCTGTTCAATTTGTTTTCTATGTTGATTGACAGCAAAAGATATAGGGCACCCTGCTTATCATAATAGGTAAAAGTTGGGATAGTGGGATAGTGTGGGAGAACGGAGTCTTTTTGTTATATCCAACAACAAACAAAAGAGTAGAGAACGTGTTGTCAGTATCACAGACAATGTTTACCACCACATTTGAAGGATTTTCTTCTTTGTGTAGAGTCAAAAACACGCCCCCGCTTAGAGTTTGCAAGGGTTTGTCCTTGGTTTGACGTCGAAGTCCGATAAGCAGCAGTCACAACCAAGGTGTACTAGGGGCGCTTAGGAAGTCCCCTGGTGTGTGGTGAGAGATCTGAAGCCCGATTGATGTCTCCTCAGACACCAGCCATAAAGATAATGGCAAATCTTAATGTGCATTTCGGGAACATTCCAATCTAGCTCGGTGAAGAAAATCAGGCTCTCTTCGGCACATTTGAACAAAATTTATTAAAGGATCAACAATTCATACCAAGTAGATTTTAGAGATTTATAAACGTCAGTTCGTCATCAAACGAAGAACAAATTCTTTTTGTAGTTTCAGTGTAAGTCTGTCCAGATTTTCCCAAGTCTCGAGTTATGGCGTCGAACACTTCCATGACGTTTCATTGACCCTTAAATCTAGCTAGATTCCTACGTTTTATTGTAACAGCATGATGTCTGTTGTATATGCAAAACGTGAAGTAAAGGTGAAATTTACCGACAAGTGCAGAAATATCAAACGTACGTATAAAAATATTTTACAACAACTGCGTGCTGATAGAATACCTTGAAGTGCCCCAAGAACTTACCAGTTGCCAATCGCGGGCTTTTCGGGTCACCTTTATGAATCATCCCTGCTGACAGGAATGTTTTGAAAGCACTCCAGACTGTTTCGTCGTTATGGTTACAAGTTCAAACCTTTGTACGTTTGACCCGGCAGTGAAGTATGTGACCTACACGCAGGCATATGTATAAACAGATGAAGGCTATATAATTTGAGCTGAAACGCTTCACATCTGGGAAGCAGATCAACTGTCATTAACATTCCAACTCAGTATGTTCAGAAAACGTCCACTTTCAAACATATCTGAAAACAATTCACTGGCATAAATGAGCATAAATCCTGCTAATGCCGTAACTGCCTATCAAAGTTTAGGCGTTGTTGTTATCCTCTAATCGTTTCAACGTTATGGGTACGAGCAATTGACTCCCTGATATATGCTACAGTCTAATCATGAAAAACTAATATCTTTAATCTGAAATACTCAGCGATATCATTGATTTTGTCTTGCCAGAATTGATAAATATGTAATGTGTGTAGTCGTTTTAGCACATACATTTCCATATATGTTTATATTTGTTATAAAGGTACTGATCTTTTGCTGATGTCATTGATATTGATGAATGGTATATTTGTATGATGTGCAGTTTGTGATGACGCTGCCGTGACGTATGAGCCGTATTTGTGACGTGTCAGTCGTGTTTGTGTCGTGGTGGTCGTGTTCCTTTCCTATTTTTTAGCTGTTGACATTTGGTGATATTTGGCTAACCTTGATTTGATACGCATTTTAGCCACCTTTTGCAGCAGATCAAAAAGCATTGCAATCAAACCACGCCTCATCGTGACGTGTTGTGTACTTGATTTATTCTTTCAGCAACCTTACCACTCCATTGTTTGATTGATTCATTTCCAAGAAATGCAAAACATACACTCCCTCATTCCCAGGAGATGGTTGTAACATGACCACGATCGAGCCAACAAACAACGACTGAGATAACTAACACCAGTACTATTGAATTACTAGGCATGATTGAGAACTGTAGGAAAACTTTCAAACTCCTGACTTCAATGTCTCATGATTCCTCATGGTAATTGTGAACAAGTTAATACATAGAGTAGAAGAGATGAACGTACAGAAAGTAAACAGAAAAAGTACAAATGGATATTAGCGGCACAACTCCTATCAATCCCACCAGTAGCTTGAATATTCACAATGCACTTTATACTAAAGTAAATTGAGCACCTCTAGACAATTACGTACCACCAGCCATGTAGCATGAGAGCTAAAGTAGCTACCAGCACTGCTGTGTGCTGGTTTGAAGCCGATGAGTGCTGGAGGTTTCCTCCTTCTCCTTTCAGGGGACGCCGGCTTCCCCAGCAACGGCAAGGTTCCGAAGCACACTACAGGGTCACAGACAGATCTAACCTTGCCGACCTCTGACGACGCTGACACAGAAGAGGACCGGCCTCTTCTACAGGCTGCCGGGGACAAACGCCCCAAACGGCCCAAACAAAGCGACGAAACACAGACCGACTTCGACGACCTCGATCCTAGTCTAAGTCCTAGTCCGTTGAAAGATTTCAAATTTGTCGATGATTATTCCCCGAAAGATGAAAGTGGGCTACCGGGCAGTAGGCCCGCCGAGCCCAGACCTCAAAGTAGCGATTTTTACCGTGTCAGGGAAGGGCCAGCAAAATACCGACCGGCGTCTTACCTGATTGCTGTAGGAGCGAAGGATGAAGATACAGAGGGTCCAAAGGAGGGGCAGCCCGGCCAAGGAGACGCGGTCGATGGCAGGATGCCCTCGGACGAGGCTGGTAATGGCCAGACGTCCCCCAGTCGTATGGGCGGTGCAGTGCCATCTGTACAGTCCGACGACAGTGGGGTTCAGCTTGACGACGCCGGGAACCTCCATCCGCCAGGTACGACTCTGAGGACCATCACGAGAGAAACATATGAATACCGAGTGAGTGGAGTGAAGAGGGCAGCTTGGTTCAAGGGAGAGGCTGCACCGGAGGACGGCAAGGGAGAAGCTGGAAAACCGATTGACAAAACTGGAGAAGGTAAGACTCCCTGACCCCACACCTACCCTTAGGATCTCAGCCCACTCCTTTCTAAGCCACCCTCTTTCTTCTCTTTATGTAAATCAGGGAATCAGTAATACAGTTACAATTGCTAACACAACCAAATGAATACTACCAAACGTGACAAAAGCAACAAGTGCCATATATATGTACCTAATATAGGTCTAGGGATGCTACTCTAGCAAAGCGTCACACATACTGTATATTAGATAGCCGACGTGAACATATAACAATTTCAATGTACCACCAAAATCAAGGACATAACTCCTCGTGCCAAACATTTCTAACCGACGTGCCATATTAGTACTTAATATTAGTTAATACTGTTTACTCTTTTCAAATGTTTGATAGCACTACTTACCCACAGCATGGTCTAACTCGCATCTGGAATAATGACGACGGCGAGTACGAATCCAACTTTCGTTCCATCACAGGTGTCGGTGACACAAGTGGCGACGAAGGTCGCCCACCTCCTCGGAAGCAAACCGATGGAACACAGACCGACTTCGACGCTGTCGAACCCGTTAGTCTTAGCGATGAATCTTTGCTAAAGAGCCACGACAAGGTCCCAAGTGATCCGGACAAAGTACACCAGTATCAAGGCCTAGCACAGAAACTCACCCGTGCTTATCTAGAATCAGAAGGGCGCCAACAGAATGACGACGCACAGGGATTGAGTACATCAGATGAGAGTTGGTACACACCTGAGACAGAATTTTACCCGTCCTCCGGAGGAGAGCAGGGTTTGCCCTTCTATGACGCATCATATACCTCTCCTGCAAAGCGGTCTTCCACGCCAAAACGGTCACCGAGTTCCGGTGAAGCTTCTCTATTAGACGACGACGTTTCTGGTGGGGGGAAGGCTACACCCGAAACGGGTATGTTAGGTGTAGGAAAACGCAAGAGTCAACAAGCCGACCAAGTACCTTCTGATGACGCCTCTGAGCCGAGAACCAGGCATATACCTCGTGACAAAGGACCATCGCAGAAAAGCACTGGTGGGTCACAAACCGACCTCAATGAACTTGAACTCAGTCGAGTTGCGTGGGGAATAAAAGTGGATGATGGCGACCAACGTGCGGCTAGATCTGACGATGATGAAGAAACACCAGATAAAGTGACAAGCGGTCATAGTAGACCAGCTGCCAATGAAGATGAACAAAGGAAAGATCAAGGTAGACCAGCTGCCACTGGGGATAGACAAAAGAAAGGTCAGGTGGATCGGTATGGTATAGTGAAGATAGAGACCTCTGTGAAAAGAGAATACTCAGGCCAGGATGGCATCGGGGGTACAGAAGAGCAAAGACCAGGCGAAACAGAGGAAATCCGGCACTCTGACATCCATGAAAAGGCGATGGTGGGAAAAGACCGCGTGGAGGATGGCAGCAGGCCCACGGATACGGAAACGGGGCGTGAACAAAGTCCTGACTCAGATGAATATGGCAAGCCACTTGCAGGATCAGGGGTACGACTTGTCAAGCAAACGACCACAGTAAGAGTTGAACGGAAAGTACAGCCATTAATTCTCACACAATCGAGTGCGCAAACTGAATTTGATGACAAAGTACTTGAAGACTACCTCGGACTACGACATGGGGCGTTGAATTATGCTGGCCCAGAAGAGGACAGTACTGGACGGGGCGGAGAAGGTGAGAAAACTGGTCTCCCTGCTATACAAGCAAAGGCTGGTGAAAGGCTGGACATTCACGACCAATTGGCCTCCGTAGACGGTAGGTCAGGTTTTGACGAAGTTGAAGGTCGATCCATAATGAAACATCGACCACAAGGTAACGTCGACCTTCGTGACAAGGCCGATACTGATCAAAGGAAGCAACAACTTGACCACAGACTTGCCGCAGACGGAAGACCGCCACTGCAAGATAGTGGCCAAGTAAGACCGTCAGCTGATGAACACCTGCCACCATCTTCAGCTCGGGTCTCCGATTATCGCGGCCCTGTTTCCGAAGAAGAGGATCTTGACCCCGACAGTTCAGATAGAATAGGAGGGCATCTTGCAAAGAGATTGCAGTGGGACATGAGAGCCGAGCAAGGCGTGGACCAATATGGCGAACCAATCATGGATGCGAGCGCCTCTCAACAAGGTAAACTCAAGCAATACGGCCAGTCGCCAACTGGAGACGTAGGACCAATCAGATATGGCTTGCCTGACAGAGATGGTTCAGGGGGCATTGTCGATCAGTATGGAAGGCCACTTGTTGGGGACGTACATGCGGATGAAAGAAAATATGCTCAAATCCATCCTTCAATGTACGAAAAGAAGGGTTCAACAACATCAGAGGACGCTTTACGTAGCCCACTGGGAAAAGACGAATCATTGAAAGGGCAACTGGGTCGACCTCATGGCCCGCTTACCTCGGAACAAGATGTTAGGCAAGCAAGTGGGGTCATAACAGGCAGAGGATTAAAACAACTTGCCTTCGACCTTCATGGTCGTCCAATAGATGAACTACACCCAGACTACGGACGCCTCCCAAGTGAGAGGAACTCCAAGGCATGTCAAGCTGGCGTCTCAGTAACTAGGCTTTTGAGAGACTATGACTACAAAGTTTATGGTAGACCGATGGGAACTGCGATTCTGACAGACGACGGTAGAATCGAAGGCATAGCAGCAACGATATCCCCAGGAAAAGAGGGAGCAACCTTGACGGAAGCAGACAGGTCGGATGTTACAGGTCCATCTGGACAGTCAGCCGAAAGTATCACGTCAAAGGAACCATCCAAACAACCACGTGATGCAGACGAGGTACATCCGTCCAAGCGACCAAGTATATTAGATGAACTTGACAGCATGATGGCCAAGGCAAATGCAGCTCTCAGCAGCGCCGAAAGACGTCTTTCGGAATTACAAACTGACGATCAAGAACCTCCAACAGATGACTCCACAGAGCAGCAGCATCCACGTGATTCTGGTGATCAGGATCTGTCAAGGCCTCCAACCGAGTTCACGGGTGCAACCGGAAAGGGTGCCCCATCTCATTCTACCACCAAGGATAAACCATTCCCTCGGCAACAAGTCGAGCCACTGTCCGAGTTTGCCCAAGGAAAAGGCGCACGACGACATGGAGAGACTGATTCCAAAGACGGTACACGGGAAATAGCCAATGCCGACCTTGCTTCACCAATCGCAGGTGATGTAGCTACAGATCGCGAACCTTACACGCCTTCGTCACCTGCAGACGTCGCCAGTAGCGGCGCGGGAGAGTCAGAAACGGATGACTCTATGATTGGCACCCCTCCTGATGCCGCTGGAAAAGACCAAGAATACAACAAGAGCGACTATCGTGTTAGAACACCTACCTGTCCGTTTTCCTCGACGAACATTGTTGGTAAACAAATAAGCAGCCGCGGAGCGGCGGATGCTGGACCTCCGCACGAGACTAAACGCGGGTACATCAGTGCTATCAGTCCTAAAGAAGAATCTCCAAAAGATAAGAGAGCCCCCTCCTCTGGCGTTGTCCAAGTGCTAGATGCTTCCTTGGCCGCCAGCGGAGACCGAACAACAGAACGATCTGGTCGGGAAGTGATTCGTAAGTCGACTCTTCTCGGCAAGGGGCAAAGGCATGGCTATGTAACCCGGCGCTATCAAACTCCATTCAGTAGAGGCCCTAGATTCATTTAACCATAGAGAATCTTAACCACTGCTTCTTCCCTGCCTTGATTCCAGAGGGGATCGTGTTTCCTAGATTTTCCATGTGTTCCACTGCTTTCTGCTGCCTTATCTTAACTTTCAATACCAAGTTCAATACATTTTTTCCCGTCTGTCGTATCATGTACCTCATGTCGTTCCTTCTGTTGCCATACCGATGCCAGGTACATGACAAATCCTGTTTCGTCAGATGGAATGGGCAGAAGCTACAGGGGATACTAATCAACAGAAAAATAGTTTTGCCTAATTGAACTAGGACAAAAACTAGCGATTTAACTATTTCAAAACCTGCAGTCATGTACCCGTCGTCAACTATCCCTACTCACTACTAACCCCGCAAGTCATACCTCTTTCCATGACAGGAGTCTCCCTGCTGTTCGTTGGACACTATGTTCGTCTTGGACCTTCGTTGCATATGCGCCTCGTTTTAGAGCATGGCCACATCAATAACCATAATGCATGTCAAGGTTGTTTATTGCATGCTAGGTGTTAAGGTTTGTGTACGGGATTACGGTGATTGCACTGCTGCTCATTGCTGCCACCTGGTATGCGAATACTCGATGGTGACGCGATCTTATAATTGGCATGTATTGTATTTGATGGCCCGTGTCATACAAATTTATATGGATCTGAATGAAATGACGTATCAGGGATCCTGTAGAATCCAATATCGCAGTAGCTGACTTCTTAACCTCACCATATTATCACTGCGCCCTAGTCCTGCAAAACATGATGTCTTTTTTTTAAGGTCGCGTCATTGTTAACTATACTAATTCAAGATGAAACTAACCACGAGACGAACAGAGGTAGGAGTAGAAAAAACTCGAAAATGTCGTTGGTCAACTCTAGATCATGTTTGCCGTGTCAGTGGTTGTTTCATCTGGAGTTACGAACGCTTGAACCCCCATTCTTTAGGTGACGTTTCTTTACTTTACAGGTGGGGAACAACCGGGAGAGGACGAGCCACTACTTGGGAAGAAATCGTCTCCTATAGAAACATCGCCAGCAGACCAGGTAGACGCCGCTGGCACAGGGGCGTCTCCTTCAGCAGGATCTCCTGTAGATGAAGCTGCTCAGAAGGCAGCGGAGGTATGTACAATCAGAAGTATACTACTGCCTTACCACTACCCTGTCGTCGTCTCGTCTAGACTCCTTTACTTCGTTCAAAAACTATTGAATGTTCTCAATCGAATTCTATTCTGCTTGACTATACTCTTCTCTACTTCTCTCCCCTACTCTCAAATCTCCCTCCCTGGTCTTTTGGCATTACGAACGTCATCATATTCATTTTCGTCGTTTTTTTTTATTTGTTTGTCATATTTATCATGATTTTGTCATACGTTTGTGTGATCCACCCGGTAAAGGCGCTCACTTTGAAGGCTGCAGGAGACGCAGCTGCTAAATCAGCAACTGAAAATGAAATATACGACGCTACCCGAAAAGCTGCGAAACATAAAACGGAGGAAGAAGCTGCGATACTCGCATCCAAAAAAGCAGCTGAGGAGGACCTGGCCAAAGTAGTAGCTAAAGAATCTGAGAAAGAGGCCGCCAAGGAGGCCGTGGAAGAGGTTCCGGCGAAAACTGCCGAAGAGGATGCTGCTGCGGCTGCGAAAGCCACTGAGGAAGCTGCGAAGCGTAAAGCAGAGGACGAGGCTGACAGACGAGCAGCACAAATGGCAGCGGAGGATGAGGCGACCAGACGTGATGCAGAGGAATCTGCCAAAGAGAAAGCCGGAAAGGATGCTGAAGAAGCTTCGAAGCGTAAAGCAGAGCAGGAAGCTGCCATGTCAGCAACCCAAAAGGTAGAGAAAAAGGCCGCTGAAGAGGAATCTGTCAAAGAAAAAGCCGACAAGGATGCTGTTATAAGAGGTGCTGCGAAACATAAAGACGATGAGGAAGCAGCAGATGAAGAAGCAGCAAGAAAAGCTGCCGAGGAAGCTGCCAAGAGGAAGGCTGATGAGGAAACTGCGAAACAAAAAGCAGAGGAGGAGTCGGCCTTGGCAGCAGCCAAGAAGGCGGAGGAAGAAGCGGCAGGTAGAAAAGCTGCCGAGGAAGCTGCAAAGAGGAAGGCCGAAGAGGATTCAGCTAAGAAGGCCGCTGAAGAAGCTGCGAAACGAAAAGCAGAGGGCGAAGCGGCAAAAGCAGCAACCAGAAAGGAAGAAGAAGCCGAAGCAGCTAGAAAAGCTGCCGAGGAAGCTGCCAAGGGGAAAGCCCAAAAGGATACTGCTAAGAAAGCCGCCGAGGAAGCTGCGAAACAAAAAGCAGAGGAGGAAGCGGCAAAGGCAGCAGCCAAAAAGGCAGAGGAAGATGCAGCAAGAAAAGCTGCCGTGGAAGCTGCCAAGAGAAAGACCGAAGAGGATGCTGCTAAGAAGGCTGCTGAGGAAGCTGCCAAACGTAAAGCAGAGGAGGAATCGGCCAAAATAGCTGCCGAGGAAGCTGCTAAGAGGAAGGCCGAAGAGGATGCTGCCAAACATAAAGCAGAGAAAGCGGCAAAGGCAGCAGCCAAAGAGGCAGAGGAAGATGCAGCAAGAAAAGCTGCCGAGGAGACTGCTAAGAGGAAGGCCGAAGAAGATGCTGCAAGAAAGGCTGCCGAGGAAGCTGCGAAACGAAAAGCAGCAGAGGAAGCGGCCATTGTAGCAGCCAAAAAGGCAGAGGAAGATGCAGCACGAAATGCTGCCGAAGAAGCGGCCAAGAGAAAGGCTGAAGAGGATGCCGTTAAGAAGGCTGCTGAGGAAGCTGCGAAACGTAAAGCAGAGGAGGAGGCGGCCATGGCAGCAGCCAAGAAAGCAGAGGAGGAATCAGCCAAAAAAGCTGCCGAAGAAGCTGCCAAGAAAAAGACCGAAGAGGATGCTGCTAAGAAGGCTGCTGAGGAAGCTGTGAAACGTAAAGCAGCAGAGGAGGCGTCCATGGCAGCAGCCAAAAAGGCGGAGGAGGAACTATCAAGAAAAGCTGCCGAGGATGCTGCCAAGGAAAAGGCCGAAGAAGCTGCCAAGAAAAAGGCCGAAGAGGATGCCGCTAAGAAGGCCGCTGAGGAAGCTGCAAAACGTAAAGCAGAGGAGGAAGCGGCAAAAGCAGCAGCCAAGAAGGCGGAGGAAGAAGCAGCAGCTAGAAAAGCTGCCGAGGAAGCTGCCAAGAAAAAGGCTGAAGAGGAAGCCGCTAAGAAGGCCGCTGAGGAAGCTGCAAAACGTAAAGCAGAGGAGCAAGCGGCAAAAGCAGCAGCCAAGAAGGCGGAGGAAGAAGCAGCAAGAAAAGCTGCCGAGGAAGCTGCCAAGAAGAAGGCCGAAGAGGATGCTGCTAAAAAGTCCGCTGAGGAAGCTGCGAAACAAAAAGCAGAGGAGGAAGCGGCCATGGCAGCAGCCAAAAAGGCGGAGGAAGAAGCAGCAAGGAAAGCTGCTGAGGAAGCTGCTAAGAAAAAGGCCGAAGACGATGCTGCGAAACGAAAAGCAGAGGAAGAGGCGGCCATGGCAGCAACCAAGAAGGCAGAGGAGGAGGCAGCCAAAAAAGCTGCCGAGGAAGCTGCCAAGAAGAAGGCCGAAGAGGATGCTGCTAAGAAGGCCGCTGAGGAAGCTGCGAAACGAAAGGCAGACGAGGAAGCGGCAAAAGCAGCAGCCAAAAAGGCGGAGGAAGAAGCAGCACGAAAAGCTGCCGAGGAGACTGCCAAGAGAAAGGCTGAAGAGGATGCCGCTAAGAAGGCCGCTGAGGAAGCTGCGAAACGAAAAGCAGACGAGGAAGCTGCCATGGCAGCAGCCAAAAGGGCGGAGGAAGAAGCAGCAAGGAAAGCTGCCGAGGAAGCTGCCAAGAAAAAGGCCGAAGAGGATGCTGCTAAGAAGGCCGCTGAGGAAACGGCGAAAGCAGCAGCCAGCAGGGCGGAGGAAGAGGCAGCCAGGAAAGAAGATACAAACAAGTTGGCAGAATCTGCAAAGGTTGAAGAGGATGATGCCAGAAAGGCTGCTGGGGAATTGAATGAAAAGGCGGAGTCTAGATCTAAGCCTAGGATAGAAGACGATATCTCCCGCAAATCAGCGGAGGAAGATGTCCAGGGTAGAGAACCTGGAGCTTATGTAGCAGCTGAGGAAGCTACAAAGATAACTCCAGAGGTACCCAATAGATGTAAACTGAATCAGTCTCACGTTCGCCTCTCTTATGGGTGACCTACAAACGGTACCTCTAACACATGCCTAACGATCCTTATTTTTTTCAGTGGGATTGCTTTGCAGGTCGTCGTTTGTGGAGAGATCGGTCATACATATCATTGTCTAACCAATCACAGACCTTACGGGTCGATAGGAGAGGCGAACGAGGGACTGTTTCAGCAAATAGTGCACCTGTAAACCACAGACACTGCATGTCGGAAGCAATGGCAATGCATGTTCCGATTAGTCGTCACAACCTCTCTTGTCATGACGTGTCAACATAGTCACCAAGCTGCGCGACATACGGAAATGCAACCCTGCGTCTGTTTTCATTATCATGATACAACAAGCGCGCATAAGTTTCTATTTTGATTATTTTGTTTTCTTTTGTTTCTCTTTGTTGATTATGATTTTGCGTTTCCCTCCCTTGTTTTTCATCCGCTAATTCCAGGAAGCTGCCCAAATGGGTGCAGCTGACGAAGCCGCCGCTAAGGCGCGCGCAGAAGAACAGGCAGCAGCGGAGAAAAGGGCAGCCGAAGAAGAAAAGGCTGCTAGACTTACAGCAGCGGAAGCTGCAAAGAAGGAGGCGGAGGTACTAACATATTGTAGAGGAGGACACGTTGTATGTTATTAACGTACTAACATTGATAACGGCCTTACACGTTACATGTTCATATACTTAGACGTATTCGTTCTTGTGCAGATCATTTACATACTGGTTGACAGTGACTTTGATGTTCCTGAATCATAATGTTCTGTTTTGCTGTGTCAATATTACAAATTGCAAACTGTCGTCTCAAACTCTTTGTTTTTTGTACAGGGTTTAATTTGCGTTGCGCTCAGCTGTATTTCTCATTTGCATGATTCGTCCTTTTGCATGTTCACTTTTCCTAAATCTAGGAATCTGCTAAGTCGAAGAAAGCAGCCGAGGAACTTGCGGCAAAGATCGCAACAGAAGATGCTGCTCAGAAAGCGGTTGAGGTACACGCGGAACCTGCTAACACTGCACTTTTCTATTACTAGGTCGCTTGTAAGACGGCATAGAAGATGTAGCGCTTCTTTCAGTCGCTTCTAGATCTGCTTCTTACTGCTGGCTTAAATCTTTAAGGGAGTGGCTTATGCTGAGTGACTGCTGCTTCACATTTGCTGCTAAGTTTCTGTCAAACCCTGTTTTAGCGACTAATCTACTTTTGAGGCCCAAATGAACTCAGATTACTAAGGTTTTACTGACAAGGTATTATCTCTGCTTTAGGCTGAGCCAGCCAAGCTGACTGGGAAAGCGGCTAAGAAGGCTGCCAAGGTAGAACTATTACTAGTTTGTGATTGCGCGATTTAATGAGAAATCATTTATTTTTATTGATAATATGAGTCAAGCAAGTATAACAAACAAGCTGCTACATACGCATTCGGTGTTGCTGTTAATCTTTGAGTGGTGTTCATGATGTAGTCATGTGACGTTACTTTTTGATGTGCAGTCTGTATGTTGCGCGTGTATGTAAACTGTGTTGTCTTTTAGTTTGTGTTGGTATTCTTGGTTAATATTTCTATTCTACATTATTTATCTGTGATCTACGCCGGACAATATTTTGTTGTTACTGTTTTTCAACATAGGAGGCCGCAAAGAAAAAAGAAGCAGAGGAAAAAGCTGCCAAGAAAGCAGCAGAGGTACTTACTAGTTTTTTAAAGATCTTTATTGTTTCTTTGCACGTGTCAAGTAAATACAATAAGCAACAAAATGGTGATAATCTCTCTTTCCTACATTTATCTTTATTTCGACATTCTTATTTGATTTCTTTTTCTCCAATGTTTAGGAGGCTAAAAAGAAACGGGAAGCCGAGGAAAAGGCCGCAAAGAAAGCCGCTGAGGTAAAATTGCATGTTTCGGGCAGTGTCGCCACTTTTGGAGATCAATGGACTATTCCTTTCGTTATTTCACTTACCTTCCCTCGTGGTGTCTATACACTGTCCTGTTCTTGATGTACCTGTTTCCAGGAAGAAGCAAAGAAAAAAGCAGCGGAAGAGAAAGCAGCAAAAAAAGCTGCCGAAGCAGCGGCAAAGAAGGCGGCTCAGGTAGCATTCGTTGGTCCTTATTCGCGTTGTGAAGTCTGTGAAATTGTTTTTGTCAGTCTTGTGTCGTGTGCGTTAGATAAGTAGACTTAGACGTAGCTGCTGGTTGTCGTGTTCTATTCCATGGTGCAGTGGCAGTCGTGCTATTTGATAGTAAACTATATACAGCATGGAAACTAGACTTCATTCAAAATCGGTAGTAGGCTCTTTTCTATTGTTTTGAGCAAAAGAAGTCACAGTTTAAAGAATGTTCGTTGTCCTGATTCAGGAGGCCTCTAAGAAAAAGTCGGACAAGGAGCTTGCAGCTAAGAAGGCAGAAGAGGATGCCGCACGTAAAGCAGCGGAGGTAGTCAATAAGATGTCGCGGAAGTTTGGCTTTCTGACTTTCCCTTTCCTTTGAACTTGATCCTGCTGACTTCTCTTTTTGCTTCTGGCCCTTTATGATTTTCAATGCTGAAATTTGTAGCGTGTGTAATGTGTGCTATTTATTTGCAGGAGGAATCCGCAAGAAAAGCTGCGGAAGATCTTGCCGCAAAGAAAGCAGCTGAGGTACTTGATCATGAGAGCAAATGTCCTACGCTCAACTTCCCACTAACAGACTCCCTTCTTTCCTTCCCCATGCTGTGCTGCGTGTGGTTTGTTCTGTGAGGTTAGCGGCTTTTTGCTAACAACCCCCGCTGGGCAATCCGGTACTGTATGGGTGGCATCAACACTTTTGTGATATCTTGTGTCAGTTTCTTCCGTATTCTTAAATTACAGGAACAGGCTAAGGCCGAGGAAGAAGCTAAGAAAGCAGCCGAAGAAGCAGCCAAGAAGGCGGAGGAAGAGGCCGCCAGGAAGGCAGCCGAGGAAGCGGCCAAGAAGAAGGCAGAGGAGGAGGCCGCTAAAAAAGCAGCTGAAGAAGCGGCCAAGAAGAAAGCTGAGGAAGAAGCTGCAAGGAGGGCAGAACAAGAGGCAGCAAAACAGGCAGAGGAAGCTGCTAAGAAAGAGGCAGAGGCTGCCAAGAAGCAGGCAACCGAACCATCGGCTAAAAAGGCTCTCGAGGAGCTTGTTGCCAAGAAAACAGCTGAGGAAGAAAAAGCAGCCGAAGCAAACGGTGTATCTGATCAAAACCCTCTGCAGGTAAGAGTTTATGACTACTTGAAAATTCAGTGAATTGCATGTATACGTATTGTCAGTGATCACATCCGTTACGTTATCTGTAGTTGTCAAAAGCTTTAAGGTTCTTGTTAATTCCAAATTTTTCTTTCCAAAGGCTGAAGAAAAGGAGCTGAAGTCCTTCTACCGAGAGGCTGGCAACAACGTGCAGCCGATCCCCTGGATGGAAGACTTCAAAGTAGACCTGGACGACGTCAATATGGACCTGAGCATTGAGAACCAACCTAGAATCAGGTTCGTAGCAACTGCCTGAATTTCTAATGTAAAATATCATTTTTTGGATGCTCATTTTTAGAGGAAGTCATTGGTCATATTGGTGACCTCCCCCTCAAACTTTATCATCAATATGTAGATCTATAGATACTTCTAAAAAGTTAAACAAGCTATAATGACCCCTTGAGGCTGGTTAATAATACCCATGCTCATTAGTGAAAGACAGTCTCAGATAAAAATTGGCCGTTGACTCTATCGCAGTGCTCTGCATCATTCGACCTACCAAGGTCACACATGTAAAGTTTTGTTCATGGCGGTCATGTTGCAGTTGGCAATAGTGGAATTTGAAGAATCTGACCTCCACTGGCCCCCACAGTCCTCCTACATAGTGGCATAATTTGAAGTCGACTCACAGAGAACGTACAGCATTACGCATGCCGAAAATCTATTTCAATGACGTTAGCCGTTCAGAAAGTGCATTTCTGTCGATGCACGAAGCACACTAATGTAATGTCATCAAGCGCTGCTCGTCATATATTCGGGTTATTGCACACTCCATTCGTTTCTTTTGCATTCGACGCTTCGTCACATTTCGTCATGTGCGTAATTAATGTGTACTACTTAAAAAAATGATATAGGACATTCATTTTTTGGCTGTCATATTAAGAACCGTTGCATGAATAGAATCGAGTTCATTTAATGTTTTAATAGTGATACTGGACTCGGTATCCTGGTCACGCATGGTTCGAATATGAATGTCTATGTATTTAACATGCCGGTGTCGATGAAGCATAAGTCACTGCCTGTGTATATGGTTTAGGGGCGTCTGTGATCGACAGTATGCATTTCCTCCAACGATATACGTAGAATGTACCCCCCAATATCCGTAAAACGCATGTCTTAATCACGTTCAACGACGTTGATCCATGGCTTCTCTGGTAATCATAATGTCGTACCAGGCTATACATTGCCATCGATGCCCTACTAACCTACATCCCGCCACCCAATCCCCCTTCAAAAGGAGTGATAAAGCTGAGATAAGTACATGGCCAGTGGGGGTACAGGGTAGGACGTGACTCCATCGATTACAGGATGCATAACAAGATTGGATATGTATTGTACAGAAAAATGACATGTTAATTTTTTGTGGAGAATGTCAGTTGGTATTTATGTCAGACCCAAAACGGTAATGTGGCATTTCCCCTTAAAAGTTATAACTATATATTTCAGCCTACGTTTCAGTCAACTGTGATAAATTAATAAAGAAGTAGATATTGAATCTTTAACAAAAAGGGAATATCACTTTGAAAAGATTATGTCGGTAACGGTCCACAAATATGCCTTTTCTGGACTCACACTTTCATCGACCAGGAGACGTCTATTCCTGACATGCATGATACATCGTTACATTCAGACTTATTAGAATGCACGGCCACGCTCGGTACTACTTACACTACGGGCGTTATTTATGAGGTAAAGGAGCCTTGGGGAATATTTCCTGTCGTATTTTCACCTTCATCCAATGTCAAACAACATTCGGTACCCACAACGGAATGGCCTTTTTATATAATCATATTCACGATATACTTTATGGGGCTACGGCTTGTTTTCTAGATGTGGAATATTGACAAGCACCCTTACTTGAAATACAAGAGTACTCACTATTGAGTATGTTTGAGTGCATGGTGCTTTCAAAAGGCTACAGCTGAAGAAATCAAGCGCTCTTGGCTGCCAAGATGGCTTCCGTTCACTCCGAAATTGCGGTTCCACGGGGATGCCAGCCAGACTATTAGCATGTGGAACTGGCTCCTTCTACTCATGTAATCTTCAAATATACGTTAGTGTCCCAAATCTCTCGGTATGAAGGTCAATTGTAATAATTCTATGTACATTTTCAATAATATATTATGCAGATGAGACAGTTATTGTTTCTGGTAATCTAGTACGAGACTCGGTGTTGCCGCCAGGAAGACGGACATGTCTGGGATGGTCTCATGGGATAGAAACTCATCGCCAGTTTAGTATTATATTCAGCACGCTAGCTGGGTTCATAACCATGAATCGGTAATCTTTTATCGCCCTGCATCCGAAAGATAAACGACCTAAAACTTTCCAGAGGTTGTGATTCTATAAACCTGCTTGATATTCAACGCGCACACAATGGTAACAGGAACGTGATGTTATTAGCAACATTTGTATGTACGCTATACCTGCCCGTCAGTTATCATAGTTCACGTGAAGATTTTGTGTATTGGAGCGCTCTGTTTGGAGTTATAGATTGTAGTTAGCACTGGGATAGTATTTTACGTTGTAGTTTATCATTTTCGTGCATCTTACGTTCTGTTCTTTTTTTTTTCATTTCAACTTTCTTTCTGATGTGATGTGTCGAACGATGTATCTCGCCTTTCTCAACTCTTCAATCTGTAATGGCAACGGTGACTTGTTCATGACATCAGGTACGGTAAAAGTTGGTTACTAAAAAACTAAAATGGCATGTAGAGAAGAAAGTGCTACTAAAACAAGTCTCAAGTCATGGGCTTTCAGTAATTAAACAAACATGATAGCATGGAATGTAAAGTCCGTGCAAAGATTGAAGTAGAAACATTAGCCATATTTCATGCATTCAACGCATGCACTGCCAATTGCACTGCCAATGAAATTGCATGTTGGCATCTTACAATCAAGCTATTTGCTGCTGTTTTTCGCATGTCCTGCCAATCAAACTCATATTTTAAAAGCGAGCCTCTTTATACACATGGATACGCCTTTTGGATACTTGCACATATTTTCCTTATAGCTTTGCACATGTTAACCGTTCCGTATCATTTTGCTTTCACGTTCACGCATAATTCTGTTGATTTCTTTCTGTTCCCTTTCGCCCCATTTGCCCCCTACTCCCCACCAACACACCTGGTCTCAATATCCAGTGCCCTTAGAACACCTCGGCAACAAAAACGTGTTTCCGGCACGGAAGGACGTCCTAGGTAACTTGGTGTGGCATGATCGTTGACGACAGTGATAAACCGTTAACCTCATTAACATCTACATTAATTAGATGGTCGGTAGCGAATGGAATGATAAGAAAGCACAGCAGTACAAAATCAGACCTGTCCTGCTTCTGTGCTATTTCATTGACATAAATGACGGAACATTGACACGAAAATAACACCCGCATGGCATGCTCCGGCAATCCTGTGTATAGTGTGATCATATGGAGGCCTACAGTCTCCTCGTATAATGATAATAGTCTTCTTTGTATTTATTTCTGTATCTGTATCAATACATGTATAGCCGGTATATTACCGCCATTCGGTGTAACACACCAGATAGCTGTAGAGATGCATGATGACGACATACTCTGCGTGGATATTTAAGATTTAACAACTAGCGTGAATATGTTATCATGTCACGTTCGTCAGACTTGCAGCATGACCCTATGGCTTATCTAGTCTAATGACCTAACTTAGCTGGTCACTGCTGATTGGTCAGCGTGCGTTATGAAGATACATTTCCGATATGGCGGTGTTTTGCCAGAGGCGATGTAAAAAATCGATACAATAGCGATGTTATGGAAGGAACGTTTTCACGCATACTTCCCACTACTGGTGAAATCTGATTAACATGTTTTCACGAATCTGAACCATGAATCCTATTTTCATTTCGCTATTCTTATAATGCTCGTTCCAGTTGGGTCAACTCGACCTCATGTGGCGGTTTTCCCTTTATGTAGATCCTCCCAGGCCTCGGCGATCAAGCTATTATTTTCGGCATGCTAACATAGAGTCGGGAAGATCCCCTCCGACATTGGTGCCGTCTGGTCTGAGAATGAATGTCAGACTGTGTCTCGCCTCACTCCGTGGAGATCTATCGCGTTAATATTTAATTTGCCGCAATCAAATTTAGACCGTCTCGCCTCAGGTTCACATCCATGGCTAATGCATCATTGATGGTTCACTTGGCGATTCACGGAGAGTCCCCTCCCATGAAAATATTGTCGATCGTTCTCCAGTATGGCTGCCCAGTATTGGATAGTCAGATGTTCTGTTTTGTGAATGAGATACTTGTCTCGTTATCGTTGACAGAATCGAAGATCCTTTTAACTATAAAAGGATGTCCCTGTAGGTGTGATCGGTCGATCGCGGGCATTGTCGTTTTTTTTTTTGCGCCACACGGTCTGTTGTCTGTTGACAAGATGTTTGGAGCTGAAACATGTTACATGAAGCGTAAAAAATTTCAGCTGACTCCTCCCTACGCTCGTACAAAGTCCCAAATTGATACATGACTGATGATAGCAGCAGAATTGAGCACGTTGTTGCACTAATCGCGCGATCTGTTGTTTTATTTTAGACATATGAGTGATTTGTTTTCTTCCCTCCTCACTCTAGAACCCCGGACGCTGGCAAGACCATCCGCATTGACGAAATCTTCGACCCTCTTACCAACATCCGGGGCAAGAAGGGCGAGCCACCCAAGCGAATCCTTATCCGCGGCCAGCCGGGAATAGGGAAGAGCACACTCTGCCGCAAACTGGCCTACGATTGGTCCAACCCTGAAAATGAGACCGGCACTATCAAGAAGTTCAAGTACACCTTCCTTATTGAAGGACGTCACCTTGGGGGCGACTTGAAGAACGCGATGGCCGAGCAACTCCTCTCGCAGGGCTTCAATGATACGCCTGAAAATCTGTGGAAATTTGTGGAAGATAATCAGAACGACGTCCTTTTCATTGTTGACGGCTATGACGAGATAGATACTTCAGTCAAGTCCGATGTAGGGGACCTCATTAGTAAGAAAATCCTTCCCCAGTCCACTCTAGTCATCACCTCCCGCCCCGAGAGCACGAAAGAGATTTCCCGCTCTGTAGACAAATCGCTGAAAGTAGAAGGTTTTAACCAGGAGAAGTCGGCGGACTTCGTTAACAAGCACTTCCACGTGACGTCTCCAAACACGGAGCACGCTCCTGACGTCACGGAAAACCTTGTCGCTGCCTTGAGAAGAGATAAGAACCTACAGCAACTCGCGGCCTACCCACTCTGTAATGCCTATCTCTGTGCTCTATGGGAAGACACAGAGGGCGATGTCCCCACCACAAAGTCGTCTCTCTACGATAGGCTGAAGATTGTAGTCACCAGGCGGTATTGCCTTAAACAGGGCGTCCCTCTCCCAGCTAAATCTTCAGATGTCCCTGCTCAGTTTAGGTCCTACTACCGCGCCCTTGGCGAACTTGCCTACAATGGTGTGACAAACAACAAGGTTTTGTTTGACAAACCTTTGGTGCTACACAAGGTAAGAGACCCCCGAGTCCTGCAGATGGGTCTCCTGTTAGAGGAGCACTCCATCGCCCGGACCAAGCGGCACGAGTATTACCGCTTCCCGCACAAGGCTTTCCAGGAGTTCTTCGCCGCTCAGTACCTCTCCGAGATGTCCGAGTACGTGCGAAGTCCTACATACCCCAAGCTGGTGAAGGACCGTGTATGGCGGGACATTGTCCTGTTCCTACCCGGTGCCCTCAAGCAGCAGCCTCGAGATCTCATCCCTCTTTTCAAGGCCCTTTCAGAGTACAACAACACCAGAAAGTCCACCTACTCAGACGTCGGCCAGTACAGGCTGAGTCTCGATACTTTGTTTGAGGCAGAACTGCAGGACACGTATTCCACAATTGTTGCACCCTCCCTCCCCAGTCTCCTGACGGAAAGTCATCCAATCATAGAGGGTGTCTCATCCCCAACCCTCCAGGGCCTCGCCTGCGTTCTTAAGCAGAACAATATTGATGTCAAAGAATTCCGTTTCGGCGTTTGGACCGAGAAATATGACCAAAATTGCGACACGTTGACAGAGGCCCTGAATGATAACCAAACGGTAGGGAAGCTAGTCATCGCCGCTTGCAATGAAAACGACGTCGTTGAGTCTGTCAAAGACATCCTGGCTCGGCTTGCCGAGAGGAACAACACGGTCAAGAGCCTTCAGATCATCGACTACAGCTACAAGGGACCACTCAAGTACGACGAGAGGATAGAGATGCTGAGGAAAGTGTGTACCATCGAGGAGATCAAGATCGACTCGGCGGCCAGAGTGTGGTACCCTGGTCTGCCACAGAACCCCAGCGAGGCCCAGCACACCATCAGGAGCACGCCCATGACCCCCATGAGTACAGACTAGGTCAATGAGTGAATGGTGGACGTGTGACTTTTGGTTGAATTTGACTTAGTCTGAGCTACGACATCAACCACGCTCATTCACATTGGTCACGTCAGCCAAGGTCAAGGATGTTAATTACCATCTTGTCATTGGTCATATTCCGCACTTCTAGTCATTTTTCACATCATGCGTGTATGACAGCTCCCATCGCTATCACTGTTGAGAATTAGTAGTGTACAAGACAACAGTCTCTCCTGATGCATAGGAAACTCAATGTGCTAACTTATGCTGCTTGTGATACTGGACCATTCAATAGCGTATAGTCAAGGAAACGACAACACAAAAGCTTTCAACTAACTACTCAATGCAGATCGCTGGAAAAATGACGTTAGCTTCCGTGAAGTTCTTGTGGAAACAGCATGTTTGTCTGTGTCACGCAGTTGAATACAGCTCGGTGATATTTTGTGGCCGTGCTGTCAATTGTATGTCAAGATGCTTCAGTTCAAGTGATTGTACATTCTGCTCACCGTATAAGACATTAGAACGAATGTTTGTGTAAACCAGATTTTGCACATTGGAACAATGCCGTTAGAACAATGCCGTTAGCTGAGTCTAAGGAAGGTAGTAATAAAGTGCGTATTCTCTTGTACATGGATTGGGTTTTCTTACCTTCGCAGTGGACGTAACGGTATGTAATGAGAGTGTACAAACATGTCGAACCAGCTCTCTGTATTGTACTGTAAGATGGATTATTGTCACATGTGTATAGTTGGAAAGCGTGTAGTCTACCAAGCCGCTTTTTACACCCAAAATGTCTACTGACTGTGAAAAAGACGAAAGCATCAGTCTAAAATGTTCATTTACAATTTGATGGGAGAAACTGATTGCATACAGTAACGTGGGGGCTTTGCAGTATAAAGACGCCCTCTTGCGACACTATGTAACTGTTGCACAGTTACGCGTTCTGTTTTTGTGAAGAAAAACTTGCTGTGTTGACAAAGTTGCGCAAGTAGTTGAAACCTGCAACATCTGTAGTTAGTGCCGTGATTTCTTTTTGTTAAGTTCTGTGGAATTTGTTCGCGTAGGCCACGTGTTTAACGTAACTGCAACTTTGGACGATTTTTGAGGTCCGTGATAGAAATTCAAGCAGACGTGAGATGGATACAAGAGAATACAGGGAATAGCTGTAGAGTAAGGATGATAAACTTGTTCATAGATGAAGTTTTGTTAACCGTTTTGTTTTTGTATGAGATATGTCTACCTTCGCACTAGTATTGAGAGCGTTGTGGGGTTAATCACTATATTGAGTATGAATATCTTTAATTTTGCCATGTTGTACCATAATGGCCTTCTGTATATGGAATGTCCGGTGGACAATGTGTAAGACTGCAGTGAGGAATGCTACAGATGCATGGTGAATAGAAACGACGCTGTGACAGCAAATTTTGCAAAAAAGCCGCTATAACTGTACTTGTATACATGTAATATGAATGTATGCCGCAACTGGAGATAATAACAATAAAGAGTACTAACCTTACGATGAGTCGGTGTTTTATTTGTACCTTCGCTAGAAGGTTATGTTTTCGGTAGCGTTTGTATGTATGTTTGTGGATGGACATCATAAGTCTCGAAGGCCTGGATTGATTGTACATGTATATAAATATTTAGTATGTGGGTAGATCTTGACGATGCCTGAGATTTTCATTTACTGCAGTGAAACTTCCGGTTTTGATATCTGCAGTGCTGGACATGCGGAGCTGTGGATTGGTAGATAGCTCTTGAGTCAGAGGGTAAAGGTTTGGGTCCTCTAGTGGCATTTTTGGGAACTGCAGTAGCTGTTTAATTTCAGACTTTGAAAGAGAATAATTCAAGATGGGGCTGACGGATCGTCATGATTTTGATGTGTGTTTCTTGATATAATTTGATGGGAGCGGTACTGCGGATCAGAGCATGATTGGGTGTGTAATCCAGACTAAAATGTATAGATACTAGTATGCAAACTTAAGTCTAAACACCTTATAGATCCAGAAATACCTGAAAGTCAACCAATTTGAACCATACCTTACCTTAGACGTTAGTTCCTCCCACAACATCGTATGGTACATGTATTGGTCGGCAAAAGGCACTAGTTGACATGAGAAGGATCTATTTGTAGACACAGGGCGAGGAGCGCAAACGTGTTGTGCAAAAATCAATAATAAACGTTTTCAATGCGTCACTCTAAAAGATAAACAGTATTTCAGGAAGATATTCCTTCAAAATGTTTAAAGTAGAAAATATCTATTTGCTCGAAGTGATGCTGATTTTTGGTGCGAACAGAAAAACTTAGCTGGGAGAGTTGCCATTTGAAATGTGGCCGATAGGGGGCGAGTGTGAACTGCGTCGCACAGGTAAGTTGCCTCTGGTTAACATCAAACTAAATTTAGTAAACAAATGTTCTTCTGTCAGAGCTAATGAATATTGACTGATGATATCAATTGTTACAAAGATATTTGCCTCTCGGCTTTTTCTAAAGTTAACATGTCGTAAGAACTTGGAAAACATCGTAGAGATACAAATCACTACAATCATGGTTTCGACGAAAAAAGGAAATGGCCGTTTGTTGACAATACTTGGAAAGTTCAGTCCAGTCAAAAGTTCGCCACAACAGCAGGGAATCACGCTCCACTGCATTAGGGATATTTCAAAAGTTGTCTGTCCGTACACGCCTGGCTGCTTCATTGGGATAACAATTCAACAGGGCAACACGAGAAGCACAAAAGCTGAGAAACTGGTTCTACAGCATCGCATGCAGGTGGCGGGCTTGCTTGTCGCGACCTCAGCCTACAAACACAGGCTTTTGCACATTCTTACAGCTCAAAAAGTTCACGAAAAAGCTCTATAAGTTGTTTGCAAGATTCTTACTAGCTTGCTGAACGATTCTCAACTTCCTCAGGAGTCCCCCGGAAGACTGAGTGTTAGCCAAGACTGTCCACATCTCGGTAGGTAAGTGATTTTGTTACCATGTGTTGTGTTTGCCCTGCCCCCGTTTGGTTGACCCCTATATCGACTAGTGATAAACTACAGAAGTGTCAGGTGCGCTGGAACTGCTGACCCTTGAACAAACATGGCACAGGACGGGCGCGTCTATGCGTAAAAGTCTTAGTCAACAACAAACGTGTCTGTGACTCGAATTCTTGATTTTACCGACATGTTTTCAGTTTACATACACGAGAGGTAATGGGATGTGTCTTCAGCCTAGACTTGTGCCAGAATGGGGCAGAAGGGAAATATTTACGAGTGAGTGTTTTAAAAGGGGACACAATATTTTATAAACAGCATTCCAATGAATATACAGTGTATAAAAACGTTTCTCAACATTTGATATAGCGCTAACCTCACGCTGCAAACCATGTCAAACAGCATGTAAAAGTTTGGTCGACTCGCATGGACGGACGTTGGTCTGTCTTACGTTTCTTAAATGATGAGGTCACAGCATGGAAATTTTATAGAGGACATCAGCGCGCGCATTGATTGAGTCATCTTTGCCCCATTTTCCCCTCTTGTTGAAGTTATCTTTGCCTCTCTTGAAGGAAAAGAAAGACATTTTCCTCTCCTGAGATTGTCAACATGACAAGAAACTACGTAAAATAGAAACATTTGGTAGTCTTCATTGTACTTGTATAAGTAACACTTAGTCTAGTGAGGTAGCAATGAGTGCAGTTGTAGCAGTTCCTTCAATTCTCGTTACAACTTTTTTGTCTCGAGCTCTATTTATGTCAATTTTGGCACCTTGTGTTTTTTTAACTAATCGTTTTCTCGCTTATGTATTAGATGTTGAGTCTACCGAAGACAGCATCCATAGAGTTCTTTTGCTGTTGTCTTTTAATTTCTTTACGCGTCACTGTCAGGATATTCAAACTTGCGTTTGTTCCTAAGTTTGGATGGGGAAATCAGACGAGTGGCGAACCACGATTTCAATACTAGTATTTAGATGAAAGATAAAAGGTACAAGTTGACATAACATTGTCAGGTTTTATCCCCACCTCAATACACACCCACCTCCCGTACCCCCCACATGACCCCAGCTGTCTCTACCTACTACTACTAGTGCCTTTGTTCGTTTCTTGGAAGGTTCGTTGTTTCGTGGGAATAGTGTTCAAAATCAACGTCGCTCCGCATCTAGCCTAGTCAGTCAGGCATCTCACGTAGGAATCCAAACTGGGTCACAGGAGATAACATCAACAGAAAATACATTTTGAAGAAACCTGATATATGATTTTGATATTGATACTAATAATTAACCTATCTGTTGAACAGTCGCAGCCCACTTTCTCTGCAGGCTTCTCAAAAAGCACATCAAACGTCTTATTTACATGTTAACAGATTTTGTTTATCAAATATCAACACTCGTTTCGCCTCCGGCACATTCTCGGTAGAAGACCTCACTGGATAATTATGTCTCCAAAAACCTGCCCTATGAACCGTACCTGCTTGAGGTGGGTTGGGCCTGCATCTCTGTGAACTTATACCCAACCGCCATCTTGTTCTGTTGTGTCAACTCTAGCGTCGGCACCTGTCAGGAAAGCCAAGAAATCAAGGTATCTGAAAAACTGCGTTGATAATCACTTTATGAAGAGAGCCCATTTGTAAAGAGATTGAAATGTGTCCTCATTAGTTGCGTTTAAGGGACTAGTTTGATATATACTATTCTTTTTTGTTCTGCCGATCTCTCACAAAATACATATATGAGTACCAAGGGAAAAGTCAAGTGTGACAAACAATAACCTACCCTAAAATTGTCGGTCAGCCCTAATTGCTAGGCTACGTTGCATGCATGGATACGGTGGTGAAGAAAAGGTGGTAGCCAAAATGTCTCGGAATGTTTTGAGTCCAGTATGTTCGTTAACGATTGTAGTGGGCTGAGATTGCCGAGACTCGTTATTTCTATTGTACAGGAGGGATTACCAAAATTGAAAACAGAGTCGATAGTCTCACAGTATGATAAGCAAGACTGCATACTTTAAGTCATACTTAGAGCCTGCTAGTCTATACTACAGACCCAGACTACAGACTGTCTCTCCAAACAGTGCTTCGTAATGTCCCATCCCCTAATCATAATCATTGCTGTTAACCACTGCCATTCCAAACACTAGATGATACCTGTAATAACTTCCCAATGGCAATTGCAAGTGACATGCATATGAGAGTCTTTAGTTGTACATTATCTGAAAGCTTATGACTCGCTAGTTCTCAAGCTTGTACATGTATGGCATGGTTTTCAGGTTCAGATTCGCGAAAATTTTGTAGATTTTGATTGAAAATAAGATCAAAGGTAAGGAGAAATGCATTATCAGTACGAATTCATGGTTAAAGTATCAATGACGTTTTGTATTTTGGTGTTATGAGTTAAGTTCTGAATATTTTTCAGAAATGGGATTCAACACAGTTTCATTGTAACGCGTTGGCATTTATTTTGACGTGATAGAACAGTCATACAACAAGCGTTTACTTAAACATTGGATGCTGATCTCTATCGCAGCATGCCTCATCACCTGTATACTATACTATACATTATGAAGATAATACATTCCTCACAACTCTTTCCTTTCCAGACTTTACCTGCTGAGTTGTCCCCAGGAGCGCCACCATGCGGCCTCGTGTGAAGGCCAAGCTGGCGCACCACCGCGCCATGCTGGTGGGGGAGATGAAGCCCCTCCCCATGTTCGGCTCTCTCATCGAGAACAACGTGCTCACGCCTGCGCACTTAGACAAGGTCCTGCCTGGCGAGGAGAGAAAGGAACTGAATGAAAAGTGAGTGTTAGATGCTTTTCATAACATGCTATGGTGAACGATTGCCACAGATTTAAAGACGATTACTAAAATTGGCTAAAGAACTATACATAGTACTCCAGTTAAAGGACTAATCAATAGGTCATAGCTGCCAAGTGTTCTTGCTTCTTAGAAAGGTAGTGACGGATACGAGTCTTGAAACGTTGGAGACCATTTCACTCGGATGTTTCTGACAACACTATCCGGGAGCCTGTTCCAGGCACTACCTGTTGCGTGTATGAATGTCCTGCCAGATAAGTGCATGTGTTCTTCGAGAGTATGACATCATTGCCATGGTATAGCTTGTTTTTCATCAAACTCAAGTCATTATGTCGGCTGTTCATGAGCAGGTTGTTGGACATTATTCCGACGAGAGGCGACGCTGCTTTCACTGTGCTGGGAGAGGGACTGGAAGCGAGTCTACAGGGCCATCTAGCTTACCTCCTCGACCCTGAAGGTAAATATGTTTCTTCTTCTGTCATCCAGGCGATCTATGGACACAGAACGAATCTGCTCACTACTCAACATTACTTGCGTCAAACCCAACGTTTTACAAAGTTTTTCAGTAACATTAAAGATAAATTTACAAACTTTTTCATAATGTTTATCTGTTATCTTTCTGCATAAACGACTTGAGTATCCTAACACTGAAGCTGGTCCCCTCTTAGGTAAGGAAGATCCTGATGAGAAGAAGGAGGGAGAGGAAGACGGGAAGGACAAGAAAACATCACCGAAGAAGAAGATCGGACAGCTTACCAGACAGGTACGTGACTTTGTTGCACGGTGTTACATAACTGATACCTGTTGTTACATAACTGGTTGCCTGACATGTCGCCGTGCACTCATACATTCAGTAATACTTTTTGGGCCTGTTGCCAACGCATGGTAGGGAATGATAGATAATCTTTATTGACACGACTACTAAGTACAGCGACTTTCGTAAGGTCTACATGTATAAATATGATATCAGTTTTATCTAAAAATCATCAATTAATATCAGTATCCATGTTTTCTGAGACATTGTGGCTTTGAATCGCGATAAATTAGTATTCCAGTCCTATTTGTGTTGTCCTTACTTTGGCATACACAACTTTAACAAAATTTCATGTGATATCTGCACAAAACCATCCATTCAATCTTCATATGCGACTTGCTACACCTGGGTACGAAACGAGGGGCACGTTGATGACATTTTGATCACATTCCTTCTTGAGCAGATCTCGCGCATGGGCAGCAGGTCTTCCATGCGGCCGGAGTCACGTGACCAGCTGGCAACGCACAAGGCGACCCTAGTGTCCGAGATGCAGCCGCTACCTCTGTTCGGCCTCCTCATACAGGTGAGCACGGATGTACCTGTTGTCGAAGGAGCGATCACCTGGTTCTACAAGGTTGTCAAGAGAACAGGACAGCATCACAGAACAAAGACTGTCATAGAAAGTATAGTCACTGTTTTAGACAGAAGTCGACTTCCAATTCCGGCAAAGTTTGTCTTATTTTTTGTCTGGTAAAATCATTCTGACAAGTCATTCTACAACATTCTCTTTTGTTTTTGTTTTGTCTAGAACAACATCCTGTCACGTGACATGGTGGATAGTATCCTGTCTCCCGAAGACGAGAAGAAGATAAACGAGAGACTGGTGGACATCTTACCGGACAGGTCAGCTGACATGCGCCAACTTTAAGATGTGTAGCTAAAAGTTTTGCTGAAATACAGTATTTAAGTAATGAATCCTTTGAGCAATAAAGCTATTGAATGAGCTTAAAGTTTCCACAACTAACTGTGTGCTACTTTTGTTTTCGATCTGAAACTTAACGTTGTTTTTTTCCAGACCTGACTCAGCCTACAAGATGTTTATCTACGCGCTCCGGGGGAATGGGCAGGGTCAGCTGGTGGATGTGCTGGAGGGAGACATCAAACCTGCGAAATACAGGCGAGACTCCGACACAGGTACGTCTGCTCCTCGTTTGATACCATTTCATCTGTCCATCCATCCATCCAACCGTCCATCCATCCATGAATCCATCCATCCATGAATCCACCCATGAATCCATCCATGAATCCATCCATGAATCCATGAATCCAACCATCCATCCATCCATCCATCCATCCATCCATCCATCCATCCATCCGTCCATCCATCCATCCATCCATCCATCCATCCATCCATCCATCCATCCATCCATCCATCCATCCATCCAACCATCCATCCATCCATCCATCCATCCATTCATCCAACCATCCAACCATTTATCCATCCATCCATCCATCCATCCAACCAACCAACCATAACTATAGAGATAACAATATTTGTGCTCTCTTTTCAGGTGTCGATAAGAAGCCAGCCAGAATGTCCCGTGATTCTCTGGGAGCGGCTAAGACGGCGTTTGAGTCCGTGTACGGGTCCAAGGAGAACCTGTTGGATGACGGGAAGAAAAAGCCTGCCAACCCGGGGCCTGGCTGGCAGAGTACGGCCACCACACCAAATCGCGGCACAGGGTCCAGGTACAGTGTTACACAGTTCTTGAGTAGGAAAATGACAAACGGAAGAGGGTTAGATTCTAAGCAACCAAGGCATATATCATTTGTTTTATCATATGTCCTCCGTCGGTCAATATTGACCATGGTAAAACCATGAATGTACATCAAACCTACAACATCGAGTATACAAAGTCCTATACGCAAAAGGCAGTCTCTACCACATAAGTCACATCTGTATTCTGACTCAAGTCTATGACAAACTTCTTTCTACGGATCCGCTTTTCTTCTGTGCTGCACTTCGGCAACACACATGCGATTGAGTGCCAAAACAACAGCCTATATGATGATTCAATATCAATTCTTTTACAATAACTGATGAATAGATGGGAACAAGAAAAATATACTATTGCCTAGTTTAGAACCAATCACTCACAAATTACGGTGTTGTTGTAGACCATCGTCCCGACCAGCGAGTACAAGCAAAGACAGGACGGCGAGTCAGAGCAGTGAGGACGGCGAGACACCGAAGAGGAAACTGAGCGAGTACAGCGCCACTCCGCCCCGCCAGGAGATGGACTGGAAAAACGTGGAGAGAGACAATGAGGACCTACGGGTGGGTCAAGATATCTATGGTAGAACTAGAGAGAGGGGCATAGGTTGGGATGTTGATAGTAAAAAGAGCTTTACAGACTTGTATGTAACAAAATGTATGGCAATCTGTATATACATGGGAGCTAAACTAAAATTTATGTACTATTGCTTAAATGCAGCAACTAATCTAATCTAACAGTATAGACAATCTAGTTAATGTTATGTAATCTTCAGAACATTATGTCGATCAGTATAGCATTGTCTCGTTTTTGCGCGTTTTATATGAATTGGCCTACGTAGGTAGATATATGAACAGGACATGATAATAACATACTGAATATCTCTGTCTTGGTATGTGAAAGTTTGTTTGTGGAGTGGCGTACGTGCATTTACTGAAATCATAATCTATAATCACTGGAGCTCAATATCATAACTTAAGAAATAGAGGTAAGGCCTCTTGGAATGCTCTTGTTTTAAAGATTGTTCTCCTACTCTGTATGTAGCGGCGAAGGTCCTCCATAGACGCCCGGAATCTGACGATGATTCGGACCGGGATGAAGGTGAAGCAGCGGCAGCTCATCTTCGCCAACAGACCCGCTATAGTAGACTCCATACAGCTCGACTCTGTCTTAGACCACATGGTTAAGGTACGTAGGCATTGATGTTTACAAGTGTATAGAAATAAGTACGGTAGATGGCACCCAAGAAGACCAAGGATATGAGAACAATAGTTGAATGTTCAGTTCCATGAACAATAGAATATAAATTAGGATACTTTTTGTTGCCATTAATCACCTATTCGCAAATCAAAAGCTAGTGAACACAATGAAAACCATATGCCCATTTATTCCTCTCTCTAAAACGACCTGTTGTAGTCTCTACCAGACTAACTACACTGGCTATAGGAAGAATAGTTTTCCAGCCCGTGGAGTTTGGCCATTAGAGCTTTAGCGTAGACTGACTCCCTTGGCCAATTACCTTTTTTGCCGAATTCTACAATCTGTACCCCTGTTGGAAGATCTGGTGGAGGCTTATCAGTTTTTACGACTTTACGATCATCACCAACACTCCACAAAACAGATATCATGCGTTGTAGATGTAGAACTACACTCTTGTGTAGAGAAGTATGGTCAAGGCAAACGAACGTGTTTTTTCTCCTGACAGGAGGGTGAGTTTACCCAGTCGCAGGCGGATGAATTGCGGAAGATGCCGTTCCGCTTCTCCAGAAACTCCCGGTTCGTGGACCTGCTGCTGACCAAAGGCTCGCACAACTACAACGCGTTCTGCGACGCGCTGAAGGAGTCTGACCAACTGGAGTTGGCACGGGTCATGGAGCCCGGCAGGTGGACAGGAAAAGGTGCGCTTTTCTATTAGATGTCCTACTTAACTTCCATCCATATAAAGTCCACGTTACGCTGCTACAGACAGTACAACCTCGTTTATAATATCATAGAAATATACATATGAGTAGATCGAAGAAACTGTTTTTTAAACTCCTACATTGAAGAAAACAAGTTATTTTAGGGTTGAAAACGCTTCACATCTCTGAGGTATCTTTAAGGTAAAAATTGCAAGGCAATCTACCACAATCCATAGCCTACGTCTGTATGTAAAATATCTTTTGGGTTTTATGATACATGTACCAAAGGCATATGTTAAGATGAATATTTTTCTGTCCAGAATATTCTCCGGCGAAACTTCCCCCGCGGAAGGATGAACCCGTGGAAACCACTCCCAAGAAGAAGTGGAAGCCGAGTTCCCTCTCTGAGAAATCTCCGGCCACGAAACGGCGGGAACTGCAGGAGAAATACGGCGCTGCTGACAGCGTGCCAGATGTGCGTCTGGAGGCACTGAAAAGGAAAGCTAAGGAAAAGGAACTGAAAGAAAAGGCTGTTGCGACGGAGAAGGACAAGAAGACGATGAAAGATGTCGGTGTTGGGAAAACCCCTCCGCCGGTCAGAAAGTCGCAAACCGTGCCCCCTGTGGAGAAACATATCGAAACTGAGGAGACCAGAACTGAGAAACTGCCGACATTGGCAAAATCATTGGGCGAGGACCTAGATGGACTTGACACTAAGTCAGAACTACCAAAGTCCCCACCAAAAGACCGCAAAAGAAAATCTATCCCTGAACGGAGCGCGTTCATCATGAAACCAGACAGCCCTCCGCCCGAGGTAGATAGGAAAACACCTAGTCCTCCACCCAAAGTTGTCGAGAAAACACCTAGTCCTCCACCCAAAGTTGTCGAGAAAACGCCCAGCCCTACACGTGAAGTTGTGATGAAAACACCGAGCCCGCCACCTCAAGTTAGTCCTAATCTGAAGGCGGAAAAGAAGCAAAGAAGTTCTCCAGAAGACTTAACCTTCAGTCCTAAATCGTATGGAATAGAGTTAGAATCTCCATCCCCTGTGAAGAAACCAGTACCTTTAAAATCAGTCCCTAAAACTCCCAGTCCACCTCCTGAAGTTCTACTGGACAGTCCCAAAAGCCCTCCGAAGTCCCACTCACGTCCAACCGTGGAGCTCGTGTTTGAGGATGAGGATGAGGAAGTCGACGCAAGGCCAGTCACGATTGGTCAGGTGCTGGACGAGAGGAAGAGAAAGTTGGAAGAAATTCGGCTCAGGATGCAGGAGAGGAAGAAGAGTCTGAAGCGCGAGGATGAGGAAAATAATATCAAGATTGCGGCAGGGTCAAACAGTTCGTCCCCATTAAGTAATGGTGAGTCTGTGAAAAGCTCAGAACGAGGAGGATCGGAAGACACAGATGAAGGCGTGGACGTCACCACACCGCAATCTCCCAAACGCATACCACCTGCAAAAATAGAAGAAATAGGCAAGATATTCGGAGTATCGTCCAGGAGGAAAGCTTCCCCACCACCGCAAGAAGAGAGGATTCCATCGCCACCTCCGTACAGGGCGCCATCCCCACCAGCGTCACCGCTGAAAATGCGACCAGTCTCGCCCATCATAGAAGCCTCTCCCCCTCCTTCCCCACCACGGGCCCGTTCACCTTCCCCGCCCCTACGGGCCCGTTCGCCTTCCCCGCCCCTACGGGCCCGGTCACCTTCCCCGCCGCTACGGACCCGTTCCCCTTCCCCACCGCTACAGACCCGTTCCCCTTCCCCGCCCCTACGGGCTCGGTCGCCTTCCCCGCCACTACAGGCCCGTTCGCCATCCCCGCCGCCTCGGGCCCGTTCACCTTCCCCGCCGCCTCGGGCCCGTTCGCCATCCCCGCCGCCTCGGGCCCGTTCACCTTCCCCGCCGCCTCGGGCCCGTTCGCCTTCCCCGCCGCTACGGACCCGCTCACCATCCCCGCCACGAAGGCGGCGTTCGCCTTCCCCACCACGAAGATCGCCATCACCACAGCCTGTCATTCTCTCGCCTGTTAGAGTTCCCTCTCCGCGACAAGAAAAGGACACCAGCCATTCATCCAGGTACAGTAGCTACAGAACATGCTGTTATAGCGTAATCATTGAAATGACACTACCGTCCATACATGTACGATAAAGAGTTAAGTAAACGAGTCATAGATAATCACATTTCGGCTAAGGACCTAATTTTTATTTCTACAAGATGAGCAATGCCGTAACGTTAAGACATTTTTTCTACAGCTCTACAGAGGACGAAGGTATCGTTTATGGGGAGACATACGGAGTAGAGTACGAGCTGGTTGAAGAGGAGATCCCGGGAGAGGTCCACCTGGTCCAGTACGACTATACACCCCCCTCCCCACCTCCTCTGCACAGGGATGACGAAATCTTGGTCTCCACCACCCCTCAGAAGAGCAGCGCACCGCCTGTGAACAGAGCCCCGTCGCCCCCAAAAGAGAACGACTACGGCATCATCTTTGACTACCCAGAACTGGTGACCATCAGAAACGTCCCCAGTGACCGTGTTCCACCACCCTCTCCACCAGGACAGACCGTCATCGCGCAAGCAGAACCGGTTAACAGCATGCCACCACAGCGCCCCAAGCCCCCGCCCCAAAATGACTATGGTGTTCTTGTCGACTATCCCAAACTCAGCGCCAGGACCGCATCCAGTACCCATGCACCTCCACCACCCCCTTCATCCATCACTAACTCATCCAAACGGTCCACCCCAGAGAGCTACATCTCAGAGGATTTCCCGCCGATGATGATGGAGCCATCTGAGGTAAAACAATTTCCTTCGTGTTAAAACTTTAACCGGTTTTAGTCTATTTTGCAAATGTTGAATACTGGTAAAAAGCAATCTTCATCATTTTCTTTTCTGCGTAATGATGGCATTGTTACAGTAATGTACCATATTGGTGATGGCAATTTGTGTAACTGGAATGTTTCCTTTGTTGTCCCATGTTCAGTTCAATGCCTTGTCGGCGGGCACACCATCGCCAGCACAGTACAGCCCTGTCGTCGCCACGCCCAGCGGCCAGAAGAAGAAGCTGGGGGTCAGTCAGGAAGTCTACAAGTCCCTCAACTCACTGACAGACCTGAGGAAGACCAACGGCAAAGAGCGCAGGCGCAGGAACACAGACTCACCTCCTGTCATTGTGGATCAGGTGTACGGCAGACCCATTAAGGTGACGATTTGTTTCTCCAGTTTCAGTTTTCTGTTATGATTTCTCGCAAGTTTTAAAAGTGGCTTAGATGGAAAAAAGGAAAGTAGGATACGACTGGAGCCGATGTAATGGCCGAGCGGGTAGAATGTTCGCCTAGCACTCGGTAGGTCGTGAGATCGATCCCCAGCCGAGTCATACCAAAGGCTTTAGAAATGGTACATGCTGCTTTCTCAGTACTAATGAGGGAGTCTCAGAGTATGGGAGTTGAAGACAACACTACCAACTGACTATCCCCCAGTTGTAGTGGCTTACACAGATGTGTGGCCCAAGGGCTACAGAAATTGAGATGGATGCTGTTACAGATGCACAGGCAACTTTAACTCAAAGATACGACTACAACATGGTAGGTGTGTAGAATTGTTTTCTAATGACGAAGTGTGTTCAAACAGGTCCTGCCGACCACCATGGATAACATCACCCCTGAGACGGAGCGGCAGATGAAGGAGGCGGCTGTACGTATCGCTAAGAGCGAGCGGCTGCTGCAGGTGATGAAGCAGCTGTCTGACCGCACCCTGAGTCACGCCTGTCAGTGTGAGAAACTGGAGGACCTGGCGGACAAGGACATGGCAGAGCTGGTACAGACTGGCACCACCGTGCGGCCAGGTCAGTTTCTCATAGTCTGTGCAACACAAACTCTGCTGTCCGGGGCTGTAACTGGCCCCTCCCCGCAGAGTTTGTGCTCCTCGTGCCATAAGCCAGGAGGCCGGTGGATGTTTGGCCGGCTGCTGTAAGCGCCATTTAATCAGGCTAAGTTTCTCACACCGCAGCGCACTTCGTATGATACTTCGACTTGCTAATGTTTTGTCACTATTGTTTACAACAAACTTTCATAAAATCTACAGGGAGTTGGAAGGGGAATGCTAAGTCACAGGTACTCTGAGTCGAGCCCTGATCATCACATTTGAATGTCTGCTAACCTCGCTGTCAGATACATGCATGTTAACACATAGTAACATTCTGCAGCTGGGGATGGAATCAACATGTACATTTTCCTCAAGAAAATACATTCACCTTCTCTACCTCCATTCAAGGGAGTTGAAAAAGGAACCCCCTTGCTCCATTTTTTCCCAGAACGTACAAATCGGGTCTGAGCAGTATTGGTAACAGTTTCAGAACATTTACTTGTGTTTTTTAAATGATCCTTCCTTAAATCTCATCCTTATCTTCAACAGGAGGAGACATATTGATAGACAAGCTGTCAGACGAACTCCAGGACTTGTACAAACAGAGGCCGGGCGTGTTTAACAAACAGCCGGGACCCTGGTACATGAACGTCAACACGGCCATGCGGGACACCTACAACACTCTCATCATACACCTGGTGCACATGAAGGCTTCTCTCAACGACTTGAGCAAGGCTATGGAAGAATACAAGAAAGGTAAGCAGGTGTCATTTCTTTTGCCTATTGTCTTAAACGTGAATATATAATCTAATCAATTTGTTTTTACTGATTCCTTGAAGGAAACTACTAATTGCTGTCTACCCAAAATGTGCATGTATGAACATTAAACGCACAAAAATCATAAAAGCGCAGCGGATTTCGTTTAATAGAGTTACAATGTATTCACCATTATAAATGAGATATCAAAGCATAAAGAAAAGATATCATGACATTTCAGGTAGAAAGTAGAAAGGTTATTAATACAACGACTCAATACAACAAATCAACTAGAGTTCGGCGACCTCATACCTCCATGAAAATTAGAGCTTTTGTTAATTTCATGCAAATGACTTAACATTAACATGATTTATGCATAGTGTTGTTCATCATTCAATAACGCAAAGTACACATGTCACAAGTAAAATTCCCAATTCAAATCATTAATCAAATTGTTGTGCAATTTTTGCATAAATTATGCAAATACGTTCCGCATTTGCATATTTGATATCCGCATATGTTCCACCGATTATAATTGACAAGTGTTATATTTATCGAAGTCCAGTTATTGCAAACAATGAAATTATACAATTTCCTCATTAATTATGCAAATCAAGTCCTTATTGGCATAAAATGCATATCATTATGAACATCTTTGTCTAAGCTACCTGCATACCTAAAATGCGGGCAATCCGCCATTCCTTTCTGCAGTTATCCTCTTTGGGGTGTCTTGACAAAAACGCTCCTGCAGTTCTACGATTGAATGTTACGGGACTGAAACTTGCCCCACTTTGTCATGACGCTAAAAGCTATCTACCACCCAAATGTCACGGCCATATCACGTACGGGACAAGAGATACATTGAAAAAACTGCTATGATAGAATATTCTCATTAATTATGCAAATGTACTCCTATTTTGCATAATCAATATTTTATCTTGTACAACATTGTCTAAGGTGCCTACATACCAAAAATCATGAAAATCCGGTGTTCCCTTCTTGAGTTATCCTCCTCAGAAGTTTTTGACAAAAATGCCCCTGCTATCCCAAAACTAGACGCTAGGGAGCCCAAACTTATGTCATTTTTTCCTGAGCACAAGAGCTATCTAATACCAAAAAATCGTGACCATAGCTTGTTCAGAACACCGAGATAGCAAAACCGGAAGTTGCGCTGCAGTACCAAGGTCACGCACCAGGGGCCCCAAAATTGACCTTGACCTTCGTCTTCTCAACCCCTACCCACATACCAAATATCATCGTAGTCCATCAAGAGGTTCTCAAGTTATGATGTCCACAAATATGCGGACACACAGACACACACACACACAGACACACAGACACACTGAAAACTATACCTCCATTTTTTCATGGAGGTAATAAAGCAGATACTCATTTTCCGTCTGTCTACCCAAAAGGTTTAAAGGAGTCAAAGAAAAGATTACGGTGAGGTGAGTGATCGTACATACAGGGGTACTGCCTGGTGCGATCCGCCATTTTGTCACAAGGTAGCTTGGGTAATGCTGTGACGGGAAACAAGCGGGGCATGCGCAGGTGCTAATATGCAAATTACAAACCAACCTTATCGGCAACAGCTTTCCTCAATTGCTGAGCACAAAGGGTCGGAGGTTTTGCATACATGGTCTCAGTGGTGTTTGTAGAAAAGAGTCAGCTTCCTATGTATAATATGCAGTGCTAAAACTTAACGAAAGTTTGTTTTACAATACATTATCAAAATATGGCTCATGTTTTTTTCACAGATAATCAACTGAAGAATGCGTACCTGGACAAGCGCAAAGAAGATGATCACCAGCAGTGAACCAGTCCTGCCATGGACCTTTGACCGCTGGTGTCATAGCGGCTGTATCTTCTCATACCATTTATAGCCTCCAACATCCAGGTTTAGGGTCGAGGCATGTAGTTAGACGGTTTTTTTTAGTAAAATAGACATTGATCGATAACCACTGTACATAACCAAGTTCACAAACCCGAGATGATTGCTACTGTACAAACATGCTGTCTAAGTCCGGCTAATACAATTTCCACCTCACCGATACGAATGACAAGGGTCTATTGACTATGACGAGTAGATGATGGAAACTAAATGGGACAACACAGACAGTAGGGTAGATTTTACAAAATCGGGTCCATATTGATAAGGTGGATTCGATTGAATCTCTATATTTTTGTCCAGTTCACCTGTTTCAACTGACATTGTTAGAAAACGTGTCAGTTGTATATTTATATAAACCTGATAAACGGAACGATAAATGAAGCAATTGTTTTATATGTGTATTATTCTGTGTGTGTATGCTTTACAAACCTACGTAACACTATATATGTATCACGATCAGTTACTACGCAAGAGTTGGTTTCTAAGGTATAGCTTTTCTGTTATAAGTGTAGAAAAGAGGACATCGTGATCAAGAAAGGTGGCATAGATATAGTATCAGGGAGGGAATAGTGAATGATGATGTTGATGTGGCTAGCTTGGAGATACCGAATGAAATGTTTCGTCCCGTGTTCTGAACTCAGGGTAACACGTGCCCTTGTGTTTATAGCTAATGTGTTTATCTCGCATACTATGTACAGAAAATATAGTCGTCAGTAGTTTTTCTTATTACTTATTTTCTTTGATTGTTGTAGTGGCAAAGGTGATGATTAGTCACGTGATACAAAACCAGTGAATCTGCCACATACGGAGTATCGATATCTTGTAGGTGGTGTGTGGAATGTTATGGGTTTAAGTACGCTTCCAATAAAAAAAAGTCCGCAAACAGAGTTCATATATCTTCATATCAGCTTTTATAAAGCTTTTGGTGGCTTCAAATTGACATTCAAGCAATCTATTACAAACCTGAAATCAGATTCTTTTTATACTGGAATGAATAATCAGAAATAAAGTTACTGCTATGTCGAAATGCCTGCATTTCCAATTGTTTTGAATGGATGTCGTGTATGTGAGTGACGGATTCAATGAAATATCTATAGGGTTCAGGTGTTACTTATAGATACAATGCGCATGTATATTCAAACTGTAAATAAACGGGGCTGGGCTTTTTTTTATAATTCGGCTGTTTTGCCACGTAGAAAACTCTAAACGACATGGCCATTGGCAAGACCATTTTGTCAACAGTAAAAAGTCACATTGACAGAGAGAGGCACGAGGATCTTCAAAGCTGCCGGCAGCATGGCAGAATGCACAGGAATTAGTTTGAATCAGTGTAGCCCTCTTTGGCGAATTGCTGTTGTGGTTTGGCTGTAGTGTGTTGGTATGATCGTAGATTCCAGCACCAATTGAGTCATGCTTTTTTTATTTATTTTTTAATCTTATATCTGTACCATCTTGCAGGATTATTCTCAATGCTTGACTTAGGGTTGGCAGGGTAATATCCATCGAAGGTCGTAAGGCATGCTGTGATTGGCTCCTAACAAATTTAATCCTGTCAATAGTGCAAAACTTATCGACAAGAAAATCCGTTCAATAGTGACAAGAAATTACTTCATAAGAACACCCTGTCATTAGCCCTTGTCGACTCGGAGATTTGCATTGCATCACCTGCCACTTGGAGCGCATTCTAGTCCCAATAACACTCCTAATGTGCAGTGTTTTTAATTTACAAAAGTTGAAATACCACCAGGCAAACCTCAAACAAGTGACACCTTACTGCATCAAAGTATTTTGGCTTCATGGAGTCATGAGGTACTACAAAATCGAGTGTCATTTGAGACCATTTGACACAACTACAAAAGTGTCAAACTACAAGGATATTGCATCCCACTTGACACAAGCTGTCCTGGACGTAGCCTCGTCATGACAACAACATCATCATAATGATTCGGATGAGACGCAAATGGTCCCGGATTCCAGTGTAGTCACCTGTGATAACCTCTCTCTCTATACGACATTTTGCCCTTAAACCCCCCCCCCCCCCCCACACACACACATACCTTGACCTACTACTAGAAGAGAAACACGATATCCATTTCCACCTGTTACAGTCAAGGTCCAACACTCAACAGCAATGTTAAACTTTGGTGCGTCGAGACACAGCTGTATTTATTTACATTAAACAACATACCACTATCTAGTTTGTGTTTATCATCTACGGGGTCCCAGAGGCAACATTGTCTGTCGGGGGCGTGGGGCACCGCGAGTCGTCCGACCTGCTCGGTTGGTTGCTTTGCACATTGCATTGCACGGGGTTGGACTAGGGAGCAGGTCTCAGCATAATCAACAAACAACTGAAAAGAAAGTAAGCACATTCTGTTCCTTTGACTTCCTTGGTATGTAGCAGACGTGAGAATGCGTATCTATCTTAGTAGCAGCACATGTATAGTCAGGTAGTAATTGTCATTTTAAGTTGATGTTGACTAAGATATCTCAAATGATAGGCTGGGGCCAATATGGCGGCTGCGGCGGCTCGGTCATGCATGAAAAGTTGTCATTCGTCTCGTTCGGGTCAGAGATTGTCTGGCTGTCTGTCTTCTGTCCTGCTGCCTTGTTTACTAAAACATTCCATCGCCCATAATAATGGAGTGCCTGTTAGAATTGACAGCCAGTATCAAGACTTGTTTAAAGTTTTTATGATGGCACTCGTGGCGGCGAGACAGACTACAGAGCAGGGCAATTATCTGGTAAAGTGTGACAACTTTAAGACAATATGCATAGACTTATACGAAGTACTTTTATCTAGATTCTACAAATTTCCTTTTCATTATACACCATCACCCTCGTTGTAAGTACGCCAGAACAGAATAGCACCAAACTTTTGCTAATAATTTAAACTGAGACTGCTAACAGTAAATATTCTGATTGAAGCCAGGGATACGGTAGGCTCATTGTACACTTCACTGCCTCTATCAGAAATTGCTACTAATTGCCACACACACACAGACACGGATACACACACGGACGTATATTAATATATATATATGTGTGTGTGTGTGTGTGTGTGTGTGTGTGTGTGTGTGTCCGTATGTGTAGACACACACACACACACGCGACACAAACACGCATGCCCATACACGTGCGCCGGTACACACAAGCACATGCACCCCCACACATGTACAGTTAAACGTAACCATTGAATCTGCAAGTTTATAAGTACTTAAATGCCACTTTGGATATACATGTATAATACCCAAGTACACAGTTGATACTGTGCATTACTGAAGTTTGGTTGACCAGACTTTAAGGAAACGCTCTAATTTCAGAACAGACGTCTAGAGAACCGCTACCACCATGAGGGACCGGATCAAGAAGAAGCTGGAAGAGGCCCGTGAGCCGCTGGTGAGGGAGATGCAGCCCCTGCCGGTGTTTGGGCTGCTGTTCCAAAACGGCATCCTGACGTCCGACCAACTGGACGACATCCTGCCGCACAAGGAGCGGCTACAGCTGAATGAGAAGGTTTTGGACGAGCTGCCCGAGAAGGGAGACGAGGCCTTCAACGTGTTCACGTTTGCCCTGAACGAGCATCATCAGCCTCAGCTCAAGGAACTGCTGGAGAAAGGTACGGGAAGGGGGATAGATATGATACACACAAAATATGCACTCTGCACTATAGCTAAATAACGTTTTATACTATTATAGGATGACTATTCTTTGACCTTTCAAGTAGTAACTAGCAAACACAGGCATCGTCACCAATGTTACCATGTTAAAAATTGATGTTAAAGCAGACATTAGTCTCTCATTAGCATTTTGCATGCTATTGGGCCTGATGTTGTGTTGTAATGGTAAGGTTTACTGCCTTTGCTTATACTTGCTTGTCGTTCACTGTTATATTTGAAGTGTGTATTCAGCTCCTATTGGGCTGCGTGTGTAATAGGCTGGTGTAACTATTATTCTCTCTATCTCTTATAGATCCTGGTGTGGGATCGTCCCATGCCGACAAGGGTAAACAGCTAGCTCTAAGCGGGTATTAGTTGGTGTGGTTTTAGCAGCAAAGGCAACAGTTGGTTCGGCTAGTGTACCTTTGTGAAGTTTGGTTCATGTTCTTGGTTTCTAGCCGCATCATGTTTCCAGGGCTGACTTCGAAATGATTTGATTCTAGTTTTTATACTGGAAGCGACATTAGTAGATTAATAATTCTCTCCCAGCATTACACGTACCCATCCCAGTGGTGCGTTTGACCGTTTTGAATCCGTTTTTCGTCTCTTATAAATTTATACTGAAAGCACATTGGATTTGAACCACAATCTCAAACTTTCATTATACTATGCATTGGTTAGTAAGTTGGTTGACTGGTTGGTTGTTAGTTGATTGTATGGCTGTTTTGTTGACTGATTTACTGGTTGAATGATTGATTGGTAACTCTACGAGCACTGATTGGTTAATTTTAACTCCCCACAGAGTACGATCCTCTGTACCCGACCTCTCCAGAGCCAATAACCAAGCTGATCGGCACGGTAATTCATTCATTCATTCATTCATTCATACATTCATTCACAATGTAAAGGCTTGTTAACGCCTGGGCTAATTACTTTGAGACCTTGTCCACTTCCCTTAAATGCCACATATGTATACATGATAGAGAGCAAATATTCATTGTGGAGGAATACGCACATTATTCATATTTTTTGTCAGCATCTCAGGCACATTACTTTTTGTTCTTTTTGAGACCTCACTTACGGATCATAAGTGACGATCCCTTCCCTTTCCCCAACAGATTCCTCTGTCCAAGAACAAAATGAGCCCGGCTCTGCAGGACCGCCTGGAACAGCGCCGCGAGCGGATCGTGAGCGAAATGCAGCCGCTCACGCTCTTCGGCCTGTTCCACCAGAATAAGGTCTTTGATCTGGACGATATGGACAGGCTCCTGCCTCCGGGAGAGCGTGAGAGGGTCAACAAACGACTCTTGGATGTCCTTCCCGAAAGGTACGATTATCACTGAATGGTGATGATATCAAGTGCGTATGTGGCGTCGGGCGTGGCGTAACTGAGTTCGATCCCCGCCGTTCCCCCGACGTTGTGCCCTTCGGAAAGGTACTTTACACGACCTTCCTCATTTCACCCAGGTGTAAAAATGGGTACCTGACTTCGGTCGGGGAGGTAAAAGACTACATTTACCTTCTATCTGTACTGTATATGTGGCACTGTTAATATAAGTTACAAACTTGAGTGCAGTGCCACATTGCCCTCGTCTGTCCGAAAGCAAATAGGAAAAAAGCGTATCTAGAATCGATACGTAGACTCTTGTTACGATTGACCCTTATCTTGATCTTACTACCTATATTACAGAGATGACCAAGGGTACGACATCCTGAAGTTTGCCCTGGAAGAAAGTGACCAAGGGCATCTGCTGAAATACATGGGCGGGCAGAGGACGCAGCCGACCGGACCACGAGCAGGAGATGTGCCTGGTATGTTGGATATGCGATTAATAGAGGCAAATAAGTTGACAGTTGACCGACTTGCAAGATATAAAAGTCAATGTATTTCCCACTGTAATTATGACTCTGGTGAGCTCTCCCCTAACCCTACCCAGTTAGAACCCTTTGCCAGGTCATCACCATCCATAGCTTATCTTCGTCTCCGTGTATGTGCCAATTCCATTTAGTTGAGAGCTCAGACAAGGAGTAGAGGGGCTTTCGTCCAAGAAAAGGTGGCACCGGTGCTGTAGTTGGATGGTTACCGGCTTTTGGCTCATCAGTAGGCAGGGGTGCCACTCCCTGACCGCAACCCTGTCGGGTGGCGGCGAGTATCTGTGGCTATGTATAATCTTACCTGTATATCACCGGGGCATTCCACACATTGTTTAAATGTCTAAATCTATCCTTTACAGGGGACTCGGATCAACAAACTCGGCAAACAAACGGATACATGACTTTCCCGAAATCCGCCGACGAAGCCCACTCGGGACAAGAGCCAGGTTTTCCCTCTCGCGACCCGGCGTTCTCGGTAGAAGCCCCACGGTATGCAGACGAAGCTCACTCTGCCCGACTGCCCGAGTTTTCCAGCGAAAGGCCACGACATCTGGGTCCCGGGCCGGGGTTCTCGGTTGACCCTCCCAGATATGCAGATGAGGTTCACTCTGCGCCGCCGCCTGGGTTCTCTGAGGGGTCCTCGCCATTCTCTCGCCCGGAGAAACAAGGCTACAAGGGGTCTCCCCGCTCTGGCGACGACTTTAACGAACCCCACCGTGACGGACTGTCTACATCCACCGGCGAGATCCCGCGGAAACGCACCTTCACGGAAAAGGTCAAGAACTACATGGACGAGAAGTTCGGAGGGAAGAAGAAGGGTTGGCAGGGATCATCTTCCAGCATTTCCGACCAAGATCTGCCCACCCAGCCGAAGTTTGCCGGATCCGAACCCGATCTACGCATGCGTAAACCCAAGAAGGGTCACGTGAGCTTCGAGCCTCTTGATGTAGATGGCGTGGAGGAGTCACGTTGGAGGAGTGGGCAGTCCACCATTGAAAAGCCGAAGTGGACCAAGCCATCTGTCGACCTGAAAGCACCGAATTGGAGTTTCAGAAAACAAAAAGGTGACGCCGATGCAGATGTCGATGTCGAGTCTCCCGATTACGAGGGTCCGGAGGTTGACAAGCCATCGCGGTGGTTTAAAAAACCAAGCTGGAAGTCTCCAGACTTGAAGAAACCAAGTTTCGAAGGGCCCGACCTTAGCTGGAAGAAACCAAGTTTTGAAGGACCAGATCTTAACCTGGAGAAACCGAGTCTTGAAGGACCAAACCTTGACTTGAAGAAACCAAACCTGAGTTTTGAAGGGCCTAACCTGCAGAAACCAAACCTGAGTTTTGAAGGGCCTAACCTGCAGAAACCAAACCTGGAGGCGCCTAATGTGAAGAAACCACACTTCTCGGCACCGGACATCAGCTTCCGAAAGCCAAGGATTGAAGGCAATGGACCAGACATCAAGGGGCCACCGAAATGGAGTTTCAAGAGGCCAGACTGGAGTTTTAGGAAGTCCTCCAACGACTTGGATTCACCCAACGACAACGACGGAAGCATCGAAAGTGGTGACGTCAACGTGTCAGCTCCAAACGTCCAGCTCCACAGGTCTGATGAAGTACAGGCCAACCCGAGGGTCAAGATGCCGTTCGTGGACTCCGGTCACGAGCCTGGAACATCGTCAGACTCGGATGATGACGACATCGATAGGAGGAAGAGGTCGTCGTTCCTTGATCGATTCTTCCGTAAATCACGGGAAGACCTGTCCGCCCCGGACAAGCCCACCAGCAAACCGACCAAAAAGGCCGAGCAACAGAAAGTGACGCCCGAGATGGAGAAAGAAATGAAAGAGGCCGCCGCAAGGTGAGCACTGCAAAGTTTCAAGTCCAACATCTGTAACCTTCTCTATGCCATACGAACTACATGTACTTTAAATCCATCACTTACTGTTACTCAACAAATTTACTTTTTTTGCCAAACGCCTTATACCATCCATTGTGTTCGACAATGACTAAAGTTGTTAACAGTTTCGTTGTCTTCGTTCCCATCTTAGAATCGCCAAGAATGAGCGCATGCTGAAACTCCTGCACGACATGACAGACAAGGCTCTGTACCACGCAGTGAAGAAGGAGAACCTGGAGGACAAGGGACAGAAAGACCTGGCCAAGCTCATCCGTACGCCAGGAAAGGAACCCAGAAATGGTTGGCAATGGTCTTTCTGGTCTTTCTACAGTTTGATATTCAGTGTGCATATGAGCAAAAGTTACAAACTTGCACCTGGGGCTGTACCTGTATGTTTCGTATACCAACGGCAAAATTTTGAATGCAACAATCTCCGTTTTGGGGCCCGGGGCAAAGATTGAGAAACAATAATGTTTTATGGCATACGACTCTGCCAAATTTTGCATTCTAATTGTGCTGTCTATCACACAACATATTAATCTAATAAAATTATCTGATGACTCACCAGATGAGGGTGTGGTGCTCCTGGACAAGATGACGGAGGAGCTGCAGTACCTGCAGAAACAGCGCACCAGTGACCAGGTCCAGGCGCCGTCCTGGTACGCTAACGTCAACACGGCCATGCACGATACCTACAACACGCTGATGCTGCAGACCATCTCCACCAGGAGCGCCCTGGCCGAGCTGGAGAATACGCTCAAGATGTACCGCAGAGGTCAGTATCTTCTGTAACACTAAAACTGTCATCCTTCTGACGCCTTATCGACCATGACTAAAACTGTACTTAGCTACACATGCAACTACACCGGTGATCCGTACTTGACACCTGTTAGCCGTTTGTCCTATTTGCGAGTTTGTGGGTGAGTGAGTGGGTGAGTGAGTGAGTGAGTGAGTGGGTGGGTGAGTGAGTGAGTGGGTGAGTGAGTGAGTGAGTGGGTGAGTGAGTGGGGGAGTGAGTGAGTGAGTGAGTGAGTGAGTGAGTGGGTGGGTGGGTGGGTGAGTGAGTGGGTGAGTGGGTGAGTGAGTGAGTGAGTGAATGAGTGAGTGGGGGAGTGAGTGAGTGAGTGAGTGAGTGAGTGAGTGAGTGAGTGGGTGGGTGGGTGGGTGAGTGAGTGGGTGAGTGAGTGAGTGAGTGGGTGAGTGAGTGGGTGAGTGAGTGAGTGAGTGAGTGAGTGAGTGAGTGAGTGGGAGTGAGTGAGTGAGTGAGTGAGTGAGTGAGTGAGTGAGTGAGTGAGTGAGTGAGTGAGTGAGTGAGTGAGTGGGTAGGTGAGTGATTGAGTGAGTGATATACCAATGATTGCATGTTTTGTAAATGATAGATGTAGTAATTGCATGCATTGGATAGATTTAATCGTAGCATAGATTTGTCATGCTTTTAACTGCTTTGCCTATGCATTTAATCATGGACATTTCAGGTATCGATATTTTAGTATTCGACATATGTAGTATATACGTTTATATAAAGATTGTTAACTCATTCATTTATTTGATGATAGTGATACCGCTGATGACGTTTACATCACAGATATAGACACTAAAGCTCTCCACGTTTTCATAACTATTGCTTCTTGCTTTCGAGGAGAATGCTAAGTGATTTGATTTTATCTTTCACCATTAACAGATAAACACCTGAGACGATACGTGGACAAACTGTCCTGAGCTGACCGTCATATTGAAGATTATATCCAAATGGACCTGAACTATGGATAGAATAACTGGTATTCTTGGGATAGGACATTCTCTCGGTGCTTTTCCTCTTTATGCGTATCTCCTCATGCTTTTGGTCACGAGTTCAACATTGTAAACGTGCTCATGTGTAGACAACATCAGCATGTACATTTGAACACTGTACAAAGCAGACGGTGAGAAAATTGATACTATTGTACAGCTGGTAAAAAAGCAAACAGATATATTGGAATCTTAAGATATGGGATCGGAATTAGCCAACATTTTTTGATAGCCATATAATGTAGCACATGGAATCATCTATGCATACATATAGTGAAGCAGTCCTAAAGCATTGATTTTGCAATGCAACTCAACTAGTCTGTCATATCAATGGACTGGACATAACGAATATGATGTTATGATATGACGAAAGACTCATGCAGGTAGCTGTTATAAAGATATATGATAATCTAATCTAATTATAGAAATATGATAATGGAAAGGGTATTAAAGGGGATTGAAATTATTCACAAAACATAAAGCAAAGGCCTGTTTCGGCTGGAGAATTAGATATTTCATATTAGAGGAGCCAAGTCAAGATGTACTTTTTTTCTGTCTGAATGAGAACTAAGATCAACGACGAAAAAAGATCCGTGTTAATAGTACATAGAATGCATTGGTTTTATTTATTTGGTTTTCTAGATATGACAATAGTATATACTTTTGTCATTGCGTATGATGTAGCGGTTTGCACATGTATATAGACGTAGGGCACATAACCAGATAGTCACATCAATGAGATGCACATCATGCCAGTCATGGGAAACAAACATGGCGATATTATTGGCTGACTGGAAATTCCCCAAAGGTGTCAGTGGTTTATGCATGGCATATATTACATATTGTACTATACTCTCCTTAGTAATTAGTGTCTCTGGTTGAACCTGAAATATGAGCTGGGGCTCATGGTGTATCCACATCCATCTCGGGCGGTAGAAATAAATCAAGGTTGAAAAACATTCGCACGACTTTGTTAATCACTAATGTACTATTACCAGTATAACTTTACTATAAGTCCCATTTACTTACTTCTCTTTTAAAAGCAATTCGTTGATTCAAATGGGGTCTGTTACTCTAAACAGAGGCCATTGTTTTAAAATTGTAACCATCCACCATGAGCATCATTGTCGTTATGACTCCCTTGCTCTGCAGTAACATTGCAATAAGACATTGTCTGTTGAAGTGTTAGTGTACAATTGCAAGTATACATGTAGGCAACCGTTTGCACCAAAAAGCATGCTATTTTGACGCTGTCAGACCAACAAATACAGTGCTCGAGTTTCCGTGGCCAACTCACGATAGACATAATAGTACCCTTCATATTGAAGACTCACTCAGATTTCTTTTCGATTTAAAAATCGAGTTTCTTAAATGGGGAAAAGGAAAAACCACGACGTATTGACGTCACCATGTGTTTACCATAACAAGGTAATTAGGTTTGATAGTCGGGTGCAGTATCGTCCAGCGGTGTACAAGAGAACTGCAGCAGTATCGTCATAACGAGTCTTTCCACACACTGGTCTTTTAAATGTGCCCATGAGAACAGCGATTGTCCTGGCTTCACTCTTGGATGGCTAAATAGCCGGGGTCAGATCGGGAGCAAGGGGAGGGTCGCTTGGCGGACGATCAACACACGAAGTTTGTACACCTATTCAAGTGAAGCAAAACGCTAGGCCTAGCTGAAAATATTTACTATCCTTTTAGATAACTTATCGTGTCATTTGATATAGGACATCTAACTGTCATTTAAATCTACCAAATATGTGAAAAGTCCCAGGGGCAAGCAAAAGGGGGCGTTGTCGCATGAACGCGTTAAGACAGAACGAAGCAATGAAGAGCTTATTGTTTGTGTTACCGTACGGATGTCCCGGATCAACCTCGGGCCCTGTTCACATCCTCACTCTGGGATTCTCAGTGTTCTGTCATCTGTACAGTAGTAAGCACCACTGGGCAATCACAATACGCAGGGATTGGGTTGTTTCTACCTGTCTGTAACTTATGATCTCTGTTCCCGATCGCAGGAACGAACTATGGGTAGAAATACTTCGCGCATTGTTCTGTAATGAGGTCTTATTGAAACAAAAGGACTATAATTAGACTGATTAAAATGGGAAGCCATACATTAATTTGCATTCATTAAAAATTTCCTCTTCCAATCATCTGCATCTGGTCATAATCTTATCAACAAGCTGCAAGTGCAACCTCGTTCGAGCATCAATTCTTTACTAAGCGCACCTGATATGTTATAAAGCAACCATTTAGAAACCCGTTTCCTTATGAGACATTTGTAAGCGGCACACGTAGGTGGGTGACGACACAGGTCAGGACGGCAGTGGTCGGACGAGTTGTACCGGTGTGCAGACACCGTCACCCGCCTGCATACAGCAGGTATCGCCTGGCCTGCGCACACAGCGGCTCCACAAACTTACACCTGGGACCGCACAAGTTCCTGTCAGGGGTATCGCCACCTGCTGCCTGACAAAGGGTAAGTTTTATAGGGTCTATGTTGTTGTCGCTTGGTTATGTTCTTTCGCTAACTATGATGTTTTGTACAAGTTTTGCCAGCAGTCAGCGGTACTTAGAACACGCCCCCCAGAGTACAAACACCTTAGTTTTATTGCAACAAAACAATTTAGTTGTGACGACTACATTATATTGTCCCAGCTACTCAACGCAATTCAAAGGTTTGAATGGTTGGAACAGAGTTTTGTTGTTTCGGTGATCAGTACATATTCGACAACAAATTTGACTCATGTCAAGTAGAGAGACAGGCATGTCAGGTAAGAAGGGGTCAGGTAGGTCAAATTAGAAACAACGCTTCGGTAAACATGTCACGTTTTCTTCTTAGTTTATGAAAGGTTGACTATGACCGACTCATGTACATCAAAACGTGATGACAGTTTCTACATGTATATCTTTGGAATGCGGCACAAAGGTGTGGTGATTTTTCAAACATGGATTCAAAAGCTTTAAGATAGATACGATACAAGAGGATAAAAGCTAAGACATTCATTTAGAATTAGTTGGCGTACATAAAATATAATAATGAATCAAATACAATGTCACTGTTTGTGTATACATCTTAAGTCAATAGTTCTCTTTGAAAAAAATACAAGAATAACACCCAGATGCCGTGTGTCAAAACAAAAGGCTAGCGTCAGGTAACTTTATCCCTGTAATTAAAAGGAAGGAATTTCTGTTATGAAAAACAAAACTTCCGGGTGATTCAACTTAACTTCTGTTTTTCGCTCTTCAAACAATACATACAAACTTAAAACGGATATCCAATGTGATTTCCTGTAAACCATTTGGTCATTACTTTCGTAATCAAGATCAATAGTTAGCTAGCATTAATCCACCAATTGACAATTACACAACAAAGAAATGAAGACAGGCCTCGAGCAGAAAATAAGTCATGACGCTGGTAGCTGGAACAGTGCTCAAGCAATCGAAAGGACGAACATTCCTTATGCTTAGCGCGCCACATTTCCTAACCGGGGTCTGGCCGAGCTGTTTTAAGAGACGAAAGATAAAACTGTATACCTAGAACTATATACAAAATTAAGCCTATGACTCTTCTTTTCACGTTCTGTGTATTTTGGTGTCTTTTATATCATCCTTTTTGTTCCCATGGCCAAAAGCCTCCTGGCTTTGGAAATGTGACCTACGCATTACGAAATCACTACCGGGCAGCTTGGATAAGCTCTAAGATTAATATTGGATCTTCCACCACGAATGGGTTTACCGCATAACAAACACTAATTAAAGGGCTATTGTGTAATTCAACTGAATAATTTCCACGCGTTTAGCGCATGATCACTATAATCCATACCACTATGATGCCGAAGTGGCATGCACAACCACGTGTGACCCAGTACTAGAGTGGCAATCTATCTTTGCTAAAGACTGCTTTGACGTCAGGAAATATGCCACAGAACGCCCCACGGGCATTTTATATTCACCTATAGCTGTATAGGTTTCTCTAATTGTCATTGTATCTAAAGTTGTAATGTATAAGGCTTTATACAGGTGCCCCTCACTTTTATTGTGTGTCTGGATAGAACTTTTGGTTCTGATCGTAATGTCATTCTTCGGACAACTTAGTTCTTTATACAAAGGTAATATTTCTCATTCATCAGCAGACACCTTCTGCGATGTTTTCATCATTTCGGCAATTAAACCATCTTGATTTGCTAATTTTTCAGCTGCTTTATGCGAATTACAGTATGGTCGGAAACTTATTTTACTTGGAAACGGTCGAAAATTAATGCGCGCGAGGATATCATCCTTATGAACATATCAACATGACCTTATTATAAGAAAGTAATTAATCAAGTATTCTGGGTTATTTCAAATTTCTTTTCCGGACCAGTAGGTGTTGACATACTTCAAAACAAAAGAAACCATCTCGTGATTCTATATTTAGTTCTTCCGCCCTTAGTCAGGTACATGTGTGTATATCCATATGGTGACTCCGTCACGAAAACTGTCCCGAATCTGTTTACTGTGAGGACCTCTATAGAAGTTGTTGTGTTATATGTCCATTCATTGTGACATTGTGCCCCACATTAGACCTAAACGCAAACAATTTCATGTCGGAACAAGTTATCCTGTTGGCGTAATGGAATTCACAATAACCGGAACAGCCGCATCATCAGTGACGCATGTTTAGTTCTATGCCCCTCCCTACATCACTTGTTCTGTGATGATGTAGGTAGGCGCTATAGTATTGATAACTATTATTTAAAGGGATTATTATCATATGGGTGCTAAACTTAAACCAGAGGCCCAAAACCATGATCAATTCAAACAAACATGGGTTATGTGCATTTGCCACAAACACAAGTGGCCAAAAATGAACAATCCCAACTTTATTTGCTGGTTCTACTGTACATGTAACGTTACCACCAATATTGACAATGCCCGTCAATGGTTGTCTTTTTTGTCAGCGTGCATTGCACCACCAGTATCCTTAAGACGACCAATATTTACTCAACATTTCTTCTTATTTCTTCTCAGTCTTAGTATGAAAGTTCACCTGGGTAAGCCCCAACTCTTTCCGGCTAGCTGGTTGGTTAAGTTTAGTTTGCTCCACAAGTACTCAGTCTTACTAGCTGTAAACAACCATAGCTGTGCACTGTCTAAATGCATCTATTTCATGTTTGATTCAGCCAGGGCGTTCGCGTATAAGATCCCAATTGTGCTGTGGAGCTAGACACGCGGCAACATGAAGACGGAGTATATCCAGGCGCTGTCCAAACAGCGGCCCGCCCTGGTGAATGAGATGGACCCGTTACCCGTCATCAGCACCATGGTGAACAAGGGGCTGCTGAAGCAGCGCATGGCAGACTACATGCTGCCGGAGGATGTGCGCAGGTATGTTGTGCAGGGTACTTACTATGCGGCATACTTTCGTTTAAATCTTATCTACTTGAAGTTTACTACCAAACAAGGCTCATGGAGCCACTCATGCGTTTTGGGTTACAGTATACTGGATTCTGAAGGCAGATGTTTGTTTACATTGGTCCATGTTTGCCACACTTTCTGAAGAAGATTATGGTCGATGGCTAAAATTTCTTCATTAAACATACTCGTACAGCTCACATGACCATGGGCAAGCACAAAGCCATCATGAAATATAATTGCAGGAAAACGTCATCAATAAAAACGTCATCAAGTCTATGTTGAGCAGGCAACTGCAAATGGGGCTAGGACAATGCATCGGCTGCTAACTCATACCTTAAACCTTAACGATCTTTTATGAGAGATGAAGACATCACGTGCATGTACTTCAGTGTTGACGTACATATATATATATACAAATCTGTGCGTCAAAAGAGAACCATTATGAATAAAAGATATACATACATGCAGTACATCTTGCAACATTGTGTTATTGATACAGGCAGCTCAACGAGAGAATGATCAACGCCCTCCCCCCACAAGGGGAACCGGCATATGACATCCTGAGGGATACACTAAAGGGCAGCGGACAGGGATTCCTTGCAGACACCATCGACAAGACAGAGAAAAAGACAAAAGGTCTGATTATTTATCTTATACATTCAATACACAACTAATAATACTAGCAATGGATAAAGACAGCTTTTGTTATCATCTATCTACTGACGTGTTTATTGTTTTACCAGGGGTCCTCCTAAGTTCATATTGCCTTGTTATAAGTGTTAGAACTCCATAGTCGCAACAAAGAAGAGTAGAAACATAGCATGCTGTACTGAACAGCTAGCGCTGGGCGTATCAATACACATTAAAGGAAGCAGAGAAGTAAAAAGAAAAGTCTTGTATTGTTGCAAACAAAGGATCCGATGTTCAGCTCAAGCTCTCTGGTAGTAACTAACTACCCATGTTCTACATAGGAACGACAGAGGAAGCTGTGACGGTGCACCGTAACCTCCTGCTGCAGAACATGCAGCCCCTGCCGCTGTACCGCACACTGGTGGACTCAGGCATGGTCAAAGATGCTGATGTGGACGAGGTGAGCTTTTTGCCTACAGTAATGAAAAGCAAAGCTTTATGCAATACTTAACATCTCGTCTAAGGCAATACCAGCAAAAGTTATGGTTTTGACGTCCAAACGTTGATGAGCTAGCTAAAAAAGTCTATTACTTGATCTTGGCGAGACAAGCATCGACCAATTGCAAATGATATGTCTATAATGCGTCTTACAGCTGTTGACAAAAGACAAGAAGAAGAAGTTGAATGAGAAGCTTCTCACCTATCTGACAACCCGCAGTAACGAGGGTCACGAGGCGTTCCTCGGTATTCTGCGGGAGTGCGGCCAGGGCAAGCAGGCAGACGGGCTGGACCAGGCGGCGTCCACGGCAGAGAAAAACACAGAACGTAAGATAGAATTTGGAAGGGAGTCATTTTTGCGGTAGTTTACAGGCAACGATTTCTCTGTCACATTCCATTTCACTGCTCCTCAAGGACATAATACACATGGCGATCTACTTGCAGGATCCAGGATTGAACTGATCAGAATCATTTCCACACGAAACATCATAGTGTGATTAGATACAATTGTATTTTAAGATATAGATGTTACCCTATGTAATTTGGTGTCTTGAATGTACTTTCTATTAGACTTTACATCTAATATTTCAAAACTTCATTCGCAGCGCCCATGTATTTGTCATATCAAACGAATATAATCATCATCTCACAGCTATACGCTTACATACGCTCTGGTGCATGGCATAGATTAGAACTCATTTTCTTGTATAATTAACGACAATGCAGTTTGGTATAATGGAAATTAAGGCCGTGAAACTGAAGGCGGGACATTGCATATCTGTCCTACGTCCTAGCAATTGACACCTTTCAGCCTTGACTGGTCGATCTAAAAGAGCCTCTGAAATCAATGTTACAACAATGAGGTGTAAACATCTAGTTCTCTTGTTCCATCTGCCAATACAGATGCTAGCAACAGGAGTAGTTTTGCCAAATCTCAAGCGGAGAAAACTCCGACCAGCCAGCCGGCTAAGTCTCCCGCCCCAGCAACTATCCGCAAGGATACGAGACCTCCACCCTCACAGCCTACCAAGACTTCCACTCCAGCGAACATCCGAGATGATACTAAACCCTCTAAGATGGACACAACCACCACGCCGACCAAACGTGAGGCTCCGACGAAAGACAAGTCTCCGTCAGCTCAGTCGGAACAAGAACCACCAGGTCCTGCGTCTCCTGAGACGAAACGAGCACGATTAGAAGTAAAATCACAGACAAACCAAGATGCAAGACGTTCAGTGAGCCCGGAGAAGTATAACGTCAAGGATTTCAAACCAGGGACTCGCATACGGTAAGGTTTTAGATCGACTTTGACTTGAAGTTGAATACTATAAAAGTAATGATCTGCTCCCATTCATTGCCATTTGGATCCAAAGAAGGCGTCCATTGGATCGTCGACACATGACACTGTTGTGATCTTACGTATACGTTGCTTTTGATACTAACAGCACAAATCAAATCAAATCAGATCATTGTTAAAAACACAATCTGTTAAACATATCACAGCTGTTAATCATAGGATGCTGTCCTAATACTTCGCTTCAGTAGAAGGTGTAGAATGCGTCTCTGTTGTAAGTAGCTGTATTGGATAAAAATGCATAAGCCATAATTGTTTGGAACATTAAAATAACAAAGTCCTGGGAACCTTTCTCCTCAAGGTGGCGCGAGACTCCGCAAAGTGCCTTGGGAAAGTGGGGACAGCAACTGGCAGCATCACAAGATGTGCCCCCAAGTAACAAACCAGCGCCAGGAGAGCAGACCTCAAAAGACGAGCCAAGCAAAGAAAAAGAAAGTCGTACCCAAGAAACCAGGAACGCTCCAAGCAGAGCTCCTGACAAGGCAGAGCCCACTTCCCTGAAGCCACAAGATAAGATCTCGTCCTCACCAGGGACGACCAGTCTTGGACCACCAGAGCGTGCACCACCGGCGTATTCTCCCTCATATTCCAAACCAAGCAGTTCCACACCAAGCAGTTCCACACCAAGCAGTTCCAAACCAAGCAGTTCCAAACCAAGCAGTTACGCTCCAAGCAGTTCCACACCAAGTAGTTTCAAAACAAGCTCTTCCGAACCAAGCAGTTCCAAGCCAAGCAGCTCCACACCAAGCGGTTCCAAACCAAGCAGTTCCACACCAAGCAGTTCCACACCAAGCAGTTCCAAACCAAGCAGTTCCGAACCAAGCAGCTCCAGAGTACAACCTGCGTCAGACTTGGATGCCAGACTGGACAGGCTATTTTCAAAATTGGACACCTTGGAATCATCGCTGACAAAGAAGCCTGATGAATCTCATCCCCAATCCTCCTTGCCTTTAAACAGACCAACAACAAAGGTCGAAGAGAAAACTCATTCCTCATACTCGTCGCCGTCGAAAGACATGAAAGATTCCCCCGTCCGAATCTCTTCCCCGGCCTCTAGCAGGCGTGAAACAAGTCCTGGACAGGATTCGTACCGATCCCCCGACAACTGGAGTAAAAGCAGACCAGACGACTCTTTCAGTTCGTACACGTCATCTGCTACAGAAACACCAAGTCGAACGCTGCCCGATGAGTCGTTTGATTCATACCAATCTCCATCGTCCAACGCTTCTGACGACAGGCTTCCAAAAGATTCTTTCCAGTCACCTCTGTCTTCAACGACGGGTACACCAAGCGAGAAAAGGCAAGAGGTCAGCTCCGTTTATTCTCCTGACAGGTCGACTTCCAGTTTATACTCGAAGCCTTTCTCCCCTCGGACACCTGTTGACGATAGCCCAAACAAGACGGGAGATTCCTTCCGTCATACCCCTACTGGCCAAAGTTCGAAAAAGACAGAAGAGCCTCTCAGCCGGGAGCGGCCGAAGACTACAGATGCGCGAACTGAAAGGACGCCGGAAGACTCTGCACCCGCCCGAGATACTGGTGCGCAGCCCTTTCTCTCTCCACAAGATGAAAAACGTTACATCGAGAAGAATATGGACCAAGCTGCTGAAAAGTTGGAGGCTAAGCTAGGTGAAGTAGCACCCACTTTCAAGAGTTCATACAGCACTACTATCAGCTCCCCTTCTAAGACCAAACCTCCAGAGAAGCCGGCACTATCTAGCACTCCCAAAGTGCCGTACGAAAAAGTCCGTATCGAGAAGAAAGATGACGAACCAGTCTTTAAACCATGGAACAAGAGTAGTTCTGCAGAAGTGACTAAAGAGACCACAGAAGATCCAGCCTCTCCCACTTACGACCGTCCACGCAGACAGGAGGTTCCTGTTGCAAACATGCATGGTACTAGTACACCGGTACAGCCAAGGCCAGCGGATGAGACGAAATCTTCCCCAAGTGTCCATTTCAGTGATCCGCTCATAAGTGAACCCATCTATGACGTCCCACGCGACTGGGAGCAGAACGAGAGACAGGAAGGCCCGGCCGAGGATTCTGCTCCCCCGCCGCTACCCGAGCGGACTTCGCCGTCACCGACAAAGAAAACTTCGTCCTTTACTGACTTGTTCAAGAGGAAGGACAAACAAGACGAAAAAGGTCAACCTGACAAAAAAGAGAAAGGCGACAATGATGACGAGAAGAAACGGAAATGGGTAGCGATGTTTGTCGAAGCTATAAAGACGAAAAAGAAAGACGACAACACTGACACCAAGGGCGTGTTAAGCGACTCCGAAGAGGAGACAGATAAAGAACGAGCTGATGTTGACGAAGGCAAAAAAGAGAAGAGAGGAGGTTGGGTACGAGATGTTGTTGAAAGAATGAAGCAGAGCAAATCTGACGACGAACTGGACACTGTTCCGGAGGTGACATCCGACGAAGAGCGCGCCGCCAGAAAGGACGAGCAGCAAAAAGTAACGGATAAGGTAAAGGAAGGTGCTAAGAAGGCTGCAACAAGAACTAAAGACACGGCCGATAAAGCGGTAGAGGCGACAAAAGAAGGGGCAAACAGAGCTGCTCACGCCGCCTCGGAGAGCTGGAAGCAGCTGATAGCTGGGATGAAGGGACGAGATGAGAAGAGGGAACATAGCGGTGATCAAAAGAAGACAGGAGAAGAGAAAGACCATAAAAGCGGTGTCACAAAGGGACCAGAAAAGAGGACTGAACACCGTGACGATTCACTGCCAGAAACAGTTGTCGTAACAGAAGACGAAGCTGGCAATGTCACAATTGAGTCTGACGTTAGCGACGACCTTGACATAGACGCTGACCTTGAACCGAAACAACAAGAGAAAAGCGGGTGGAAACTACCTGACTGGAGTCTACGATCACCCAAGTTGGGCCGCAAGAAGGAGCAGGAGTATGACGTGGATATGGAGTCTCCTGTGGAATCTGAAACCGTTAAAGAGAAAGATGATGACAAGAAAGGTTGGAAACTTCCCAACATTCCCGACATCCATCTCAAGAGTCCGGACTGGAAGTTCAGACGGGATAAAGCCTCGGGAAGCACATCTGAGGATGAGACGCCAGACAAGGCCAATGAAAAAAGAACAGGAAGAAAAGGGTGGAAGGAATTCTTCAGCACCCCGGACATAAGGAGTCCCGACTGGATGAAGAGAGACAGAAGTCCTCATCGTGATACAGACCCTGCTAAAGAACAGCCCAACAAAGAGGAAGAAGAAAAGAAAGGATGGAATTTCCCCAGCGTCAATATCAAATCCCCGGACTGGAGTTTTGGACGGGATAAAAGTCCCGGGCGTTCATCTGTGTCCGCGTCTCAGGAAGACATCATGGAGCCAGAGGAGAAAAAGGAGAAAAGAAAATCCAAACCGGCAGATGAGAAGACTGAAACAAAGGAGGAAGCCAAAGAAGAAAACCAGAAGAAATGGAGAATGCCTGAGGTACATGCACCTAACGTAAACTTCAAATCCCCCGATTGGTTTGGGAAAGAAGAGACACTAGAAAGGGCACCAGAGACAGAATCGTCCCAAAAAATTGAGGAACCACAGGAAGGAAAAGAAAAGAAATGGAAAATGCCAGAGTTCAATGCACCCGGGATCAAACTCCCCGACTGGAAGATACGACGGGATAAAAGTCAGGAAAAGGTGGAAGACCCTGGCACTTCAGATACCGTGGAAGAGAAAGGGGAACCAAAAGAAGAAACAAATAAAAAGTGGAAGATGCCGGAATTCCATGCACCTGACATTAAAATTCCTGACTCATGGAAGATAAGACGAGATAAAAGTCAGGAAAGGGCAGAAGACACCGAATCTTCCGAAACAGAGAAAGAAGGAAAGGATCCAAAAGAGGAAAAGGGCAAGAAGTGGAAGATGCCGGAATTCCATGCACCTGACATCAAAATGCCTGACTTGAAAATAAGACGAGGTAAAAGTCAAGAAAAGGTGGATGACACCGAATCTTCAGAAGCAGTGGAAGAAAAGAAGGAACCAGAGGAAGGAAAGGACAAGAAGTGGAAGATGCCGGAATTCCACGCACCTGACTTTAAAATGCCTGACTTGAAAATAAGACGAGGTAAAAGTCAAGAAAAGGTGGATGACACCGAATCTTCAGAAGCAGTGGAAGAAAAGAAGGAACCGGAGGAAGGGAAGGACAAGAAGTGGAAGATGCCGGAATTCCACGCACCTGACTTTAAAATGCCTGACTTGAAAATAGGAAGAAATAAAAGCCAGGAAAAGGTGGATGACACTGAACCGTCAGAAACAGTGAAGGAAAAGAAAGAACAGGAGGAAGGAAAGGACAAGAAGTGGAAGATGCCGCAATTCAATGCACCTGACTTCAAAATGCCTGACTGGAAACGAAACAGAAGTCAAGAAAATGTGGAAGAGACTCAGTCTTCTCAAGAACTAAACAAGCCAGACGACGAAAAGGAATTAGATGGCGATAAAGATAAGTGGAAGTTCCCTGACTTCCGTGCACCAGATATCAAAGCCCCCGACTGGAAAATACGAAGAGATAAGAGTGAAGAGAGAAAGCAGGGGGCTGAAGCTCCACAGGATAGCAAAGAGCCAGAAGACAAAAAGGACACTAAAAAGTGGAAAATGCCTGAGTTTCATGCACCTGACCTGAACTTTAGAAGAGATAAGAGTCCTGATAGACAGAAAGCACAAGAACATCCGACAGAAATCAACGGCGTGGAGGAGGATGAAGATAAGGACCAGAGGAAGTGGAAGTTCCCGGAGTTTCGTGCCCCTGACCTCAAGGGTCCAGACTGGAAATATGGGAGAGAGAAGAGTTCGGAGGAAACATCTGAAGCTGAAATGACAAATGGAGAGCAGGAACCTAAAGTTGAGCCGAAGAAGAAAAAGAAACAGACAAAGACCTGGAGTGTTCCTGATATCAACCTGAGGGCCCCAGACTGGAAGTTCGGCTCGAGGGACGACAAACAGCGTGCCTCTGATGAGCCTAAGGAGAAGAGAAAGTGGAACCTTCCCACCATGAGGGCACCGAGCTTAAATCTGAGGGCTCCAGGCACGAAGCCATCTGATGAAGACTGGCCGATGCTGGCCCGGAGTAGGCGGGGAAGAGATGTCGATGATGTAGAGAAGGCGATATACATCGACAGGAGGCCGAGAGAGTTCGAAGATGTGACGCTGAGTTCTGCAGACGAAGTGAACGCCAGCACTGAGAACGGGAGTGAGGATTCGAGGTCTGCTGAGTTGCCCCAGCCGGTAGCAGATGACATCAAAATTGCAGCTCAACGTCTTCAGAGTACGGAAAGGTGTGTAGATGTTTGTCATTTCATTTACAGTAAAAAGCGTTTAGGGATGGGTAACCTGAAGTAGATAAGACATGATGTAGATGAGGAGTACTGGTAGCATGTCACAAGGACTAGATTTCTTAAATAGGTGATTTTACTGTCAAAAACACTGGCGTTGAATAACATTTTTTTAAATGTCAGATAATGCCAGTATTTGTTAACAAGTTTTAACACATAAAACACTTGTGTTCACGTAAAATATGGGAAACAAGGGTAACCAGAATAGATCCCGTGCATTTGCCTACAAAACACAGGCTACTGAAGATGCTGCAGAACATGTCGGACAAGGCCATCAACCATGCGGTCAAGTGCGAGCCGCTGGAGGACAAGGGACAGCGAGACTTGGCGGACTCCATGTCCGACCTGCGACCTGAGGAACTAACACGGAAAGGTCAGCTATTCTAAAAGATCATAGATATTTTTAGAGATCGTGTGACAAAGAAACTAAGGTTAGTCAAAACGTTGAAAGTCAAGTTTATTTGTTCATGAAACTTTACCATCACAATGGAGGGGATTAGGGGCAGTGGTTTGTTAGCCACTGTGTCTAGTCATTGGAACCAAGATCTCTCTTCTTCCACTGCCTTTTACCTGTCCAACCTCTGTCGGGTGATTACTCGTGCTTAAACCAAGGAGGAAAGCTCCTTGGTTGAACCATGATGTAATGCTGCAATACATTTATCTGACTATACGATGCTGTTTCTCTCTAGACAATCTCCAGTTGTTGGATAAGATGTCTGAGGAGCTGATGTACCTGTACAAGCACAAGGACGTTCCCACCAGCCCCGTGCCGTGGTGTATGGGCTTCAGCGTCACCATGAGGGACGTCTACACCACCCTCATGCTGCATGCCATCTCCATGAAGGCGTCCCTGGGGGATCTGGACAAGATTCTCAAGCTCTATAGAGAAGGTAATTACTGCTTACAAACATTGTCCTCTCCATTGGAAAGAGACACTATTTAGACAGGGAAAATTTGCTGACTTATTCTCAAACTTGATACTGCATCTACAGAGAAGGTAATGCTTACAAAAATTGTCCTTCCATTGGAAAGAGATACTATTTGGACAATGGGAAAATTTGCAAACTTTTTCTCTTTATACTGCATTTGCATGTGACACACTCTATGTCTGCTGAAGTAGTAATGGTAGCATTGGACATTTCTGGTCTCAGTTGTATATACTTCACACTGCAAGCTGGGTAACCATAGTATGTAGTATTGACTGCCAATTGCTGTGTATCATAAAGATGGTGCCTCTAGTTTTGATATTGGGTATTAAAGGTGAGAAGGTGAAGTATACCAAGTACAGTAGCTTTTCATGCATGTTGTCCACCTGCCTGTATCCTGCTGGTCTGTAATGTGGCTTTTATTTACTTGCCAACATCTGCATTATTGCCTGGATATCTATCTAGTAATCTTATGTCTGCTTCCTTTGCAATCTGTGCATTCTGCATAAAAATTTCGTTCTGGAGCTTGGTGTATTTGCAACTAAAAAGTGAGGATCCAAGGATTCTTAGCATGGTTGCCTTTCAATATTCACTGCAGGCGGGATTGGTTGCAAGCAATCATTCTCTGTCTTGGAGGTTGAAAAATACAAGAAACAGTTGAAAATTTACAATTCTGTTTTCAATACCAGGCACTACAGGGGGCTTACTTCAGGTTGCAGGCCACAGGCAGAATGGGACCAGTAATTATGTTCTATCAATAACTTAAAACAATTGATCCCCTTTCAGAACTAGATACAGCTATTAAAGAAGAGCAAGCAGCACAATCAAAGCAAAAGAAGAAAAAGAAGAAGACAAAGCCAGCATCAAAGTCAAAACGTAACTTACTAAGTGAAGTCAATTCGTCCTTGACTAACTGCCACGGTTCAAGGGGGTTCACAACTAATTATTGTTGGTACATGTAACAATGATTTGGTTCCTTATATAACATGTGTACAATCATGTATGTCTAGTAGATCTGTTCCATTGTATTTTTTATCTGTTTATTCTATAACCAGTCAATGACCATGTTACCCTACACAATCTATAACAATTAACCAGTATCCTATGATCCTTGTATACTTTACTTTCTTACTTGTTTACCTATCAATTAGACTTTTAGAATTTTCTATTCTATCACACATAATTGCATGTCTTATGTAACATCTGTGCACTATTGTAACATGTTAGACCAGTCAATTTTGGGAGTGGGGTCTTTCTGCTCAATCAGACAGAACTCTGAAGATAACGATGTGTGTTTAAGACTCAAGGCCACTGAACTATCTTTAGTGTTGAAGTATCCAATAGACTGCATATATACATACATTAACTCAAACTTCATGTATCAACCCTCATAACTCCGTGTAACAATGCAACAACAATTCCAATGTATTGGTCAGGAGAACTTTAAGACTGACTTGCATGCCTGACGAGATGTTGACTGAACATCACCTATGCATTTTGCTTTCATCCAGACTTGGAGAGAATGAAAGACGAGGAAGAAAAACGATTGAAGAAGAAGGGAAAGAAGAGTGGTAGATCAGCACCGAAGTCCAAAGACACTGAGAGGACTGACTACTACGGACGGGACCCTAGCTTTGATGTGGAATTCTAAGATCATACATATAGTTTATGTTAACAACAGTGAAACCTAAGAGCAGTTATCCTACATGTATATGCTTAAAGCAGGTTTTACCTACATCATGTTCCAAGATAAACAAAACAAAAATTAACTGCTAGTTTAGAAAGATTTACCTTACCTTACAGATTAAGACAGGTTAACTTCCACTCTGTAAAAAAGCAAGCACAAAATGCATGGAACACCAGCTCTATTCTATGGGTTAATGGTCAAATATGTTCATCACTTGTTGATCAAGAGCCATCAGAGTATGATGCTTTCTTGTGATCACAAGATTTTGTAACAAGGTGTATTGTCTAATGCCTTAAGATGTTTCAAACATTATTGGTTTAACAGTAATGAAACGGTGTATCTAGCAGCCATCTGTATCTGCATCTATATGGACAGTATAACCGTCCTTCGGTGTAACAAACCAGCATCTCATTTCTTTATTGTATGGGACGGGCAGAATTATATCATTTTTTTTACTGCTGTAAATTGATTTAAGTTTACAGGGCTTACACCTTGCAGGAGGGGAGAGGGGGATGGGCAGCAGTTGAAGTTCATGGTTAAAAAACCATACCAATACAACGCAAGGCAGAGCATGTGTTTAAAGTGTGGTGGGCGACTTACTAACATAGAACCATGGCAATTTTTTCACAATTTACAGTATTCTGACGTTGAGCTTTCAATGGATGAAAACCTGTAACACATGCAGACAAAGCAAAAAGGGGTATTCTACCATATAGTATTGCCATGTGATTGTGTGCTGCTACAACTGACTACAGTGAAAGTGTCAGGGGGAATGAGGGAAAGGGAAGAAAAATACTGATTTGTAACTAATGTTGAGAACATGAAATTGTGACTTCTGCGCAAGGCGACAATGTTTTGAATCAGACTGGGTTTGCTATAACAAGGGATGTAAGTGGATATAGGTCAATCTGGTCCAAGAGTAGGCATGACGCAAGTGTTTCCTTACCAATTCATTTATGCAGGTAACACATATTTCAAACCCAGCTTTTTAAACTCTGGCCACCCTTTATAAATAATGGAAGTTACTCTGATTCTGGTCTCTTGAAAATTTAAAAAAAGAATATTTTATATAAATATTTGAATAGAAGTAATGATACCTTTCTATTCAGTCCCTGACAGCCTTGAGAGTAACCCAGAAAGTTTTATATTAATTTCTTCCAGTCTGAGATGATGCACTTACCCAATACTATTTGTATTTCAGACATTATAAAGGCTGATGTACTGCCTACCTACCTACTTGACTACTGTTGTATTATTTGACTTATGTGAAGGAAAGTTGGAAAATAAAGGTTATCATGGTGAAAATAAAACGTTTTCCTCTTCTTCTTCTGTACACATGAAACAATGATATTTGTAGTTTTCTAGTTGTTGAAAGTAATAGCATTATTCTACACCTTACCTTTATGCATGAAAATAAATAATATCGGGAGGAGCAAATGTACAATGGTTACTAAACAAACTTGATGGGCCTCAGGAAAATGTCTCACTACTGACATTTTGCAAAGCCCTGCATGCACTTAAAGATATCTTAAAGATAACTTAATTTCCGTTGAAAAATATGGATGGTAAATGTACTCTTCTAATTATGACATTGTAGCTTACTGTTCACATTTGTGTGGTGTCTGGATGGATAGCTGAATAACTTGCAGAGACAGTGAATCTAAAAATGTCCCACTTTCACGTAACACCTCCTGTGTGCCAGACCAAATCTGTTGCACATAACAAAATATAAACAGACAAAGCCTCGGGCTAGACTGTATGAAGCATTGTTCTGCAACAAAAATGCAGGCAAGTGGAAAGTGTTCCAATCGTCAAACCTGTACTTAATTCTCCACAAAAATTACACAAAATCACCATTGGCCCCTAAATTATAGGTAGGAAAGGGTAGTTACATGTATATAAACCAGAACATAGCCTGCATAGCATCTCTGTATAAGTGGACAAGAGTCTTCTTACATCACCACAAACATGTACTCTATCAGACAACTGCAATTTACTTTGAAAAGGTCATCCAATTGCCCTTTTCAGGTGGATAGCCAATTACAGCAGTACTGCATTTCTGTAAGCAGTTGTCATTGAAATATATATATCCTGTAGCACACAAGATAAAAGTCAGCACGAAAATGATGGAAAGTACATGGCATCTTTGTTGTAAGGTAATACTTAAGGATACACTGCCAATCACTTTGTGTACATTTCAAACACAGAGTATTATTCAAGAAGTATGAGAGTATTAGACAGGTTTAAAAGAATACAAAAGGAAAGGGATAAGCTTGTTGCAAAGAGAGGATATCACCTGGATAAGATTACAATGTACAGCTGTGAAAGGGAAAGGTCAGACAATGTGGCATGTGCCCGGGGGTGTGGCAATTGTCATGTCCCAGTCTCTTTTGTTGTTCTGTCCACAGTAGTGGTGAGATGACCTGCACTAACCTACTTTAACCAAGTTTTCTTTATGAATATCGGTTTTAAACAATGATGCGTGATCAGGTGAGATGACCTCTGGTAACCTACTTTTATTACCAATTTGTTTTTACGAATATGGGTTTTAAACATTGATGCCTACAACTACACAGACATGTGAGAAGTTGCTACATGTACAATTACACATGTGAAGTATTTCAAAGGCAACTTTACTAAATTTAACCTAGTACGAAAGTCAGTATTCATCTGGTATGAAACTTCAGCCACGCCACACCACGCCTCGCAACAAAACAAAACAAAAAAAAGTCATTACTAATAGAATCTATGACTAGAGGGATAATGCCCATGCCCAAACAAAGAGTTATAGGATTGTTAGTTCCATAGTGTGGTTTTACTAAACAATCCATAAAAACAAAATGTTATATCATGTTATACCTAGTCATATAAACAAATGCATGCAAATTCAAATGGATTGGTTTCATACCATGGTGATGGAGGGGTATCACAAAACAAAATATTTATGTTTTCTTGGCCTTGGTTATTATAAATAGAAAAGAGAAAAGAAAAATTTGCTCTCTCTATTTGTTCTTTAAAATCTGTTCTGGACCACTAGGTTTTCAAAATGGCTGCCAGTGGATTTCATTACAACCACACAAGGTTGCTGGGATTTCATCATGCCATACACACATACACAGTGAAAAAAACAACTACTACAGAAGCTCAAACATCTCAAATGGCTACAGACTCTCCTGTGCAGCATACAACATAAATAATGGCCCTCTCAACTGATATTTGCTGAAAGGACAGTAAAAGGTCAAGTTTGAACTGTAGAATTAATACCTGTAGGATTCAGTACTTATTCCTTAAAAAAACTAAGATGTGTATCATAGGTAACATCAAAAATCATATGCAAGACAATAAAGACATAATACTTCAGTATGTTTGGAACATTTGTTGATTTTACTATGAAACATTGTACGCTTTGGAAATCATCAACAGTATCCATTGATGATACCCCTACCTCTACTGTCAATATCATAAATTGTCAAAAACCAGTAGGATATTTTTGTTGGTCATTGAGTACATCTGATTTGAAATCTTGAACCATATCAAAGACATTAAAAAATGGCAACATTTGTTTACATCTTACAGATCTGTCAAGTGTCATTACAGCTATTGCACCCTGCATTGTATTCAGTAGCTCCCCTTTACAGCAGAAAATCAAACTGCAGCAATGGATGATTTGGTCAGCTATCTGTGGTTAAATTCTTCCAAGTTTGAAATACCCCACAAACTATACACAGATATCCTTCTAAAAACAAAACCTTTTGTTTGTAATCCTATGACCTTGGATTACTTTCCCATTAAAGCATTGTGTAGCCATGACATTGTGTTAAAAGCGCCCCTCAACACCAAGCTGTTGTACTGCAGCATCCTGGATGTTCTTATGTATACTGCTGACCTCCTCGTTTGTGAGCAGCCTTTCCAGCTGGAAGTATTTGATCCTGTATGAATTGCTCGTCTTCTTTGTTTTGGGGTGAACAAACTCGTCATAAAGAGAAACTTCTTCTATGACATCTGCTCCCACGGTGCGGACAAGGTCCAAGAAGTCTGCACGTTCGAACCCGGGTGGAATCCAGAAAGATATGTCCCGTACAATCGGCTCATACTTTTGGAAAGGCTACACGGAAAGGAAAGTATGCAACATAAGTTCATCTCAAACATTCCTTGAATTTTGTATGAATAAATTATATGTTAAACGTTTTCCAACACAAGGGTATACACGGATCAAATTTTCAACAACCATTGTCGCCTTCCCCAGGATCAATACTGATCAATACAGATCTTGAACAAGGCGACAGTGGTCATTGAAAATTTGATCCGTGTATACCTATGAGTTGGAAGAGAGTTTAGCATTGTACTGTGATTACTTACTACCAATACAGATGAGCTTCCTTTTGATAATTCCTTAAATTTCTCCTATACACAAGTAACAAACAGAACATTAGAACCATAACCAGAAAGGCTGTACCTGAAACTTGACAGGCTGGTTGACATCATTGACCCTAAACTGTGAGAGGAAGCCGTGGTCATCGCTCCAGAAGAGGCGGATGTCAGGAATCCCGTACAGGATCATGGCCAGCCTCTCCAGCCCCAGCCCAAAGGCCCAGCCAACCTTGTCAGAAGCACCAGCTAGAAGAAAAAAGGGCAAAGCTCAAAATTTCACCATGTCCTCTCTGCAGCAGTTACATATAATTCTTTCACATGGATATCATAAGTCCAATTGCTCTTTGCTGATGCAAAAAGAAGTGTCCCAAAGACTTTTCATCCATTTCCCCTCTTTAGGTACATGCAGAAGGAACAGACAATCCATCACTAGACACACTCTGTGCTGAATGACACTACACTGGGGCCCCTATACTGGCAGTGATTTGTGAACAACATGGGACCTGTCCTTGGTGCTGAAAAGGCAATTCTCCTCCTACACAGGATTGCAATTGATTAGACAATGCTATACAAGCCCTGGGCTCTGATTGGCTGGTAAACATGTCATCTTATGCTGCAGGCTGATTGGACAAAATATTTCCCTGTCCAGGGTGCTGATTTGACAACTTACCATCCCTGTCCAAGGTGCTGATTGGAAAATACCACTCCTGCCCTCTGCCAACATTTGGCTGTCCATTAAAAAATTCCCTGTGAATAATAACAGACACCACTACCAGTATGTTTTATGTTTGAAATGACAATAGCTGATGTATTAGAAACATCAGACCTCTCCTGAGTAGTTCTTGTTCCATGACTCCACAGCCCAGCACCTCCAGCCATTCCCCACCATACCAAATCTCCAGTTCAAATGATGGGTGGGTGAAGGGAAAGTAGCAGTCCACCCATCTAGTTTGCAAGTCTGAAACAGATACAGATCAAATGGTTTAATTGCTTTACTTCAGTCTTTTGAACATACAGAAGATTGAAGTCAACATGACGAGGGGGCAGCAGTGAATAAATATTCTGCTTCTGCCCTCCTATCATTTTTGGCTTTATGAACTTCAAATATCATGTTATCAACATTGTCCCATCTCATTTACTTTTTTGATCTCTCACCCTTTCTTGTTGTCTGGCCTATAACTTAGTATAAGTCACCAAAGAAATGTTAAAATACACAATGTACAACATTATATACAACACTTTAGGTCTATACATCTATGTCAAATGTACCTTCTCCAAAAAGGCTTTTTACGAGAGCAACCAGAGTCTGTTTGAGATTGTGCTCCACCAGTTTGGCAGCCTCCAGTGTGTGACTCTCCTGTTTCTCCGGAACCCTCCGACCTTCCTCAAACAGCTCCAGCATGTGGCCTCCCTTCACTTCCTCAAACAGCTGAAGAAAAAGATCATAGGGAGTGCACATTGTGTAGTAGCAGGATGGAAATGTCAGAATCTATCAACAAGGCCAAGATCAAACACCAGCAAAGGGCATGACTTCTTTAGCAACAGAGTAGTGCCATGGTGGAACGTATTGCTTTCAGGCGAGGCTAGTTAACTAGATAGGGCCATGGAGGATCATCCTGTCATGTTTAACAGTTAACTACATCTATAAAGCTCTGGACAAACCACACAAACCAATTCTGACTGTATGCTGACCGAAAAGAAATAAGGGGTTAAAGAGGAGCCGTTTCATCTGGAGCGAGACTCCTGCCTAACCGAAGAACTTTACTCTACTCTATATAATCATAATCTTTATTGTTTCACACTGAAATATCTGATGAGCCTTTTGTTATCTATATATGAGTTACAGTATTATGTATTTTAATAGTAAACCTGAAGTCCATGCCTTCCACAACAATTAGGACAGAAACTGTACTTGTTCCTTTCCTTGTTTTAGGCAATGTTAAAGACTTTGATCTTGCGGTCAGCACTCACCGTATGTTTAGTAAAGAGTCTAACCCCTTCCATCTGATGAAACACTGGGTAGTGGCTTCTATCGATGTCGTCTCTTCGGTAGACGTCTCCCGTGACCAAGAACGCGTCTAGCCCGGACTTCACCAAGTCCCGCTGATGTGAGGATGTGTGCGGTCTCAATAGATGGTCACTGTTGATGTAGTAGTTATCCTGCTTCCTTCGCGTCACGTGATCCTTCGGAATCAACACGCTATCGAAGCTCTGTTCCGTGGTGGTCGCAGGACTGACATAGTCGTAGACGGAGAATAGCGGGTTGCCCCGCTGAGTGTACCTGGCATAGATGTGATTGTGTATCCTTTGTTTGATAAGGTTGAGTGGGTGATATTGTTGGTTGTGAAGGTTCCTACCCACTTTGGACAAGATTTGTGGAGTAACGTTGGTCCACTCATCTCTCTCATATCTGTTTCCTAAGACTTGCACAGCATCGTTGTCTAGTTTATTTGGACTCGTAGCTTGAGAGCTGAAGTTTGTTCTAGACAGCCTGACAGAGCAAGGCGCTTGCCTACATCCAAGATGCATGATTCGGCGAGTGAAACAAGGTCTCATAACACAGTAATTATCCGCGACCCCCGTCCCCAAAAGTAGTTCGGGTTAAAATAGTGCATCGCGGTACTTGCAAAGGCCGTATTCATTCTTCCGTGCACGACAGCGAGGTGGAATCTATGGTGAATAGTAGAGGAATACATCGGTGTTCATACTGTATAAGTTGGATTACGTCGCTTTTTCGGCCGGCGGGAATTTGCGCCTTGATATGTTACCGGCACTTCCTGTTCGCCGCCTGCAGTTCCATGACCTCCGCTGGGGGTCAAATCAAAGTGTCTGTTATAGAAAAACGAGCCGGCAAATCTATGCTCATCTTCAGATATTTTGTAGCCTGTACCCTCAACTTCAACATACTAAATTCTTGTGAATTGTATCTGCACCCTACTATAGGTTTTGAGTCGTCGAACCACCTCACTTTGGGGTCCTTAACCATGTAAATCCCCATACCCGAAAAACTGTGTTCTGAGACCTTCATCCACAGCGTGAATTCCCCAGGGACGGACAAGCACATTAAATTTGACCGATATATTAGTAATTGACCTCGGCTGACTTGAACTGTAACATTTTCGTTACCGTCTGACCCGCCGTTACCATGGCAACGGCCGACTAGACCGTTCCCTATGCTTAAGTATAGGACTTAGTGCGGTCTAAAGCCCGCTCGACTCCCCCCCCCCCCTTTTTCCGCCCTAAAAAAGACAAACCCCCAACCCCAATCACTCAGAACGATAGAATGTGGTCTGGCAAGCTCCTTATAACAGAAAAAGTCAACCAGAATATTAAATTTGTTGAGATAATGAGACCAATTAGCGGCCCCTCAGATAGTCCTTGTACAGTGCCGACACCTGTGCTAGGCGCCAAAGTGCAAAGTTGGCCATATCTCAGGAACCATTTGGATTTCTGATCTAAAATTTGGTACGGTTTTGTATCTTGACTAGTTTTATTGTATGAACGTAAAGAAATCCAAGGTCAAGTTGGTTTAATCCACAGCGTGAATTCCCCAGGGACGGACAAGCACATTAAATTTGACCGATATATTAGTAATTGACCTCGGCTGACTTGAACTGTAACATTTTCGTTACCGTCTGACCCGCCGTTACCATGGCAACGGCCGACTAGACCGTTCCCTATGCTTAAGTATAGGACTTAGTGCGGTCTAAAGCCCGCTCGACTCCCCCCCCCCCCTTTTTCCGCCCTAAAAAGACAAACCCCCAACCCCAATCACTCAGAACGATAGAATGTGGTCTGGCAAGCTCCTTATAACAGAAAAAGTCAACCAGAATATTAAATTTGTTGAGATAATGAGACCAATTAGCGGCCCCTCAGATAGTCCTTGTACAGTGCCGACACCTGTGCTAGGCGCCAAAGTGCAAAGTTGGCCATATCTCAGGAACCATTTGGATTTCTGATCTAAAATTTGGTACGGTTTTGTATCTTGACTAGTTTTATTGTATGAACGTAAAGAAATCCAAGGTCAAGTTGGTTTAAGGTCTCATAACACAGTAATTATCCGCGACCCCCGTCCCCAAAAGTAGTTCGGGTTAAAATAGTGCATCGCGGTACTTGCAAAGGCCGTATTCATTCTTCCGTGCACGACAGCGAGGTGGAATCTATGGTGAATAGTAGAGGAATACATCGGTGTTCATACTGTATAAGTTGGATTACGTCGCTTTTTCGGCCGGCGGGAATTTGCGCCTTGATATGTTACCGGCACTTCCTGTTCGCCGCCTGCAGTTCCATGACCTCCGCTGGGGGTCAAATCAAAGTGTCTGTTATAGAAAAACGAGCCGGCAAATCTATGCTCATCTTCAGATATTTTGTAGCCTGTACCCTCAACTTCAACATACTAAATTCTTGTGAATTGTATCTGCACCCTACTATAGGTTTTGAGTCGTCGAACCACCTCACTTTGGGGTCCTTAACCATGTAAATCCCCATACCCGAAAAACTGTGTTCTGAGACCTACAAAAAGTCGTCTGATATGCCGCCATGTTGGATTTGGTTGGCAGTAGCTCGCTCAGACCAGAAAGTCCTTTGTCCTAATAATGTCAGGTACTCACAGTCAAGTAAAGCAGTTCAAACAAACAACCTGATACTTTTCCTCTTATGTGACCTCTTCCGCTGTCGTGGAAATCTTTTTAAGAAGCTGTCAGCGACAAATCTTAGATTACATCTTACACAACGACTCTCATCGCATGGAGGCAGCCATTTTGTCCGGATTGAGAGCGCTCTAGCAGGAAAAAAGCATGCCTGACATAAATTGTACATATGACAACAATTTTATAAGGATTGCTGTCATGTAGAATTGACTAAGTCTATTCCTTGCCAACTAGAATGATTATCTATATTTTTTAATGTATATTTTGTAACTCTTGTACGCGATATGTCAATTAGGCACAGACATTATTTTAGGCACTGAAGTAGTACACTGAAGTCACCATAATCGGGGGTATAGGTGAAAGGTTACAAAATGGCGGCGAGCACGCGGAGTGTTGTCCTTTCCCTGTACAAAAAGATCCTTCGGGAAAGCAAGAATTTCTCCGGTTACAACTTCAGGTGGGTACTCACTGTGAGATTTATTTGTCTATGAGATGTCATAGATATAGCCGATATCGAAAAACAGTGTAGTATGTTTTCTATTAACCTGTGTACGGCTGCGTTTCTCCTGCTGATACGGTGATTTTCTGTTGTGTAAGAAAATGGAATTGTTTTATTATTCATTGTTTCATCGGTTATATTGTTGAATTTTAATGGATTTACTTGTGCTGGAAATGCTGGTCTCATTAAGATATGAGGATATGATCTGATTTTGATTATGCCCACTGTGCTGACGAATTTTCATATCACAATGATAATGCAATTAATGTAACTACGTAAAAATTATAACACTCACTGACTCAGCTTGTACAGCCTGTCAGTTAACTATTACACTGCTTTGAACTCTGATTAAGAGTATAAGCTAAATTAGCTTATACTCTTAATGGATAATCTTGGATAATCATCTTGGATGATTATCCATCTCCCTGTTCAAATGTTACAAACATCTTTGTTGAACAACAAAGCTAGCTATTAGCCTGAGTACAATCACCGTAGTGACTGCTGGCTCAAATTATACTTTCGCTTGCTAGTACTAACAATGGAGCAAAAGTATTGAGCCAGCGGTCACTACAGAGGATGGTACTCAGCTAGCTATAGGCTGGGACACATAGCAGTTTAATGTTGTTGTCCAAGGTTGTCAGACATTCCAAAGACATGCACACTTTTTTTCACTGGCATCCAGGCTATTGGCATGGGCCAAAGGAAATAAGGGGGGTTATATTTCCAACCGCACTTGTGCAGTGTGATGAAGTGTGAAGGCTCCTGGGTCATAGACAATTGCAAAACATGTCTGGACACACGTTTCTAGCGTGGTTGACCAGTTAGAGGGCCGTCGACAGTGTTCATATACAGTATAATCTTGTAGGAATAGGACTAATAGGAGTTTTTCTTATTGGACCTGTCCAGAAAAACTGGACCTGAAAAAATTTGATGGACCGGATGTTGGAGCTATTGGAAAATGAACAGATCATATGATCCCGGCATTCACATGTTTCAGGGCCCTCCGGTCGAGGAAAATAACATGAGCAAAGTAGAGTGTATAGTCATTTCTACCAAGTTTTACAGTTTTTTGTTGCAAAATGGACCATTGTTTTGAGTATCGTCCATTCACAAGCTCTCACATACTGAATCAGGTCCAAACCTGGACTAATCATTTATTGCCATATCAATTAATGACAATGTAAAACAAATCCATGCAAAGTAGTCTTTACTCGATGAAAACATCCACTGTCAATGGCAAAATTTCCATTCTATCTCATTGTTACTAATGTTAGAAAATCTTCATGCACAGTAAACCTGTACTGTATTAAATGCACCAAGTGTACCAAATTATGCAGACTGTCATGTTTTCTCCATGTAGGATGTATGCCATAAGAAGAACTAGAGACGGCTTCAGAGCTAACAAAGATGTAACAGATCCAGTGAAAATACAAGACCTAATCAAGCAAGCAGAGGAAAGCTTAAAAGTAATAAAGAGACAGGTAAGTTTTCAAGTTCATTTTACTATTCTTCATTGTTTGTTTGTTTGTTTGTTTATTTTTATTTAACCAGGGATACATATCGCCTATTTAGGCGTTTTTCAAAGTTCCCTGGGGGGGCAACCCCGAAACATACATGCAACATAAAAGCGATATCAAGTAACATAAATGGTAACATATCGAGTACTAACGAAAATCAACAAAACTTAGCTTACAAATGATAAAGTAAAACAAATCAATTATACAACGTAAGCATAATATAACTCGAAATCATTATCAAAATGAAATAAATGGAAATGAATAGAGATTTGCATACCAATGTGAACAAAACAAGAAAAGACATAATAGTTACGTTTTAGACCATGTGGTATTCTGTTTTGTATATGGTTTTGAAGGTGGAGATGGATGCTGCTGCTCTTAAGTGTGGAGGTAGCGAGTTCCACAGGGATGCGCCGGAGAACGAGAGAGACTTTTTCTTGTATTGTAGACGTGTTTTAGGTAGTTGAAGCCCCCCCTGTGTACTGTGCCGGGTGTGGTGTGAGTGTGTTTCAGCAGATGTGGTGAAGAGTTGGGAAATGTGTGGAGGAGACATTCCATTGAGTGCTTTGAACATAAAGACAGCCTTATTTCTCTTGTGATGCTGCGCTACAGGGGTCCAGCCCAGTGTGTTCAGAATAGTCTCTCTTGGAGTGTGGTGGTCGCACCCTAGCACTACCCTGCCCGCCCTGTGTTGCAACTTTTGTAGTTTGTCAATGCCCCCCTTCCCTCCCTGGTCCCATATGGTGCTACAATATTGAATGTGTGGGAGGAATAGTGTAGTATAAATTGTCAATAGCGCTTGCCTGTTCAGATATGGCTTTAGGCATTTCATGATGCCGATTATCTTAGACAGCTTTTTGCTAATGTGGAGAAAGTGGTAGTTCCACAGCAGGGCCTTGTCTATATACTATTGTTATCCAGCTCAGTGATTATCTTTCTTAAACCAAATAAGAAGCACTGCAGTATTTCTTTTTTTTTAAATTTTGTATAGCGTGTAATAGTAATACTTTGTATTAAATATAAAGAAAGGTAAATTTGTATTATTGTAACATTGCTTTAAAAAACGTATTAGTAATTGCTTTATCTTGCAATAATTTTGTATTTTCTTCCCAAGGTTAGCCCTTAACAATGGCTAGATGGGTAACTTTGGCTGAATGTACAGCCAAACATATGAATAAATCCATGCACAACCCAATAGAAATACACATATACATACTGACAACAACAGAAATTTGGCCATAGCCAAGTTATATCAAATGGCTCTCATTTAGTCTCTATTTACCTTGTACTTTCTTACCAAAGCAAAATTATCTTACTGTAAATAGAAATTAAATATCTGCTTCCATTCTTGAACAGATACAGCTCACTCAAGGTTGGTTAGTTAGGCAGAACCACAACACCCCATTACCACAAGACTGGCTAGACTGAGACCAGTTACTGAGTTAGTCGGGTGCACAACTAGTTAGGCTTTGAATATTAGACAGATGCTCAGCTACTGGTTAATACTCCATGGTTATTGGTTAGGCAAAAGCAGGTGTTCACCTACATGTACTAGACTCATACCAACTGGCATGATACATTATTGTGCTATCTCACTTATGTAAACAATGTTTAAAGTGTTTTCTTGTGTAGCAGCTCATAGGTGTAAAAGGTCAAATCAGACTGATATTTTTCAGTGTTACATTTAAGATTTGTAAAAGGTGTTAGTTCACATACATTGTCACAGAATTGTTACAGTCTTGTCCTCCTTTAATTTCTACACAACATGAAACTCACCTGAAAATATCAGCTACAAAAATAGTGTGAAAAGAGTCCAGGTTATACAAGTTGCAGTACCTGATCTACTGAAATTCATCATTGAGTTTCCAAAATTTGACAACACTGTTAAAGTCAAGAGTTTGCAATATGGTTTGGGTCAAATTTCAACTTAAGTTCTCTGATCCAAGACATTTCTTCTTTACATATTTTCTGGACATTAATAGTGATAATTACTATGGATCTATCCTATGTCCTATGTAGTCTTGGGTATAGAAACACTGGAATTCTTCTTATATAAAGTTTGCTCATAATATTAATTGTAGCTGGAATTATATTTGCTTAGCCCTCTTTTTGCTATTATAATGTATTAACAAATATAGCTTGAATCAGCAACTGATAACGTATATTGCTTATACCCTAGGTCTGAAAGTAGGTATCATACTTAGTGACTCTAGACCAGAAAACACATCCAGATGGTGAAGTTTTGTTTGGAAAGTCACCAAACTTAACATGGCATTGAAATGTTCCTGCCTTTGACAGATAAGAATGGTATAATTCAAACATTAAAAAAAAAGTAAAAACATAAAGCAAGTCATGAAATTAGTTCCACATATTTTCATGCATCCACATCTTTGTAGATGAAACACCTGGTACATCAACTGCAAGGCTCAAATAGTAGTAGTCAACTGTGTTCCGCTGCTGCAGTGGTCTGGACACTCTGTACAGCTGCAGTCAGTCTTTCTTCAACTCTCTCTTTATCCTGTCATTGGGAGCTTCCTTAGCTCTTGTAGTTTTCTATGGTGCTAGTCCTCTAGCCTTATAATAGCCAGGCTAAAATATTACTTACCTTTTACTGGTTAGTGCATGTAGAAAACAATTGAACAGCTCTTTAGAATATTCACCTAACAATGTATCAGTCCATGTACTGGCTGCATAGGTCTACATTGTTTTTTTTCTGAATTGATTGATTCTACCTGTGAGATGCAAAAGAAGTAACTAAATTTTTAACAGTTTACCGTGTGACCGCCATACTTCCTAAGATTGTGCAGGTAAGTCGTACAGACTGAAGATTTTCGATTTCACCAGTAATGAATGGTACGTACACACAAAAAACTAATCATTTTGGGATTTAATTCAATTGTCTGCTAGCCAGGCTACAACTGCAAGTTATAACACTGACCTATATTTTTAGGAAGATGACTGACCTATTGAGGCACATGACATTGTTGTGTCTGGAAATGGATGTGTTATGTAAAGTCATTAGTCAAGAGTAATGCAAGATCAAGTTTGGCACCCCAAGAAGTGTCACATCCAAGCCAAATACAAGGGGTAATAGAGGCCGATGTCATTGTCCTTCAGTAGTTTGGTAATTAACCAGTGGGACAGACATTCCTATGTCTCGTGCACTGCTGAGCTCTGTAAACAACTAGCTGCAGTGCTACATTTGTGTACATGCATTGGCACCCCTCCAGCGGCTGTGCTAAGAGTACTGCTTTATAAAACCGGCAATGCAGGCACTTGGCAAAAACATGCCCAAACTATTCCAGAAGTTTCCTTTGTCTGACAGAAGTTAAAAACATCTATTAGTGGTGGTACATGTAGTCCTACATAGTAGCAGAGATCATTTGTCTGGCTTCATAAATACTCTTTCTTACCTATCACAGAAGCACAGATGATGCCTGTACTACTGGCTAATGTAGGGCCCTCTTACGCATAAGAGTTAGCTACCACGTGATGCATGCTTTGTACATCATCCCTGTTGCCATGGCAGTTACATCAAGGACAACGTCAGTGTCTTTTCAGATTGAGCTTCAACAATGTTACTCCGTCTGGATGTCTATTATCAAGCCCCATTTCAGTAGGAGTTATGAACAGCATTTAACAGGCAATCCATCCTCATTAGCTGAAGTCAAGTATCTCCTGTAATGACTTCAGCTGTGGACTTCCTGTCATGTTGGGGACACTAGCCCCATTTCTATTCAGTCCCAATGCTAATGGCTATGGCCTGATACACGTTTTTCCATTACCTTTAAGCAGGGCTCGAAATACCACCTGCATATGCAGGTTAGTGCAGGTAAAATTGGAGCTATGCAGGTATTTTTGGTGTCTACATGCAACTAACCTGCACTGGTCCATGTACTGGGTTTTATGCATAAATGTCCTATCATGTCGCTGTATGTGGATTGTTATTAGCTGCGTTACCACCTATTAAGGATAGAAGAAAAAAATAGAAATGGTTCCTGAACAATTTTAGTATGATCCATACTTCCTAAATTCAGAGTGGTGCAGGTAAAATTTGTCTGGTGCAGGTAATTTTCAATGTTACCTGCACCTGTGCAGGTATGCAGAAAAAAGTATTTTGAGCCCTGCTTTAAGGTATGCTCCCAGTGTGGCTGAGCAAAATTTCAAAATTATATTTTCCAAAAATAATATTTTGCAAGTTGCTTCAAACATTTTACCTGAAATTTGGAACAAATATGTAATGCTATGCTATTGATTTGCATATTCACTAGTAACTCTAGCATGACTACTTTACACTATAATAATAACATCCTGTAAATAAATTACAGGATGTTAATTATTCATGCAAAGCTCAGTATTACAACATGCTCATGTATACTTTGTCATTGATTTTGTCTACTTAACATGCTTTAGATTCTAACCTGACTAAGGCCCAATTTACACGAGGCACTTTGAACGACGTAAATCGTTTGTCCTAGGACAGTGGCGTAGGACAGTTTTCCTTTTATACACCCCCCTGCAGCGCACCGCAGCGCGTCACAACACACCACAGTGCGTCCTGTTGCCGTGAACTCTGGTGACCCACTGTGACATTTGACAGCGCACGTTTTCAAAATGGCAGCATCGTAGAACAAGTTCTGTTGTTATTGTTCATCTGACAGATGATGATTTTCTTGTCTACTTGCGCGTACATGCAGCGTCTGGCATGGCGTAGATTGAAAACGGCTTGCACATTGTAGGGACCTGTAATACGACATTCAACGGGCAGCCTTCTTTGCTGCCGATGTTATCATTGAAGCTCAAGGAAATGACAACCGAACGGTTTGGGTGAGAGAGCATACCAGGAGCGCACACAGCACCGCAGAAATGTGCTGCCTGCGACGCAGATCCATTTACACGAGGTTGGGCGGAGCCGCAGACTCCCCGAGGCGCGTCGGAAGTCACCTCCAGAGGTGCTACACTGCGGCGCACCACAGCGCGTCGTCTTCGTTGTTTACACAGGAAAATATAGTGTCCTAGGACACGCGCTGCGCGTCGAACGACATACGTTGTTTTGTTTTCCCCTCGTGTAAATCATGCCTAAATCAGGCTTCTAGCAGCCCTTCCACTGATCAGTCCTCTAGTGACAAGGCCCAATAAGCTGACAGCAAGAGATTGCCTAACACAGGCTACTTGAGATGACTTATTTAAAGATTTTTTGCTGCACAACTGTAAAATGTTGATCCAGGATTATATCCTTTAATACCTCCTGGGAACTAGTGCATCCAATCTTTCCAAGATTCAAAATCATTTCTGTCCTGATGAGGACAACAACAGAAGGCTGACTGAAACATGTACCTTTGATATCAAGTTGTGAAATATTTTACAGTAGTCTCGACATCCATTATACCCAAACGCTAACATCCTACTGTCCATCATAGATGCTTTTAGCCATAAAATATTCAAAAGGTTACCAACATGAAAGTCCCTAATCTGGATGATACCAGGGGATTTCAAAAGAATTTGTACTAAAAGCAACAGAGATGGAGTCAAGAAAGGGCAAGTTCAATGTCATGTATTTTATGTACTTTGGGTTTTAACCTTGGATGATGTACAGTTGACTTTTCCATTTCACACGTGGCTGGACAAAACTGGGAACCCGTGCTTGCAAAGGAGATCCAAACGAAGTGGTAATCCTTACAGAATCTCACATGTTCAAGAACGTGACTCTAATACTACATACCCTATGTCCCTATGGAACTACATTGTATCTTTAAGTATGTTAATCCAAATATCCCCCGGATATAATCTTTGATGCTGGCCAGATGGATATCATCCTGATTAGGTTTACATCTCCTCCTGTATACATGCATAATATACAATCATGTATATATACAAAGTTGTTTTTCCAAGCAGATGTAAACCTCCAGGCTAGCTGGGGATAAGATGGTTCAACTGCTACTGGTACATGTTATTTGGACAGTACATAGTACAACCATTTGCACCTTTTTGTACTATGTCTGTTTTGAATAGCTTGTTTAAGAATATAATGCTAGATTCAAGATAGGGAATGTCTTGTAGTGTGAAATAAGACTGTATTCAAGTCAGAAGTCTGTGAGAATATTATAGCTATAGATCCTGCAGCTGTAAGTCTAGTGGTTAGGATTTGGCGCTCACACCGCCAAGGCCCGGGTTTGATTCCAGGTGTGGGAACCAATGTAAGAATTCAGAGGGGCGGGTAAGAACAGAAAGAAACAAACATGCCGACACCCGGGATCGCAGATTACAAATCCAACGTGCAAACCACAACACCAAAAGCTCTAGAGCCATTGGCGTGGTCAGTTCGGCAGCGCTTAAACCCCACTGTTACACTGCTTCGGGCCAGGGATTTGTGGATGAAGTCTCATCATGCATAACAGTTCTGTTGTGTATTTACAGGCTCTTGGTGGTAGTACCCTGCAATTGTGTGGACGTCACTCTATTATCAGAATGAAATGTGGAGGAAGTCTGGTATGCCTGTGTGCGTCAGAGCTCACTGCTGTTGTCATACTCATAGAAAAACATCTGTGATGGATCCTACATCTGCCAGCTGCAGGTGTTCACTCCATGCATGGTGTCACGTGTAGTTGCAAACATGAAAACATGAAATGAGACCTGATACCTGAATGAAATAGTTTAATTATGCAAGCGACATTTACATAATCTATGGCTGGATGCTGTAAATGCAGAAATGTTTGCGGTAGTTTTATGTTCATGGTTTTCATGGTGGCCACTTCCCTGTGAACTTAAAACCACCGCAAACACTCCATTTCCCGCTACCGCGAAAGTGAATCACTCTGCGAACTTAAAATGCATTTACAGTATCATCTAGAAACAAAAAGACACACACAAACATACACAGACCTAAAACCATACATGTACCTCCATTTTTCATGGAGGAAGCATATACAAGATTCAGTTAGGAGATACTCTGTGGGTTTGCACTTTAATATCAAAAAGTCAAGTACGAAAACAGTTGATTCTATTACTGACTCTGGAGACCGTATTAACAGAGTCTTGTTGTTAACAGATAATATAAGCCGTTCTAAGCATTTTCATTTGTCTGAGCATCTGACTGAATATTGATAGTAACCAAAGCCAGCTGCATTATAACATTGATCCTTTCAACAGTTATTTGGAGAAGGATTTGTGATATGTCATTGCCTGAGCTGTGTATATCCAGGTGATTAGCTTTCCTATATCAATCTCTATTTGTGGACACAGTATACAGTAACATGCCACCAGGACAATGGATTAAAGGTAATCAATACAATAATGAAGCCCAACAGAAAGCATGATTAACAGTATGTGCACTTGCCCTTGGCCTCACATCTGGGCTTCGATTTCCATTCAGAAAACAGATACTGATTAGCACAATGGCCAGGCCAAGACATTGATAATTGGGCAGGCTTAGTTCTGTCAGCTTGTATGACAGGTTCCCATGTCAACTGTTGGTGTTTACATTGACCCCAGGCAAGACTTAGGTTATGGGTACAGGAAGAACGAAATGTGTTATATGTTATATGGAGCTACATACTAAGAATTACAAAATATATTACTAGTATCATGTGATAGCACTTTCCCCCCATCCATTTTCACATGGCAGATGCACATATATGTATAGATGTGTATGTAACATTACATGTATGTACCTGCGTCCCCATAAAAACAATATGTATTTGCCGTCAGCAGATCCAGTCTTTACTTTAATCTTTCAGAAATTTTCTTTGAAAGTCTCTAGCAAGATGATTTTATAAAATAAGGAAAATTTCAACTCAAAATTGGGACAAAACATGATCTGTCATTTTTCCAAGTATTTGGGTAAGTCCATTTTTTCCATCTTGTTACCTCCATGAAATATTAATGGTGGTTCTATTTTAGTAGCACTTGTCCATCTGTCAAATAACTCAAGAACGGCTGGATTGACTGGTTTCATATTTGGTTAGATAGTGGGGTGATAGATAGCTCTTGTGCTCAAAAAAAGTGACATAAGTTTGGAGCCCCTAGGCAGGACATAAACAGATACCAAACATGCAAATAAGGAACTGATTTTCATTATAAATATAAATGTTGCAAAATGATGTGTAAGTTGTTTGTCCTTTGCATTGATTATGTAGATGTCTATGTCATTAACATTAAATCTACAAAAACTACAAATATTTCATGAAGGTATGGCATTTTACAGTTGCCAAACTCTAGTTGGAAATTAAACTCGCTTAATATAATCCTTCCTTAGAGTAGAACATGGTTGAACTTTCAAGCTAGCTTTAAAAGTAATGTCAGTGTATGTGATTTTTTTAGATGAGAACAATGTCAGAAGCCAGATGGATTCCCCCACCCCCTCATTCCCACAGGGCTAACACCTTCAGTGAATACCTGACAGGTTAGGGATTACTCTGTTCCGTTCCACCATTGTGGTAAAAATCTGTGATTCAGTCTTCTGCAGTTGGCGCCCTTTTACGAGGTCAGAGGGCTGCACAGTTTAAAGCCTCCACAGTGCAGCACAAAGGATGTATAATACCATGGCCAGATCTCCCCAGTCTGCTCAGAATACCTAACGACTTCCCCCTAGACTGATGGATGGTGCACTTGGCCATGAATGTAGTACTGGTAGCTGGTGATTGCTCTGGTCTGGGCAGTGCAGCCGGCACTTAACAACCCATCAGCTGGCTTGTCTCACGGTGATAAGCACCTGACTAGAAGTTCCTGTGCATTTTCTGAAGTTCACCACACATAGCTCAACATTTTGATTTGATTTAATAGAATTGCAGGTGGGTCGCAGGCAGTGGTACATAGGTTGGTTTTGTGACCCACACATTAATATTTAGACATACATGACACAAAGAAACTGGAACATTGAATAAAATCATTAATGTTAAATTCACTAATTTAAAATTTGAAAAAAAAAATTATCTAGACTATCTTATATGGCATCACATTACATGTATATCACACCTGTTTGGTACTGTAGAAAAAGAAGAAGAAGGAAAACAAGTTAGTCATATCACTGCTGTATGTTTACTAATGTACAGATTTGATTGTTGGACAAGTCAAGAGGAACACCATTATGTCCAAACATTGGCCTTGTATATTATAGGCCTTCCTTTAGACACACTCCACTACATGATGTATCGATATGAGTTTTGAATACAAGAGAAAGTGTACCTTTATATTACAGTCTATATTATAAAGCACACATTACGACAGCTCAGCACTTTTCTACTGTAACAATAATTATATGATCAGAAATTATACCTATCTTGTGGTCAGAGAATCCCACCTTTGACCTTCTCTCTATAACATTAAATCTCATATTTCCAGTGGATGCCATAATACCGCCACATGAGAAAAAAGACATGAATTTAAATTGATTTAAAGAAAATATACTAATGCAGCATCAATAATCCTGAGGTATATATACTTCAGATATTCAGGTGTTCAAGACCATCTTTAGATGGCCTCTATTACATTATGATTATGGCGGCCGGTGGGATTATGAGGGTTGATGTATAGGGTCTGGCCTTTCACCACCTACTGGTATATGTGCATGTTATTTGGCAAAGCCTTGTTTCAAGATTAGGATTTGTCAGGAGAAATTCCACCATGGTCCTGTTATAGCAGAAGATACTGATTGCCTATCCATTATTCAGCCTCTCTTGGCTTAGCCTTTGACTTTGCAGCCTCATTATTAATTACAATACTGACCAGGGCTCCAAATACTGGGTGCATGTGCACCCAGGTGCACCCAAAATTGGAGATGTGCACCCAATTATTTTCTGTGGGTGCACAGGGTGCACCCAAATATTTTCTTACATTTATGTATGTAAAGATATGAAAGTATACTAGTATACATCATATTCCTGACATCTAAGTGTTAGAAAGATAATATAAATGTCTGTCATGGTACTAGTACTTGTTTAAGAATTTTATAGCTTGTAACTAAGTTTTATGATTAGGTTATTACTTAAATTTAAGTGGTGCACCCCAAAATGTCATGTGCACCCAACTTTTGAAGCTGGGTGCACCAGTGCACCTAATCCCAAAAATGAATTTCGAGCCCTGCTGCCAGTGGCCAGTCAATGGGGTGTTCCAGAAATACATTTGTAGTCAGGAACATCGTTGCTCCCCCTCCCCAACCCAATCGCAGTTTGATGACCTGGTCTCAATGTACGTAGTGAAGTATCATCTGTATCAATCTACCTTTCATGAATGGAAGACATCCTGACCATCTGTCCATCCTAAAGTACTTTGATGAAACATCCCTCCACAGAGTTGGAGATTTATATCTTCATTTGCTTCCATTGCCTGAAGGTGCTTTAAAGAACACCATTTCAAGGCCTGGATAGAGACAAGATGACAGTGGCTATGTATCAATGTGTAGGGAGATGGATTGGCTTCTTAAGAGGCTCTGTCTGTAAAAACCAAGCATAGGGTGGCCAAACTCAAAAAATCGATTTTCCTTAAAGTTTGTGTGGTGGTAGGGCCTTGGTCCAAACCTACAAAAATGGCAAAGTTTTAGATCTGCGGTCACCGGTTGCCATGGCAACGGCCATTTTTCAAAATGGCGGATTTTCACCAAGGGAAGGCCTTGGTCGCGTCCAAAATAGGCCTTCTTTGGACTCTTGTAGCCCCCACAAATTAACAGATATTTTATTGATTCTTGGATATGTTATTACCCATATTCTAATGAAAAAAATGATATATAGTGATGCTCAAAATGTTTTTGTAGTGAGGTGCAGCAGATGTTTGAAAATGATGTGTTTTCGTGAATTTCCTAAATTGACAACAATCAATTTTTTGACCATTTTTATTGACCATTAGCTCATTTACAGGCAAATCAATTTGCTTGATTTTTGGCACAGTTATAGTTTGAACCTTTGTATACATCATATATAAAAAAAAGTTTGGGCCTTTCACGTATCGAACCGTGGTGGCCCCGAGAGTAAACCAATATTTCCATTTCAAGAAAATCGTAACCATAGAATTATTCCTGGAAAAACAGCCATAGCTTACCAAAAATGAATCTCAGTTTCATTTTATGTAGCAGAGGAACTTACCTATCACTTGTAAAAGCAGGGTTGTTCTAGATTTTTTTTATAATTGCCTTTAAAATGATTTTATTGAGTTTTTTTGGTCATTTTTAGACCAAAAAAATGTATATTTTGGCCCAAGCACCCTGGTATTGCAACCAAATGACCTGAAATTTGGTATAGGAATGTCCTGGACATGTACACACATGGGTTGATAACTGGTTTGCCATATAATAGAACAAAATGCTGAATTTGGTGACTTTTTTTGGCATTTTCGGCCCAAAAAGTACATTTTTGGCCCCTGTACCTTGGTTTTACAACCAAATGCCCTGAAATTTGGTATAGGAATGCCCTGGACACATGCGCACATAGATTCAATAACCATTTTGGCATACTGTTCAACAAAATGCTTAATTCTGTGATTTTTGATTTATTTTTTTCCAAAAAAAGTACATTTTTGGCTCCCATACCCTGGTTTTACAACTGAATGACCTGGAATTCGTTATAGCAATGCCCTGAACATACATGTATGCGCACATGGATTCAATAACATGTTTTGCATACAGTACAACAAAATGCTTTATTTTGAACTTTTTGCCATTCTTTTTTCCCAAAATCATTTTTTGCTCCTGTTCCCTGGTTTTCCAAGTAAATAAGCGGTAAAAATTTGGTATAGGAGCGCCTTGGGAATGGCTTTTATAACCCGTTTTTGCATACAGTGCAACCAAGGAGGTTAAAGAAAGAGAGGAGAGCGTTCCTATTGTTCCATGTTTACCGCGAGTGTGAATCACATCGAAGTGCTAATTGTCCCAATCTGCATCTCGCCAGGCTAGCGTGGGCCTTTGTTTACGAGTCAGTTTCAACATCACTCGTCCAGGAACATCGATTTGGGGCCGGGATTTCAGCGATTTTGAGGATGATTCTCATTAAATACAGCGCTACTTTTACTAAGGAAACAGATATCAATAGTGACGATACTTCGTCTGAGGCAAGTGCGAGCATAGTTCCCCACGGGCCACAGAAATGTGTGTAACAACAAGTCACGCGGTGTAGAAGAACGCTGGGTCGGCTTTCATAGCCCAGGACACACGGAGCTATTTCATAGTACACTTTGTAAGAAGCTTGAGAAACGCTATGCAACTTTATTTTCAAGTCTGTCAAATTAAGATATCAAGCCATCTGTGTAAAAAAAAATGCGTTCCTCGTGAGGCAAAAATTCCCTCAATACCGACAAAATAAATTTCCTCGGAAATATCATCTTGCTTCCCATCATTGCCATGAACATCCACGGAGCCCTCAGAGTACAAAATTCATGCATCACGAACAGCAAAAATCGATCGCAAACAGCAACAACAAATACTTATTTGGCACACCCAAGCCCACTACTATCGTTGAAAAAAAGTCTCTTTTGCGGGGCAAGCGTAATAATTTTTTAATAGACACATGAAGTAGAGAATATTGTTCATAATTCTGAGACAAAAAAATCGGGGATACAGCGACAAAAATGCCTGTAAATTCACTCAACTTGGTCGCACAGCGCCGAAACAAGTATCGACATGATCGCCATCTTGGTCTCTCCACAACAGTACTGTTTGCACACGTCACCTTCGCTTCCCAAATAAGGAAATCTGCGGAAACTGCGCTCATCTCGCTCGCAGTTCGGCAACCCTCGGTCGTCCTCGGCCGGGATCGCGGTGCATGACGTCATGGCTGGGCTCATGTGATTGGCTGACACGTCCGGGCTCATCAGAAATGGCGGGAAACCCCGCGGCCATCATGGTCATCAGAGACGCGCCGCCGGATAGCGGAAACAATGGGCCCGGAGGGTCTGAACAATAGCCCGCAGTGGGGTGTTAAGAGGCTCTGTCTGTAAAAACCAAGCATAGGGTGGCCAAACTCAAAAAATCGATTTTCCTTAAAGTTTGTGTGGTGGTAGGGCCTTGGTCCAAACCTACAAAAATGGCAAAGTTTTAGATCTGCGGTCACCGGTTGCCATGGCAACGGCCATTTTTCAAAATGGCGGATTTTCACCAAGGGAAGGCCTTGGTCGCGTCCAAAATAGGCCTTCTTTGGACTCTTGTAGCCCCCACAAATTAACAGATATTTTATTGATTCTTGGATATGTTATTACCCATATTCTAATGAAAAAAATGATATATAGTGATGCTCAAAATGTTTTTGTAGTGAGGTGCAGCAGATGTTTGAAAATGATGTGTTTTCGTGAATTTCCTAAATTGACAACAATCAATTTTTTGACCATTTTTATTGACCATTAGCTCATTTACAGGCAAATCAATTTGCTTGATTTTTGGCACAGTTATAGTTTGAACCTTTGTATACATCATATATAAAAAAAAGTTTGGGCCTTTCACGTATCGAACCGTGGTGGCCCCGAGAGTAAACCAATATTTCCATTTCAAGAAAATCGTAACCATAGAATTATTCCTGGAAAAACAGCCATAGCTTACCAAAAATGAATCTCAGTTTCATTTTATGTAGCAGAGGAACTTACCTATCACTTGTAAAAGCAGGGTTGTTCTAGATTTTTTTTATAATTGCCTTTAAAATGATTTTATTGAGTTTTTTTGGTCATTTTTAGACCAAAAAATGTATATTTTGGCCCAAGCACCCTGGTATTGCAACCAAATGACCTGAAATTTGGTATAGGAATGTCCTGGACATGTACACACATGGGTTGATAACTGGTTTGCCATATAATAGAACAAAATGCTGAATTTGGTGACTTTTTTTGGCATTTTCGGCCCAAAAAGTACATTTTTGGCCCCTGTACCCTGGTTTTACAACCAAATGCCCTGAAATTTGGTATAGGAATGCCCTGGACACATGCGCACATAGATTCAATAACCATTTTGGCATACTGTTCAACAAAATGCTTAATTCTGTGATTTTTGATTTATTTTTTTCCAAAAAAAGTACATTTTTGGCTCCCATACCCTGGTTTTACAACTGAATGACCTGGAATTCGTTATAGCAATGCCCTGAACATACATGTATGCGCACATGGATTCAATAACATGTTTTGCATACAGTACAACAAAATGCTTTATTTTGAACTTTTTGCCATTCTTTTTTCCCAAAATCATTTTTTGCTCCTGTTCCCTGGTTTTCCAAGTAAATAAGCGGTAAAAATTTGGTATAGGAGCGCCTTGGGAATGGCTTTTATAACCCGTTTTTCTCCTTGGTGCAACAAAACACGTAATGTTGTAATTTTTGGTCATTGTTTTACCCAAAGTACATTTCTGACTCTTTCTGTAATTTTTGGTGCCAAAAGTACATTTTTGGCCCATTAAACCCTGGTTTTACAACTAAATGACCTGAAATTTGGTACGGAAATGCCCTGGACACATGCGCACATAGAGTCAATAATAATTTTGGCATGATGATGGCTGTTTCTTCGTATCCGAAGATCAATGGTAGGCAGACAAGGTTGATTAGACGACCAGCCTGCCTGGCCTGCATGTGACTATTTTTAAGGTGAAGGAGGGGTGTGCACTCCCTTCTCCACCCTCTCGTCTACTGGCGCACTAAGTCCTACAGGGACAGAACTGTTTGCCACGTAAGACGGCCCCAGCAGATGCAGGTTTATTATTAGGAGTTTCCGTCTCCTAGGAGGACTTCCGACCAAGGATGTGAGGGGTTCCTCCTACCCCCGATCGCGCAACTCGTGTGTCACGGCGGGTGCGTCATGCCCGAACATGCCCCTTAGGCTTGTCTCGGCCACAAAGCCCCGCCAAGGCCACTAGCCGAAGCTAGATACTCATTTAAACCTGAGTTAAGTGAGGAAAGTCGTGTGAAGTGCCTTTCCCAAGGGCACAAGATCGGTGACACAGCAGTCGGATTCGAACCCGCCACCTCTCGGTTTCGAGCCGAATATGCTGCCCCGTGCCACGCGGCCCCATGTTGGCATACTGTGCAACAAAATGCTAAATTTTGGTCATTTTTTTTACAAAAAAAAGGATATTTTTGGCTCCTGTACCCTGGCTCTACAACTGAATGACCTGTATTCGGTATGGGAATGTCCTGGACATATGCGCTGATGGATCCAATAACACGTTTGGCATACAATACAACAAAATGCTTAATTTGTTATTTTGGGTCATTTTTTAAAAACAAGAAAGTGCATTTTTGGCTCTTGTAGCCTGGTTTCACAACTAAAAAAATTTAGAGGACCTGAACTTTGGTATAGGAATGCCCTGGACATATGCGCACATGTATTCAATAACATGCTTGTCATACAGTACAGCAAAATGATGAATTTTGTGTGTTTTTTTGCCATTTTTTTTACCCCCCCAAAAAAACCTTTTGGCTCCTGTACCCTGTTTTTCCAACTAAATAATCTGAAATTCTGACACGTCATCTTTTAACATCTGCTGCACCTCACTACAAAAACTTTCGAGTATAACTTTATATCACTTTTCTTATTACTAAATATGGGTAATAACATATACGGGAATCAATAGAATATCTCTTACTTTGTGGGGGTTACAGGCGTCTAGGAGGTCATTTGCCTGTAATGCCTAATAGGGAACAGGAGCCAGAAATGTACTTTGGGTAAAACAATGACCCAAATTGGGCAAAAGTACAACATTAAGCGTTTTGTTGCACTGTATGCAAAAACGGGCTATAAAAGCCATTTCCAAGGCGCTCCCATACCAAATTCTTCCCGGTTATTTACTTGGAAAACCAGGGAACAGGAGCAAAAAATGATTTTGGGAAAAAAGAATGGCAAAAAGTTCAAAATAAAGCATTTTGTTGTACTGTATGCAAAACATGTTATTGAATCCATGTGCGCATATATGTATGTTCAGGGCATTGCTATACCGAAATCCAGGTCATTCAGTTGTAAAACCAGGGTACGGGAGCCAAAAATGTACTTTTTTTGGGGAAAAAATAAACCAAAAATCACAGAATTAAGCATTTTGTTGAACAGTATGCCAAAATGGTTATTGAATCTATGTGCGCATGTGTCCAGGGCATTCCTATACCAAATTTCAGGGCATTTGGTTGTAAAACCAAGGTACAGGGGCCAAAAATGTACTTTTTGGGCCGAAAATGCCAAAAAAAGTCACCAAATTCAGCATTTTGTTCTATTACATGGCAAACCAGTTATCAACCCATGTGTGTACATGTCCAGGACATTCCTATACCAAATTTCAGGTCATTTGGTTGCAATACCAGGGTGCTTGGGCCAAAATATACATTTTTGGTCTAAAAATGACCAAAAAAACTCAATAAAATCATTTTAAAGGCAATTATAAAAAAATCTAGAACAACCCTGCTTTTATAAGTGATAGGTAAGTTCCTCTGCTACATAAAATGAAACTGAGATTCATTTTTGGTAAGCTATGACTGTTTTTCCAGGAATAATTCTATGGTTACGATTTTCTTGAAATGGAAATATTGGTTTACTCTTGGGGCCACCACGGTTCGATACGTGAAAGGCCCAAACTTTTTTTTATATATGATGTATACAAAGGTTCAAACTATAACTGTGCCAAAAATCAAGCAAATTGATTTGCCTGTAAATGAGCTAATGGTCAATAAAAATGGTCAAAAAATTGATTGTTGTCAATTTTGGAAATTCACGAAAACACATCATTTTCAAACATCTGCTGCACCTCACTACAAAAATATTTTGAGCATCACTATATATCATTTTTTTCATTAGAATATGGGTAATAACATATCCAAGAATCAATAAAATATCTGTTAATTTGTGGGAGCTACAGGAGTCCAAAGAAGGCCTATTTTGGACGCGACCAAGGCCTTCTCTTGGTGAAAATCCGCCATTTTGAAAAATGGCCGTTGCCATGGCAACCGGTGACCGCAGATCTAAAACTTTGCCATTTTTGTAGGTTTGGACCAAGGCCCTACCACCACACAAAATTTAAGGAAAATCGATTTTTTGAGTTTGGCCAACTTTTTCTGATTTTGTTTGGTTTTTACAGACATCAGCTCTTAATGACTGAGCTCTCTCCTGTGATTCTTTAACCTCCTTGGTGCAACAAAACACGTAATGTTGTAATTTTTGGTCATTGTTTTACCCAAAGTACATTTCTGACTCTTTCTGTAATTTTTGGTGCCAAAAGTACATTTTTGGCCCATTAAACCCTGGTTTTACAACTAAATGACCTGAAATTTGGTACGGAAATGCCCTGGACACATGCGCACATAGAGTCAATAATAATTTTGGCATGATGATGGCTGTTTCTTCGTATCCGAAGATCAATGGTAGGCAGACAAGGTTGATTAGACGACCAGCCTGCCTGGCCTGCATGTGACTATTTTTAAGGTGAAGGAGGGGTGTGCACTCCCTTCTCCACCCTCTCGTCTACTGGCGCACTAAGTCCTACAGGGACAGAACTGTTTGCCACGTAAGACGGCCCCAGCAGATGCAGGTTTATTATTAGGAGTTTCCGTCTCCTAGGAGGACTTCCGACCAAGGATGTGAGGGGTTCCTCCTACCCCCGATCGCGCAACTCGTGTGTCACGGCGGGTGCGTCATGCCCGAACATGCCCCTTAGGCTTGTCTCGGCCACAAAGCCCCGCCAAGGCCACTAGCCGAAGCTAGATACTCATTTAAACCTGAGTTAAGTGAGGAAAGTCGTGTGAAGTGCCTTTCCCAAGGGCACAAGATCGGTGACACAGCAGTCGGATTCGAACCCGCCACCTCTCGGTTTCGAGCCGAATATGCTGCCCCGTGCCACGCGGCCCCATGTTGGCATACTGTGCAACAAAATGCTAAATTTTGGTCATTTTTTTTACAAAAAAAAGGATATTTTTGGCTCCTGTACCCTGGCTCTACAACTGAATGACCTGTATTCGGTATGGGAATGTCCTGGACATATGCGCTGATGGATCCAATAACACGTTTGGCATACAATACAACAAAATGCTTAATTTGTTATTTTGGGTCATTTTTTAAAAACAAGAAAGTGCATTTTTGGCTCTTGTAGCCTGGTTTCACAACTAAAAAAATTTAGAGGACCTGAACTTTGGTATAGGAATGCCCTGGACATATGCGCACATGTATTCAATAACATGCTTGTCATACAGTACAGCAAAATGATGAATTTTGTGTGTTTTTTTGCCATTTTTTTTACCCCCCCAAAAAAACCTTTTGGCTCCTGTACCCTGTTTTTCCAACTAAATAATCTGAAATTCTGACACGTCATCTTTTAACATCTGCTGCACCTCACTACAAAAACTTTCGAGTATAACTTTATATCACTTTTCTTATTACTAAATATGGGTAATAACATATACGGGAATCAATAGAATATCTCTTACTTTGTGGGGGTTACAGGCGTCTAGGAGGTCATTTGCCTGTAATGCCTAATAGGGAACAGGAGCCAGAAATGTACTTTGGGTAAAACAATGACCCAAATTGGGCAAAAGTACAACATTAAGCGTTTTGTTGCACTGTATGCAAAAACGGGCTATAAAAGCCATTTCCAAGGCGCTCCCATACCAAATTCTTCCCGGTTATTTACTTGGAAAACCAGGGAACAGGAGCAAAAAATGATTTTGGGAAAAAAGAATGGCAAAAAGTTCAAAATAAAGCATTTTGTTGTACTGTATGCAAAACATGTTATTGAATCCATGTGCGCATATATGTATGTTCAGGGCATTGCTATACCGAAATCCAGGTCATTCAGTTGTAAAACCAGGGTACGGGAGCCAAAAATGTACTTTTTTTGGGGAAAAAATAAACCAAAAATCACAGAATTAAGCATTTTGTTGAACAGTATGCCAAAATGGTTATTGAATCTATGTGCGCATGTGTCCAGGGCATTCCTATACCAAATTTCAGGGCATTTGGTTGTAAAACCAAGGTACAGGGGCCAAAAATGTACTTTTTGGGCCGAAAATGCCAAAAAAAGTCACCAAATTCAGCATTTTGTTCTATTACATGGCAAACCAGTTATCAACCCATGTGTGTACATGTCCAGGACATTCCTATACCAAATTTCAGGTCATTTGGTTGCAATACCAGGGTGCTTGGGCCAAAATATACATTTTTGGTCTAAAAATGACCAAAAAAACTCAATAAAATCATTTTAAAGGCAATTATAAAAAAATCTAGAACAACCCTGCTTTTATAAGTGATAGGTAAGTTCCTCTGCTACATAAAATGAAACTGAGATTCATTTTTGGTAAGCTATGACTGTTTTTCCAGGAATAATTCTATGGTTACGATTTTCTTGAAATGGAAATATTGGTTTACTCTTGGGGCCACCACGGTTCGATACGTGAAAGGCCCAAACTTTTTTTTATATATGATGTATACAAAGGTTCAAACTATAACTGTGCCAAAAATCAAGCAAATTGATTTGCCTGTAAATGAGCTAATGGTCAATAAAAATGGTCAAAAAATTGATTGTTGTCAATTTTGGAAATTCACGAAAACACATCATTTTCAAACATCTGCTGCACCTCACTACAAAAATATTTTGAGCATCACTATATATCATTTTTTTCATTAGAATATGGGTAATAACATATCCAAGAATCAATAAAATATCTGTTAATTTGTGGGAGCTACAGGAGTCCAAAGAAGGCCTATTTTGGACGCGACCAAGGCCTTCTCTTGGTGAAAATCCGCCATTTTGAAAAATGGCCGTTGCCATGGCAACCGGTGACCGCAGATCTAAAACTTTGCCATTTTTGTAGGTTTGGACCAAGGCCCTACCACCACACAAAATTTAAGGAAAATCGATTTTTTGAGTTTGGCCAACTTTTTCTGATTTTGTTTGGTTTTTACAGACATCAGCTCTTAAGCAAGGTGGACTCACGGATAAGGCATGAAAGTCAATGCGAGACATGAAGGGGAATTTTATGCAGCCTCTACAACTTGTACCGGAGATGGCAAAAGTAGAATGCAACAAATGAAAGTCAATGGTTATGATGAAGGATTAGATTCAGCTAATCCACAAGTCAATGCTGTACAGTATGCCATTAGGTCTTCACTTGCATGCATAGGAGGCATTGAAAGCACATGAACTGTAATTACCATATTCATGATTAGGCCAGATGACATGCAGATACCACTGCTGAGTACAAGTGAACATCAGACATGTACATACATGTACATCAGTCTGGTGATTATATCCGTGTGACAGACAGCTTAGGCAGGACCATTACACTGCAGCACATGGGCCTATGGCGATCTGCCATAATGTTTGATGTAGATGGGAAATATCACTTCCAGTTGTGTGACTGCTGTCTAGTCCATCTATGATTTAGCTGTCAGTACATAAAGGTAGTATGTCAGCTGTTAGTGCATCAAGGTAGTATGTCAGGAAACTGTAATACTATATTTGTTTCATCGCCTACAGCTAGAGTATAAAATAAGTTTAAGAATAAGTGTTACATTTACATGACCATATGTATACGTATGATAACTTAAGGCATGTCTTCAACAAAATATAGATAATCACAAAGACCTTTGACAGTTTTGCCATAATTTTTTATTAGCTTTATATATGATATTCTGATAGCAATATTTTCCTTAATAATCATACTCACAAGAAGGAAAAAAAACACATTACATGACGTATTGTATACATGTAGAGGCTTGGAGTTTCTGTGACTGATATTTATGGCCTTTGTGTCTGCCCGCAGGTTGTGATAGGACAGCTGTACAGTACAGAGAAACTGGTGATAGAGAAGGACACGCAGAGTTAGCTGTGAGACAGCCCAGGGAGGATGTCTGCAGCCATGGAACACCCATGCCTCAGGACAGCGCACATGTAGAACTGACAGTTGTCACAGATGGACCTTTATTTCTTATTTTGTGGCATTGACATCCACTGGTGGTGCCAAACCCACAGCATTATGCATGGCAGCTGCATCCAAATGCAGTATATATGGACTCTGTTCCCTTTATTGTCAGGATGGGGAGGGGTGCATGTATCCTATATGACATTTACACAGTTTAGACAATGTGTCATCAACTAGGGTCAATTTCATTTACAGTTTGAAGGGGTCCTCAATAAAAATTTTAGACATTTTAAAAATTTGAGCTTCTCATGACTAGACAAACAAATAAACAAACAAACAAACAAATACCTTTCTGGGTATCTATCTACCTTATATATATTTAAACAGTTGAAATGTCAAACAGCATTCTAAAACAGCCTGCACTTTATTGCAATGCATGTATATTCTTTGCTTGCCTCTCAGGAAAATCCATGTCCAGTGGCTTTTTCCCATTGTTGGACTGAATTTCTCTGCTCAGGACAGACTGAGGACACCCACTCCATGCCACTTAACAGACAAAACTTTATAAGACTTTGGAAATGACAAAAAATAATGTAAAGTTGTGATTTGTCCATTAGTCGTAACTTTTCTTGTCATGGACACCTTCAATTATGTTTTTGTCTTCAATCAATATAAGGTTCTGTATTCAATACATATTCAGCAGGTCAGCTAAGTTCCACTTGAAATGTAATCCTCAAAATCCAGGAACAAATTTAGTCACTTGCCTTTTTAGACAAACATATATACACTTGTAAGCCCTCCAGTATTGTTTTTAAGCTATTTTTGTATTAACTATCTGTATCTGTTTCAAATAGATACATGTGTGTATTGTGTAGTTATGAATGAGCCCCTCCCACATCTTATTATGTGGACAAGCCCTTAGTCCTACGATTAAGAAAGCCTTTCGAGATAAAGATAGCCCAGTCGGAAAATTATTGTATCTTCTAAACCCTTCCACTGTTATTTTAAGCTATCTGTATCTGTTTCAAATAGATGCATGTGTACTTTGTGGATGCCCCTCCCCATTGTATCATATATGTACTATTCCTTTGCCCAATCATTACTATATCTCAAAGGCAATGGTTGTACATACAGTTCATATTTTGTAATAAGATATGTAAGAGACTGCTTCTGTCAGATATGTTCTATTAAAGACATTAGTAGTAATTATGATTATGGCCACAGTAAATGTTGATATTTACAAGATAACTGTAACGATATACGATGGTTGAGTTCTTGATTGCGAGCAGAAAATGATGTAATGTAGCAATGGGGACAGTACAAGAGTCGGGATTTGTATAAGTAGTAATGTTATTTTTAGAGTTTGTACTATGGCACTTGTCACTGCAAGCTTGAAGGATGCATTAAGATGTTAAATCTCTTAAAGGGAATGATTGCTAAAAACAATAGAGAAGATGAAGACTATGAATCTGGACTGACAAAAAAAAACACTTTTGAAAAGTAGGAATTAGCTCCAATTGTCTGTTTAGGTCTTATCCTTAAGGTGGTATCTCACTACAATCGGGGCACCGGTGCAGCACTGCGGGGTTTGTTCACTGTGGCACGGTTTTATTATTTTCACAGATTTTTTATAATTAAGATATTGCATAATATGTTAAAGTATGACTTAGAATACACAACAAAATGTATGGAAATTTGTTCTTCTCTAAAATTCATTGAGTCTTCTATGAACCTCGCACCACCTGGGCCGCACCTGTGCCCAAGTGCAGTGATACAAGAGATGTCTACATTACAAGTACAAACTTCACTTTGTAAAAAAGGAGACACACATGGGTATGAAGATGTGTCACCTCTAGAAAATAGTACAATGTACATGTATTAAATCATAGAGTTACACATTAAAAATCGTGATTAAAAAGTACAATCACCATCTAAGTAGTCATTCACTGGTGAGCTCTACATCTAATAGATAAGTTGTTACTTTCTTTAAGAAGTCTGAAGAAAAAGAATCCAGTTTTCCTGATAGATGCTAATGTCCTGTAGCACTTATCAATAGTTTTGTACCATGAGAGAAAAGTTGGTCTCGGTTTGCCTGACCTGACAAGTTTGTGAAAGGTCGGGACCACTCCACACAAAGACATACTAGTTACTGCATCATTCCTATTCCACCTGGAGACTGTAGAAAAGTGGACAGCACAGATCAAAGTAGACTCACGAACGGCTGGCGCCAGTCTTATTGGCCCAGCCGGGATGTGCTGACCTAAACTATCACCTCACTTCCACACGTTACCCTCTGAATAGTCACCTTTTGCTTGCTTTGGGACACCTTTCTTGTCGGTGCACTTTGTGTCACTAAGGGCATTCGTACTTAGCTGCTTAGCCCACGCATCCATTCTTAGCGTTATTGTGTGTAGTAGGAAGATTAAACCCACTCTCCGTATGCTGTTTGAAGTTCGAAGAGAAAATTCAGCTCACATATAGCCAACATATGCGTTCAAACGGCTGACTGCACCATCCGGCCATGACAGGTCACACAGATACCCGTCCTTGGTGCTGATCGACTCTCCGATGTCTTCCTGTAAGTCCCTGCTTTTCTTTTATGGCGCCAAAAGGTTACCCATGGCACACAAAAGACACGGTCACCTGATTCAGTACACGTTTCCATTCAATAGTTGAGACTACAGAAAATCTTACGGGAAAAAGTTAAGACACTAGGTCGTTATTTCACCGCCTTGCCTGTAAAGCTGCTTGTGGTATCAGAAGGGTATCGGTGTATTACAGTGCGGCAAGGTGCGGGTTAGTATTCACGGCAACAAGTCCCAATTCCAGGGGCATACCTTATGCAGTACCCTCTGCTTAGTAGGCACAGTATAAAAGAAACGCATTCGACTTCGTAGGTTGCACGTCTCTTTAATATATATATACAGAAAAAGGTCCTCTGCACAGTTTTGAAAAAAATTAAATTCTTCTCATCTTCCCAAATCACACTTCCTTTGGCCAGGCACGCAGCATGACAGAACTTGGTAACAGGCATATTTTCGTGAGCTACAGAGATTTCGTGAGCTACAGAGGTTTCCAACCTTTTAACTCAGTCGTTTAAAATCACAAACCCCATGTACTGCCTAAAAGCTGTCGTTAGAAGCAATTTCCGCTCTAAAGGCCTCGTCTCGGAGAGTTAACTCAATTTATCTTGTCTTTGATGTAGTTTCCGCTGGGAGCACGCGAGCCAGTGCACTTGGACAAGTTCGACAGGGGAGGAATGAAATATAATAGGAGGATTTCATTTTACTACTACGCATGGTTTTGCAGCTGAAATCAATAGATACCACCAGACGCATATTGATGTTCACTGTTATCAAGAACTTTCTTTGATTTCTTTTACAACAACTAATATTTGCTGTACATTTGTATTACTTTCATGAAAATGCCGAAAGGGTGACACACTCTTAAATAGACTTCAATGGAGTATTGGGAGTTGTGTAAGGCTCTGATAGCGCAGTACGTCTCAGGTAGTTGTCATTCACAGAGCTCGTCATAGTCATTTGGTATAAAGATTAAGCTATTACACTTCACTTTCACCCACTATGAGGTGTCAACCTCTGCTAATCAAAAACGGCTGGCGCATTCAAATCACAACCGGTTATTCCTAACCCTTGTCAGTCGGGAGATTTGTGATTCCAAGAGTGCCTAATCTCTACCAGACTAGCTGCGCTGGCTATTATAGGGAGAAAAATTTGCCAGGGTGGGGTAGTTTTGCGGCCGGCCGCGTAGGGGAAACATGAACCTAAGCGTACACTGACTCTTCTGGCCAATTTCCCGATTTTTTTGCCGATTTCGACGATCCCCGCACCCTTGCAGGAAGGCCTGGTGGTGGCTTGTAGGTGCCTGTCTAATCCACGCATCTTGCTCTAGTCCCACTGGGGAGTTATCCGGCCTGCAGTTAGGCTTCTCAAGGGCGTACTAAAAGTCTAAGGTCAATGGGTAATCTTGCCCGGTCGACAATTGAGGATGGGCCATTAGCGCACCATCCCGCAGTTCGGCAGTACTGCCTTTCGTCGAGCACTTTTCCTCTCTTCTGATTCAGGTCGTCTCCAAAATTATCGGTAACTTATTACTACAATTATACTGCAGTGCTTGAAAGACCCACTTACACACCTGCAAGTGCATCCACGTTTTGCTTGGCGCAACATAATCTTAAACCCAGCTCAGTATGCAACTTAAGATTTTGCAGTTCGAACACTGCATTTCCCCCACCTACGTGCATAACCTTTTGTATCTATTTGTTGATAAGATAAATTGGCTTTTGACTCAGGTTGCCACCTGGGCTACCTGGCTGAAAATATATCTCGATCACTGTAACTGTAATATGTTACTTCTTGATCTTTATTTTGTACTGTGACATATTCTTAAGCAATCGCAAATCAATCTGAAAGCATCGCTCTTCGGGGTAACGTTCATTGAACTTTGCGGTCTGACTTTATCGGCCGAGATTCCAAAATCCATATGAGTTAGCTCGTATCGCATTTGGACGGCTTCGCCTTTGTCCCATTTCGACGCCAAATACTTGACTGGATTTTTTTTCTTCATAAAAGCACCCTGGACTGCCATTCAGGTCCAAATGAGCAGTGCTGGGAATCTCAAATACAAGTACAAAGTACTTGTGTGGAATTGATGAGTTGGCAGAAGTGTGTTTTACACCGTACAACACTTGTTTATTTATCATTTGGTTTTCGGCCCATGTATTGTGGTATAAGTACATAAGTACAGTAAGTAGTCATGCTAGTTAGGATATATGTACATGTCATATATAGCTAGGATATACACCCATGGTAACTGTATCCCTACATGTGTGCCACAGTGATGGCTTTCCTAACACGTACAGTTCACTGCAGTGCAGATGTGGGTCACATTGTGGGTACGTCCAAAGTTCAAACCGATAATATGCCTTACCACTTGCCACAAATGGCGGGAGTGATCTAGATACCAGGATAAGGAAAGTACCGATACGGAACCGTGGCTATCCATCACTCCTTTAACAAAGGCCATGGTCTGCGTCCTTTACATCAGACCAGTCATCAATTATCAGGATGTAACGGAGACCCCATAGACCTATTTGGTGAGAGGTAACTGACTTTAAAAGCCTGAGGCATTTAGAAAGATTACACTAACGTCAACCCAACCCATCACAGCGTTCAGTGACGACGCTTGCTACTCGTATTTGTTCAAAGTTACTGCGAGTTCATATTTCGTACTTAAACTCCCATTCTCCTCCCTGGAATTTTCTCTTTTTTTCACCTCTTTATGGAGTTCTTTTTCTTTTCTTTCCTTTTCCCGAAGCTCCCTGTCCATCTATCGTGAATAGTCCGTGTCCTTGTCATGTTTTACTCAGGACAGTGTTGGGGAGGGGGGCGAGACACACTTGTGTCCTTTGGATCCTCCCAAAAATGGAATCGCGGAGTAAATTTAGAAACTTGCTCACAACAACACCTTTAGTAGAAGTGTTGTTATACCAGCCTGGTCCCCCTCACACACAAAACTTATTGACCCCTATGACCTTGAGGCTCTAATTCCTTTTTCACAGTTGGAGGTGGCGGGTTTTCAGCTCTCACTCAGCAAAAACTGCTTCTTAGCGTGATCGTCACAACAGTTGAACGCGGTAATCTTTCATCAAAAGTAACATTATGAAATGTTTTCTTTTCAACCAGGATCGGTTAACCACCGTAAGTTACCCTCTAGCGGTAGAAGCAGAACAGAAGTGTTGTTTGTATACACTGAAAACCAATTCAGCTTAGTGGCAGATGACATTTACATGTATATACAGGTACTACTTATAACGCATGGACGAGCGTTCATTGGGCAGCGTTGGCGCGATATTAATGTACTAATGGTGTGTGATGATGACAAGATCATTCATCATCAACGTTGATACGCCATTGTTCCCGTGACGCTCTCTGTTTGTGTAACTCAGGATCGGAATGGCACGTCAAGTGCGGACGTCACTCCACTCTTTCCTTGAGGAGCACTAATCAATTCTTGATAAGTAGCGGATACCCTCTTTGAAGAAAAGCAAGTGAATTATTCATTCACAAGGAAATTGAATACTTGGTGTAAAGCCCGAAAGCTAACGGGCGGCTATTGCCTCTTTACAAATTAGTTTTGACTAGCTATAGGCCAATGTCATCTTGATGTTCTACCTCTTGATGTTATACTTTATGGTGTCTCTTTGGTGATTAAAAATAATCCTAAAAGATGAGAAGAAGTTTTATTTATTTATTTATTTATTTATTCATCTCAAAACATGTGGGTAGCCCCTTCAACTTGTTTGAAGTTGATTTCCAAGGGGGCCCACTACATAAATAACAAAAACGAAACGTGTTACATTCAGTAAGACAACCAGAGGACAACAAACAATATATACAAATAAACCGAAGCGTCTTTACCAAGAACAGTTGTCTAGGTCAACAAAAAACGTCAACGGTGGAGGTCAGAGGTCCATGTGCGGAGGAGTGTGTCTTAGGGCAGCTTTAAACTGCCGTAGAGTTGGTGCATGTCTAATGTCTGCCGAAAGGGTATTGTAATAAGTTGCTCCTCTGTATGCAAATGTGCGGTGGCCAGCTGTGTTTGTGTAATTGGGTTTATGAAGCAAAGAGGCTTGTCTGGTGTTATGGCTGTGTAACAGGTGGTTGTGTACAAAGGTGGTATCCAAGTATGTCGGGACAAGCCCGTTAATACATTTAAAGACCATCACACACATGTGTTCCTTTCTCCGCTGCGCGAGATACTTCCAGTTGAGTCTGCTGTGTAGGTCTTGGACACTGGATCGTCGCTTCATTTGTAGGATGACCCTGGCAGCTCGATTTTGAAGAACCTGAAGTTGTCGCTGCTTGGTGATGTTACAATTTTCCCAAACAATGTCGCAATAATCAAGTAGTGGTAGAATCATGCATCTGTATAACATACTTGCAATGTTGGCAGTGAGACATGATCTTAAGCGTCTTAGCAAACCTATTCTCTGTGATACCTTGGAACATACCATGTCAATGTGTTCGTTCCATGAGATATTGCAGTCAAGGAGAACACCTAGGTATTTGAATTGGTACAATTGTTCAACTGTTTCCTGATCAATTTGGAGTCTAAGTGGAGGTACTGCTCTTAGCTTCCCACTACTACCGAATAGAATCCACTTAGTCTTAGCGACATTCAGTGTAAGACGATTTGAATGTAGCCATGTGGCAAGATTTGCTAGTTCAGAGTTTAAGGTGTTCTCTATGACTCTAGCGTCCTTGCTGGAACAGAAAATAGCAGTATCATCTGCATACAGACATACTTTACATACAGTGAAGTCATACCCTACTGTTCCTAAATCCCCATGGCCACTGTAGGTTTGTACGCCGTCTCTCTGTACCAGCCGTATCTACGGAAATAATTACTATCTACCGTAGAGAAATGGTGAAACGCCCTCAAACCGGCGTTAGATTTAGCTGCTGACGTCGGTCTACTTCCCTGTACGCAACCATGTCTACGTAATTAATGACTACCTACAGTTGCTAACGATAAAAATCAGGTTGTCTGATAGCACATGTCTCATCACTGACGCTCCCAAACCGGTGGTTAGATTTGCTGCTGACGTCGGTTGAGTCGATTTCTTCATTATGCAGCGGTCACGATCCATTGCTGGATGTAATGAACTTGGCACGGGCTCCCGCTGCCATGGCAACAGATGGAGCCGGTGCGGAAGGCGGCATCGATCCCCATCAAGTGGGTGATGTCTATCGGGCGGGCGGCGTAGACGGGCGGCGGTACCGCCAGTTAGTACCCAGAAGATATATGCTGAGTAATGCACCTGCCAGTGTAAACTCATAGGGAGAATGGGGTGGACTCGCACCTAGCATCTTGCCATGATATAGACTGACTAAAATCGCGCTCCTAGGGGCCGGCCCTACAGTTGCCGCCCTAGGGAGTCATTAACCCCAGGCAGTGAGAGATTGTGTAAACACAGGCTAACCATGATAGAGTATTTATGAATCTGTGTGATTGCAAAGGATCTACAAAAAATGCAAAATAAAATCATCTTTAAGAATAGACATATGTATGAAAAGGTATTGTGTTTTTTTTATTTATTTTTTTTATTTAAGTACACAGCAGTTGTGTTTTGTCATTTCAAGGTGTATCGCATCTTTGTGTGGACTAAAACATGTGTATGACATTTAGTAAGTCACACATAATTAGCGCACACAGTCATGCATTGAAATTAAGTTCGGTGTATATCACACTAGTGCCTTCTTTCCTTTGGACTACTAAAATTTGTCTTCCTCCCCTGTTTGCATATTAGTTAGGATAAACCTAGACAGACAAGAGGCCCCGTCACAAAGGGATGTCTCTTCACATAGAATGAAACCTTTATCACACCTCGGTACCTGTTGGTGTACACTTTGTAAGGAAAGTGCTTAGCTAAGCAGAATGAGTGACTTTTAGGTTAGGGGTGTGTGCAGATCCGTCTCACTAACTCGAGCGTAGCGCTCGTCTGGCGAATCCAGACAGGTGATACGTGTCGTCATGTAACATTCATCGATCATCACTATATATATATAGTTGACACATTGTCTTCCTTTGATCACGTAACGTTCACGTGATCTTCAATAGGCCTACTATGGTCTACAAGCATGTTGTGTCTATGTAGAGCCTAGTCAGTTCGTTTTTGTTTGTTTTATGTTGTTGTATGTAAATCCATGCCTACATGTACCGATGTCATGTGCAGTTAAGAATAAAGGGGACAACTATACTTTTAGAGCTCTGTTATCCCTTCTGTTAACCGTCTGTTAAACTGCTATCCCTCCATTATCTATAGAGAATTAAAAATCCTCCATTGCTAAAGTAAAGATATTTAACTGGAGATAGCTTTGAACGTTGTCTTTTTGCTCCAGTCCCTCTCGTCATCAATAAAACCAAAGTAGACAAGTTTGGGGTTCACTGTCTGATCAGTGATAGTGTGCAGTATGACGAACGCCAAGACACCGGCCCAGTGTGTATGTACGGGCGGCAGGGCCGCTGGCGGAGTTAGGTGACGAGCAGTGACCGTGGATGGGACACAGACGTACACCTATTTACAGTTATAGGGGTCGATGTGCCGTGACACAAACGCCATGCACAGGCCCCTTGTGTATGTTTGCTCGGCTGGCGGAGTTAGGTGACGATCAGTGGCTGGAACAGAGAGGTATGGGAACAATTGTAGTAGGGGTCAATGTCCTACTGCCGCCAGCGAGCTGTGCAAACTGCCACGCCCCCATAGACAAACTGTGTCGAGACCACCTTGACCTTAAAATACTACTTTTCGCAACTTTCTTGACAGCAGTTTTTTTGACTGCCACTTTTGAATCACATATTTTGTAACTAGAACTCCGTTTCTCTTTTATTGGAACCACAAATCAAAGATGCCTAGGGTATTTCATATATTATAAGGGGTGCAAAAATCCTTTGTAATGCAGCATCCCAAGTTGACATTGATAAATAATGTCTCTTTTATTGTTTACCCGGGACCCCTTGTTTTGACTGCAGCCTTGCCCCAGTTAGAAATGCACGTCACGTACGCACTCCTGCCCACCTGGCGCCTGTGTGGGCCAGACAGGTGTATCCACACAACACGGATGACAGACATACGTGCTTATCCCAATAATATAGTCGCTCATTCTTGCCAAATAGATTTCCATCAAATCATAAACCGACATCCGGGTCTATGACAGTTGATATTTCTATTTCTAGTTTACAACCTAGAAGCAGTTTATTTATATCTCCAGACCTACAGGGGTGCTTATTTATACCTACAGACGTCAACAGTGTAATCACAATATATATTTCTATAGATCGCTGGTGTTGGTGGAAACAATGGTCCAACAGCTTTTGTTTGTTTTACAAGAGCTGTGCAGTCCATTAGTGAGATTACTAGTACCCTGTCCCTTCGACGTCAACGGATATTTGCTTCTGCCAGCCCCCAAGTACAATATACACAGTACAAAGAGCATCCACTTACTTTCAATCGTGTTGTGCGAGTATAAATAGACTTATCTTCGCGACATCTTGTTTTTCTACTGGGACAACGAAGAGCCTCCGACCATGAGTCATGGAACTTGAAAGGAAAAGTTTTGAAAAGGAGTGAAAATATTGAACACTTTTAATATTTTCATACATCTGAATTTTCTTTGCCTGTATTTAGCAACACGTACACGTAGTCGTATATAACTTTGTTTGCACCTGTAATAGTTGGCTACGTGCGTCTTTTAATCCAGACAAAAGTGCGCAGTTGGGGACTAACAGGGGCGATATTCCCAGTTACCACCGTAAGTAGTCGATTCAACACGGCTACTCAAATAACCAACTCTGAAGTTCACCAGCCAAACCTGTTTAGTTTAATGATTTATGTGCGGCAAACCGCTCCATTGGTCTGATTACCCCATATCAGGTTCCCGCTCCAACAATGTGGCATTGACGACAGGACGCGCTACGCGAGACCACCAACATTATGGTCTTTGTTTTGGGAGAAATTTGATGTGGCTCGCGGTCATTGTTGCTTTAATGTGGTTAACCTTACAAAAGAATGAGTTCGTCAAAAGGACAGCAGCGTAAGTCAGATGTACAAGACGTATCGGGGACAGTCTTTGACATTTTCACTAATGATCCTTAAGAAGCAATGACATTTCTTTCTTTGATCGTTAGATATCTTTAACATACTCTATTTACAAATATGCTCGCTTTGGGCTAGCTTGTTTTCGCCAAACGTCACTTTAAAACATCCGAGTTAAAACGTTGCTGAGAAAGTTGCAGGTAGCCGGGGTCTGTGGTCTCAGCAGCGTGATACGATCTGTGGACTAGACCGTACCCTTAGGTAAATATATGTGCCTCCTGTAGGTTAATGCCCGGTCAACGTACCGGTACCGCCGGATAGCGTTCCACATTCGGGGGCTGGAGAGAGGCGCGGCGTTTGTACTACTTATCTGATAACCGTTCTAGCTGTGAATCGATGTTCCGTGGTAACGTTACACATTTGCATTGTGCGGAATACATCAATCGTTGGCCTACATGTACGCACCGTAGGTCTTTATCACATATATTAGCTATAGGACTGTTGTCATATCTACAGTAGTGTAACGTCCCGGGACACCCCCAGTAAGAGTGGAATGACCCAAAAGAACAGTCCAGTCCGGGATAGAGAACCACATGACATTGTTCAAATATGTATAGGTGTTTGACTTCAGACGTTGACTATACAAACATCATCGTCTCTGTGTTACAAAATATGAACCTAAATATTTCGAGCACATAACACATTTCTTCTAGCATTGTAACATATACACATAAATTCATGCATGATATGAGCATTATGATGAATCAGGGATATTTAGAAGAATGATATTGATATTGCATTATAAATCTTGACTGACTTATCAGACTATTCAAACAGAACAATGCGGTCTGTGGAAAAACTTCCTAGGTCAGTGATAAGTTAACGTACTACAAGGCAGCCTCCTTCGCAGACTTCCGAACAGAAAATCAGAAAAGGAGTCTTTCCCAGGGCGGTGTAATTCCTTCACTCCTTCCCCCGACCAACTCCTTCTCCGGCACAGAAAATCTTAGCCCATGCGTTTCTAAAGATCTCTAAACTTTTAGCTTCTTCAAGTTAAAGAATATTTATTTCAAATGCATTTGAAAATCGAGAGCCAGCGCTGCACCCCCAAACACACACACACACACAAACACACAATAAACGCTAAAAGTAACACTCCGGAAGTCTGCGAAGGAGGCCACAATCAAGGAGGTTATACAGATAGGACATTTTTACCACCCAGTGAGCCAGGTACTGGTTACTGGGTGTGTAACAGATGTGTAATAGGTGTTTTATAGATGGTGGATGTTGTCCTTGAGCCCTATCAAAGCCATTTGCTTCCAGCGCTTCGGACCTCGCGTGTTCCCCGTGAAACTGTAATTTACGGCTCACGAGGACGAAAACTAGGTCAGACAACACGTGATACAGCTTCCCTTCTGCTGTCCTCCTTCGACCCCGGATAGGTCATTCACCCCGTGAAGAGGACGTCCCTGTTTCGGGGTTTATTAGCTGTTCATCCGGGATAGTATTCTTCCATGGTGATAAAAATTAAAGGGTGCACGTTTTATCAAGGGACTGGGCGCTTTAAAACTGACTGGTAGGAACTGGGCAGAAAATGCGTTTCTAAACTTTTAGCTTATTACTGATAAAGAATACTTAAAGTGACAACGGCATTTGAAAATGCAAAGCATGTTTATTAATCGTCCCCTGGATGATCACTTTAAAACTTTTTTTCTATTTTCACAGTTATCATAAAGGTACTAGAAGTCATTCAATCGAGTTCTTGAGAATGCACCTTTACAACATTACTTTCCGTCACATCTGTGACACTCGGGCTGCTATATCCTTAATGTCTCTACAGTGGAAGGATATATTGTACCTAGCCGTTATCAGGACGATTATCTGCTGTGTATGCGTTTTTTCGTAGGCAGTTAACAAATCAACCTGGCGTATCACTGCGCAAGCCATTCAAGTCACGGAGAAAGGGGTTACTCGCGGTCAAATCGGTAGTAACAGAATGTAGTCCAGATCCTTACCGAATTCCAAGGGCATAGTTTACTGACAGGTGAATTGTGAAGATGGGGGCAAATCGATGTGGTCAAATTGTTTTCTTATATGAGGACTTGAGCTCAATCTTATCGATTCTCTGCATGTGGAAGTTTTCTTTCAAACCGACAATTTTAAGTATTAATTTTTTTGACCAATATTGCATTTTGTCAATTTACATTGTATGAATAAGTATATAAAAGTTCGACTTCTTGGCTCATCAATTTTTATGTGTGAAATTGACCGGTGATATACAATATCACCGTTTGGTTAATCAAGTATATGGCAACAGTATCAAAGTTGCAACTGCAATCTATAAGAAATAGCATGTGGCAAGAACAGCATATGATGGATGACTACATATAGGAAATGCGGACAGAGGGTATGTGCCATACAGCGTACGAAACAAATTTCAATATATGGACACATTCAAACTTTAATTTGTTTTAGAAAATTTAGTAAGGCATGTTCAAATCTATAACGTTATCATGTCGTAGGTTGTATGTTACAGGCAATTCGTCACACAGTTAACGCGGTCATTGACCCGGCACACGTCGAAACACGACTTTTAGCCTAAAGTTAACTCTGCACAAGCAAACCTGTATGCATCACCTTGGTTTGGTGACAGGCAAATATTAGCCTAGCCTTCAAGCGCAGCATGTAACTCACCCGACAGCCGTCTTAGCCTCGACCTAAATCTAAAATGTACCATTTTAAAGGCCAGATCAGAGAACAATTGACTGTCTGTCATTGATATTTTTGAAGTTTTTTTTTTCAAACACAATTTTAAGTATTAAATTTTTGGACCAATATTGCATTTTGTCAATTTACATGGTATGAATATGTATACTATATAAAACTGACGACTTCGTCGCTCATCAATTTTCATGTACACAGTTGACCATTGAGATGCAATATCACCGTTGGTTGATCAAATACATGGCCGGCAACAGGGTATCAAAGTTGCATGGATCACTACATATAGGAAATGCGGACAGAAGGTTTGTGCCATACAGAGTACGAAACAAATTTCAAAACTTGGACACATTCAAACAAATAGTCATTTTTTTATAGAAAGTTTAGTAAGGCATGTTCAAATCTATAACGTTATCATGTCGTATGTTGTATGTTACAGACAATTCGTCACACAGTTAACGCGATCATTGAACCGGCACGCGTCGAAACACGGCTTTTAGCCTAAAGTTAACTCTGTACAATCAAACCTATATGCACAACCTTGGTTTGGTGACAGGCAAATATTAGCATAGCCTTCAAGCGCAGCATGTAACTCACCCGACAGCCGTCTTAGCCTCGACCTAAATCTAAAATGTACCATTTTAAAGGACAGGTCAGAACAATTGACTGTCTTTCATTGATATATTTGTAATGTCATGGGTCACGGTATGATTACACAACTACATTTATATAACCAGTACCATTACATAAATCATTAAATCATAAATCAGATAAGTGGTTATGTAATGAAACGTTGATATATGTTCGCCCTTCATAATTCCATGTTAACAAAGTGTTTTGGAAAGTGAACCAGATTTTCCTACATACATAACAGACAAAGGTCCTGTATTCAGAGACAGGAATATCTTTCTTTGATGACAATGAATGACATGGGTATACATGCAGGTAACAGAGAGCAGCGGAGGACAAGAAATGGGAGATGGTCTGAGCTGAGAGGGAGGGAGAAACAGAAAACACAGCTAAAGAAGACCGGTAAACATTGACCAAGCAGCGGGAAATGCTCAGTTTAACAGCTCATAGTCTCACGAAACGAGCAAGGAGAATAAATACTGTTGTATAGAAATACTTGGCCGCAACAGGTGGTAAGGGCAATAGATTTCGCACAACCGGACCCTGTCCATAAAGTTTTATTTACTACATGCATTTATGGCAGGAATGAAAGAACAAAACAGAAATATAACACCAGCTGTGCCTTACCCGTGTCTAATCCATCTCCTTGCTAAAACTATAACTATGGGGTGTAAACTAAATGGCATGCTTGTGAGGTATATGTCTACGGAGCGTACTTGAGCTTGCGCTGTGCCTGGTAACAAGGTCGGCTAATGACCGAAATAGCCATAGCGATGCCATGGAACGATTTATGTGTGTCTCAGATACGCCATGTATGGGCAGAAGTAAGGACGTTGACTTCGCCTGGTTTCAACAACAGTCTGTTTTGTCAAGGTCGAGGAGTGACTTTAGTCTACCAGACTCCTTGTGTACGTAAATGACTGATAATTGCTGGAAATACCCTGAATAGTTGGGCCAAGCTCACATCATAGTCCTACCAATTTAAAGTTGAACTTGACCTTTACATAAATGTTGGCATTCTCAATTTACAACCTTGTGGATTGAGTATCTTACATAATACGTCTATCAATCTTAACGGCTACTCCGTTCAAAATTGTCGGTTATCGGGAATAATAATCAGGAATGAAATATTAGGCTAATACTGAGCAAGATTGAACGGGAACCCCCCACATGCTTCACTTGTTTTGAAATTGATCCTTTGCATGTTTTGAAATTGAATAGTAACCAGGCATCCAGAGTACATGTATATAAAAATACAGAAAATAAGATAAAGCGACTCGTCGAGAGTGAAGATACCACCCATAGATATCTAGTAAGCCGTTATCATGCTTCTTATTTGATTAGGTCCTGTCTGATCTTCTTCTGATGAGATCAAATGTGACGCAAATCACGTTTTGTCCGTCGGCAAATTTCCATATATGGCAATTCAGACTTCATCCTTCATCGTGACATTGACCTGTCCTGTCCTGCCCTGACCTGTCCTGTCCGGGGCAATAAATAGAAGTGGGAAAATCCGCTCCTGTCAATCAGTCTTCAGGGCTGTGATTGATAGAGGTTCAAGGATGTCATTGACTAGTCTCCTAGACAACCTTATCCAACTTTGAAACTAGCCAACCAGCGCCTCCCTCATAAAATAAAATCCAGCCCTGCTCGAAGTCTGCGAAGGAGGCTACTGTCGACAGAGGTTCAAGGATATATTGTATCTATGTTACTGTTAAAGAATTCAAAACAAGGGCGCCAAACTCAGAGAAACATTACCACTTGGACAGCTCGATGCAGAAACATTTCTCTTGCCAGGCGCCGCCCCGGCCTTGATCAGAGGACGTCCTTGTGAACTGGTCCGGGCTGACTCTCGGTTACGAGGTTAATACTTTGGTACAACAAAGATAACAGATATGCACTAGATAGTCCGTGATAAATTCTGCAATCCTGGCATTGTAAAGAGGTTACCATGTCTTGTGCCTAAATTGCTGCGCATGTATTATCCTACTCTCCAAGCAGAGGTTGAGTCGCGTAGATATAGTAGTCGGAAAAATTACACCGGCGCTTCACTTAACTTATGCCTAGGTCACATTTCCAAACCGGGGCCGGACCGGGCTGTTTTAGGAAATGAATTTTTTTCCCCTGAAATAAACACAGGTCATGCCCACAGAAGAAGAAGGTCATGCCCACAACTCTCCTTTTTACGTTTTGTGTATTTTGTACATTATATTTGTCGGTCCCGAAAGCTTTGGTTTGGAAATGTGACCTAAGCATTAGCGGGCTCATCTTGGCAAGGGTTAGCCATTCAAGCGGCACGTTCCGGGAATTAGTGACGTCGCCCTCACCCTGGGGACTCACCTTGGCGAGTACAGTCGCCATAACGCACGGGAACTTCCGCACGTAAGGCGTCTAAAAATGCGTCTAAATGGAGGCGACGCCAAGTGGTGGTATTTTAGGAGCGCCTTGGATTGAAAGATAAACACCCACAGGAAAACACCACATTCCACTGTGATGTATATACACAACTGGACATAAATTTCCGTGGCAATACCGAAGTACTGTCACGCATAAATATAACTGAACTATCTAGTCCATACCTGTTCCCTTTGTGGTACCAAAGTATTAACTTACATGTTTATCCCGTGCTGTGGAGGCTGAGACAATACAGGTGTTGTTATGCTTCTATTTATAACCAGCTACAGTTCACATGAACCCGGCCATCCTAGCCAGTTGAACCTATCCGTGTTCAAGTTTTGCCTAAGTGGTTGATAACCTGGGAGACATGGACAGAAAAATTGGTAAAAGACTGTTATGATAAGTCTGTATAATCACGATAAAGAGAGAAAAAAGAAATGTTAACGTATAAGTATAAGCATGTGTCAAATACAAACATCCTACGTATGAGATCCCTGTGGATATCGTAAAATCTGTGATAATTTTTCATGGCAGTTCGAAATCCACAACTGGAGAAAATTCGGAGATTAAGGTGTTGTTGACCTGAATGTCTAACCTTCATAACAGAACCTGTGTTAAAGAATCAAGACAAGCAACAGATGCTACACACATACTTCAACCATTCACATTTCAGTAACGGGAAACAGTAACTAGCATTACGTTGAACTTGTGCATTTCATTCCTTATGTGGATTCTACCCAGGGACAGGCATGGAAGTTTGTTAGTTTGTTTGTCCTTTTGTTCTTGTTCGTTTGTTTGTTTGTTGATCACTGTGAAACAACAATCTGAAAAAAAACACATTCAGATGAAACTTAGATATATTGCGAATCAAGATGTTGTGGGAAGGGGACAACAAAAACTATGGTAAAGAACAAATCTTATAAATATGTTATTCCGTACATTCAAACCCTGTCGTCACACAATCGGTGATTAGGGAAGTCAAGCAGCGATGCACTTGTTTATATTCGCATCATTTGTGTCATAGCTGAGTCTAATTATAAACCAGGGAAAATGGAGTCATGAAAAATTCATTGTGTCCCCACGTGATGATCTGTCCTGTTGCCAACGTACCGGGCAGACGGGGCATGCCATTGGGGACATTCAACAAGATGAACTACAGGAACGTAATATCTACTCTCCAAGCAGAGGTTAGGCTCCGACTGTTTTATAACGGTTTTTAGGCGTTTTGGTCGGGCTTTTTAGTTTGTACTAGTTTCTCGATGTCTCGCGGCCGCCTGCAGCGTAAAAAAAAAACAGCCGGAGCCTAACCTCTGCTTGGAGAATATATGATTTCACCTAAAGCCCTTATTATGCCACACAGTACACGTTATGACTAAAACAACGGCACAGGATCGGTGGATGGTCAAAGGAATGATGGTAAAAAATGATGGATGTGAAGGAAGGAGTGAAAGAATAGGCAGATGGATGGATGAATGGATGGATGGATGAATGGATGAATGGATGGATGGATGGATGGATGGATGGATGGATGGATGGATGGATGGATGGATGGATGAATGGATGGATGGATGGATGGATGGATGGATGGATGGATGGATATCGATGGACATATGCTGCTATAGTATGTGCTACTATTAAAGGACTTCTAATAGCTCATTCCATGAAACTTAACTCCAGTCATGTACGCTACTCCAATTAGCCAGGCCTGTCACGTATAGTAGTGCCTACATGATAAACCAGGCTTTTAAAGTGCCTCTTAACAAAGCGTATTACTCAGGAGGCATGCGCCCACGGGACGCCATCGTCTCCTCCTGCTGATCAGAGTCAGAGTCAAGTACATTCTCCTCATGCACATTGGCGCTCGGCGACATCAGTGCACCCAGGAAACATTTCACGAGCATGCTTTCATCCTTGAGTCTCTCATTGGGAAACACTCCAACTAATGTGTATGAACGTGTGCTTCACAGCTACTCCATGTTAACAAGACTTTAGCCTGGCTGGCATCCTCACTGAGTAATGGTCGCTTTGTGTGGAAGCAATTGTTGCCTACCACGGATAAAACGGGGTTGGGCAGAATATATTCTGATTTGTCTTCCCAACATCTGCTTGGAGGTCACGTTTCAGCATAATTCCCTTCATACAGCCAGCAGTGGAAAATTCCCACCGCAGATGTCACTGCATCACACAACACGCTGGTTTCAATACCCATTTCCAACAACCCCTGTAGTTCGGGACAATTAAATGTGAAAATCAATCCAGAAACACGATTAAAGCGATCGTTATCGTTTATATCTCTCGTCTGCAGACTAGACCGTCTGACGGCGGGTTTATTGCACTTGGAGATGGATGATCTTGTCACTAAGTAAACCGATTGTGCGTGAGTCATTAGGGAAAGGAGGCACCTCAGGTGATCTGAGAGAAAGGCTAAAGCCTACAGTTCAGCTCAATTTCAGAGTAGGAAGCAATAATGTTTGAGTGCCATCTCGGGAAAGGTGAAGACTTCATTCCCGTGTGCTGTACTGTAACGGAATATGAGATCCCATAGCCCAGGGAGGTTTTCTTGCATAGTCTGTAACGCTGCCAACATAACTGTATCACTTCTGTAAAAGGGTTAGTGTGAAGGTGGCGCAGAAGGCAACCAGTTCATCGCTCCCTGTACTGATCTCGATGTACGTCAAAGGCACGCTCAGGGCCGTTGATGAACATGGCCGTCATACCCCTACCCACATATCGATTTCCCTTGGCAACTCATCAGGTCGTGTCTACCATTCAAAGCGTAATGGAGGTGCACTATAGGTGGATTTTTGTGTGTTACTAGGAGCTAGCATTGTGTGAATCTTATTGAAAGTGGGGGTTGCGATAAGTGTAAGATTGGCCGGAGATGTACAAAATAAAAAGGGGATTGTAGACATTTTGTGCCATCAAGTTCAACACTCCTTGTGTTTTCTCCCTAAAACATTTGCCCAAGACCCTCTCTTCGATCGTACCACTACGCGTACGGTTAATATCAATTACAGGTATTGGAATGGCGGTATTAAATTCAATGTCGCAATGATCGAAATAATTTGTAGTCTTGCAGACGGTTGAAATTCCCCACTGTGGCCCATGCCTCCGGTATGTTGAGTAGCGTTCAAAGCCAATGTGCCGCACCGAAGCTGTGTCTGATAACCTGACGTAAGGCTGTGAACAGATGGTGAGCTTTTCGCGGTGAGAGGGGGGCGACTTTAAATCATTGCCGCATTGTCGTTGACGTTTCCTGAATGCGCTCCAATTTTGTAACACCGCAAAAGATCAGAATACTTGATCCTATGACCTTCTGTGGTGGTCGAACCAGATTCTTTGAGGCGACTTACCACAGACATGTAATTCTACTTTGCTGTTTGTGCAGATCATGATTCGCTGACTACCAACAATGTCTCGTCTGGCGCTGTGAGGGGTGAAGTCATGATGCCTTCGGGGGGGACAGAATAAAACGGTTCGCTTGTTCTTGTGCATAACTGTTCAATTCGAGTGCATTTACAACAGACTTCAAGTGTATGTATGTGTGTGCGGGCAAGCGCGTTATTGTGGTTTGCTTGTTTGTTGGTTGGTTGGTTTGTGTGTATGAACCCGTGACGAAGTAGCTAGTGTTTGAATTCCATGATCCTGTCGGCAACCAGTTTATCACTTTGAGGAATGGTGAAGTCTCAACTGTGATTGTGAGCCACTCCCATTGACAAGTTTTTCATACTTACTTTTAACATAGGCGCCATCAATTGAGACTGATAACATTATTGGAGGGGAGTTTCAAGATGTGCACACACCATGATTCACAATGATTTTGAATTTCATGACTTACCTTAACTTTGAGACAAAAATATTCCCTGACATGACAGTGTGCAACCATGCACACATAAACACCTGGGACTCGCCAGGGCAGGTGCCCATGACGTCGACCGTCACACCGTTAAAAACATGCAATTTTACAGTTTGTCACGCACGAAAGTCACGCAACCAGGGGTAAACACGAAAGATCTAGATTTAGAGCTTAGAACTCAACATCGCAAAAGCACCCTGAAGGTCAACATTAGACCACGCACGACCAACTTTAAGTCTTCGGGTGACAAGTCTGAAACCTGTCCAACGAAAATACCGCAGCGTTGGGACTGTCCAAAAATGATGTAACAGTCGCTATAAATATTTGAAAAATATGTCGATTATGCCTACTACGGCATACGAACTTCTCCACTTCTAGGTTGGTCTTTTATTTAATGTCGTTCATGGTTTTCATCACAAAGCTAAAGTCTTTTGGAAGTCTTGTCACATGGTGGCCCTGTCCCTTTGCCCTCCTTTAATACAACCATGGCCTCGGCACCATTCTGTCGTATATAGAGTTATAGACCCATGATTTACTGCTGCAAGGTAGAAAGCGTGGTCTCTTCAGTATGGATGCTTTCAAAGACGCGTTTTACGACAGTGGCAATGATTACAAATGCTTACTATAAATTTCAAGCCTGTAGTTTTGAGTGGGGAGGGGGGCGTGTGGTCTTTAGTGACAGAGTAAGCATTCTCCAGACGATATTACATCTAATTATATAACGGCCACTCTGTCCAAGGGGCATTGACCGCCACGTACCATTGGATATCCGCCAAAAATGTATTTGTCCATTCATCGCTTGTGTGCCGTTAACCTAACAGTGGTCACCTCAACGGACTGAATACAGCATTTTCATGACATTACCATTACATGTATGTTCCCCAATTCCCCTTCAAGAATATGTGTAATCAAAATGATGTTTCCAGCACTTAACCAATGTAACTTTGTCTTCTAACAGAAGAAAATGTCCTCTGGAGAATTATATTGAGCAGTGTGCCAGAATGTGTGACATGTAGGACAGTTTTCTTTGAAAATCTACATTGGTTCAACACTTATCAACAGCACAGACACAAGCTTATTTTCGTGTCGCCACTGAACAATAAAAACACAACAAAGCAATACGCCATGTGACTGCGCATGTGTTTCTGCTGTCCCCTATCGAGGTCATGACCTTGTGAACGATCCTCCCTTTATTTCAAGGGTCATAAGAACCTTAATGGAAATGAGGAAAATATCGGACGATTCCGATGCTAGCATTCAGCCAATGTGATGCTGAATAGCGAGCTACTTTTTTACCATAGTCAATTAAGTTGACATATCTGGCCGCCATGGGGAAACATTGACTGTGACCAGAGACCGTGACCTCTATCCGTCAAGTGTGGCTCTCATCTCGCCGTGTGTAGAGCGCTATCGATCATACACACGACCTGGGGCTCAACTGGCGGGAGTCGTAAGACCAGTAGCAAGGGGAAGGGACGTTGTGTCGGCATCACATTTTGATGTATGGCAACTTTTAACTTATTAAATACCAGTAGCAAGGGGGAGGGGACGTTTGAGGGGCTGTGTGAAAAAAGGACATATAAAAAAAGCAAATTTGCTATTTGGACCGTCCGGGCATGCCGACGACACGTGTTTCTAGAGTGCTATATATGTGAAGGCCCTCGTCAGATTATGCGCAATACCTTCCCAAATGGATTAGCGCATGTGAATCGTTATGAAACCATGCGTGGATTATCAGTAAGGGCGTGTGGTGTGATATCGGTAGTCACATGTGCTACACCCTGTGGTGTGTCAGGGATGATTTTCCTACACCATGCACAAAGTAGGTCCAGGGACATTTTGCATGCAAGTATATGTCAAGACATAATGGTTCCTTTGAGCTGTGACGTTTCGAGTATCTTGCAGTAGTCTAGAATAAGGACAAGATAAGGACGACCTCTACGACCACAACCCCCCCCCCCCCCCCCCCCGACAAGTCTTATCTACGCTATAAATCTGACCGTGGATTTGCAGACATAACTGTTACCTCTTGCTACTTGCTCAAATGTTCACGCACACACACAAAATAGCGAAAACTCAAGTCTGACCAAGTCACTGTTTAATTTCTTACGTAGCAGCACAATCGTAAGGACAGTCTACCGCAATATCGGATATAAATGATTTATCTTATAAGGCTGGTACTTATACTTGCTGTACATGGATAAGGGTGTTGTATAACAGTAAACACGAGTGGGTCGTGTGGAAGTCAACCTAAGTGCTGTACACGATAGAGGTTTTGTCTATTTGTCACAGTTCCACCGGTAGGCATGCACCTTAATATCAACATACATTGTATGTTGAATCTGTCTCAAATCAGTGCTTTCTTCTGCACTTTCTATATAATATCTTTGATACAAACCTCTTCTTTTTTTTACACAATCGTATAAACATCATCGTAAAAATAACACACAACATGGCAGCTTGTGTTTTACACAACTTTTAACATTCTGCAACATGACCTTCTGTTGGGTTAACCTGCCCCGTTTGGCAACCTAGCACGCCACGCCTTCTCTTCCCCAGAATTGCACAATAATCATCACTTTTCGGAATGGCCTCTATTTAGGGACGTTCTCACACCAAGGTACCTGAAACCACGCACGTGAACACCGCACAATGAGGTAGCCTTACTTGTGCACCGGTGAAATAACGTCTTTTTGCGCTCATCAACAATGGTTATTGATGCAAATGAGGACCCGTCGGGTTCACACGCCATTGCATACCATCTCGACAGTGTTTCCCGATGTTGCATCATCATCTGACCTTGTGTGAGCCCCTCCCCCAAAATACACGTCTATTCCTGCATCGTCCTTCAATATTGTCTCTCTCCAATACTTTTTGACGGTGTCCACACCGACATTACACACCTCAGACATAGCTCCTGTCCTTTCAATGGGACACTGCATTATTTATGTTATGTACACGTCCCTAATAAAGCATGTCCCAGTCATAAACTTAACCATGGCACCACTTTCCAGTTCATTTTAACCAAACAGTTTCCGCTTCTTTCGACGTACAGGTTTACGGCTTGATCCGACAATACTGACTTTTTCAGTTCTACGAAGACTATGCCACCTTTGCTCGGTCGTCATTCTTGACCATGAAGAGCCTGTTTCTTCGTCCTTTGACAAATGGCGTCTCCGACAGCGCGACTCCAGTGTGCGTGTCTAGCATAGTAACGATTGGGTGGACTTGCCCGCTGGTAACCCCGTCCTCCATTTTTAAAACGACATTGTTCTGCAGCTGGTTTCAAATGTCTGTTTACAACTAATCGCCGGCCGGGATAAAATATACAGACTACGGTCGGCCTCTAGTTTGTGCTCTTCCCCTATCGACGTTCGTAACAGTCGAAGAAAAACGTGAATCGTTTTAAACATCGAATCTGAACTGACAACAGAGGAATCTACGAGCATTTTTATGCAACAAAAGCACAACAATATTTCTGTGGGTTTTTTTTCAACAATGATTTTTAAATTGATTTCAAACAATAGCAGTACTCTTCACTGCCTCCGTCTCCAAAGTGCCATAGTGCGAAAGCACAGTTCCGTATCCGGCCCATTACAAGCCACCTTCAATATTGTCACCATGCGGCCATTTTGAAACAGTCTGTACTTCATTTTCTCCTGCCTACAGTCATACCAAATATGACCGGTACCGGTCTTGCAATAATGGCTCTTCCACAGGTTCCTTACAGTTGCATTCGAAGACATAGTTCTTCCCTTGATTGTTGTCCCAGAAGCTGTTCCCTGGGATCTCGTATCTGATAGCGAACTCAATCTTCGACCCCACGGGGAAGTCCCCCGGAGGAGAGGTTATCGTGAAGGAAAACTTATCGGTCGTGCCGTCGCACGATCCGTACACGTAAGATGCTTCTATCTCCTCACACGTCTTCCAACCGTCGAAACTGAAGCGGGCGTAAACCTTTTTGTGATAGTCTAAGTTCCGTACTCGTACTGAACACAACACGGTCATACCTGCGACAACGGCGGTTTCCAAACACAGGGCTTGCTCCCAGACTCGTCCAAGAAAGTCCGGGTCGTTTCCAAGAGGTCGGAAGCAAGACCCCAAGAACCGGTGGCCCGGGAAAGCGTCGTCGTACGACGGCGTCCGCGGTCTCGAAGTGTTCAGTGCTGAAAGCACCTTCTTGGGAATCACAGGCGGTTTGTCATAGTCCAGGATCAGCTTGACGTCCACTAGGTCCAGGCCAAGCGAATCAGCAAAGTGTACGCTCTTCTTCTGTCTTTCCCGAGAGGTGGGCGATAGTAACTCGGGACTCCCCAAAGGAGTGTTTCCTTGTGACAGCGATCGTTGCACGGAGTCAAGTCTCAGGCCCGGGTTCTTAGTCTTCCAGCCTTTTTCGGGTATGCTGATCATGAGGGATCTCATGGAAGCTGGGTCGGCAAGGCTATGCCTGCCCAAGCGACGGGAGTCCTGCTTCGGTTCCCCGATGGACAGGTAGCTGAAGTTCCGCGGTAAACACAACGCCGGGTTTATTCCCTCGATCATCATAGGTTCCCCCTGGCGTTGCTGTTTTGATGTTGGGTGCGGAACATCAGCTCCAAACGGTTGCATGGACCTTCAGTGTGCTGTTGTTGTGTTGTCGGGTACATAGATCACAGGGGCCCGCCGGGTATGACTTGTGTTGACCGGTAGACCGGTACCGCCCCCGTGTTATAGTCCCGTTCGCCGGCCGGTAGATGGTAAAGGAAAGCAGCACTGGCTCGAGTTGCGCCGTGAAGGTATTACCCAGAAAACCAGCTCAACCGCAGACAGTGTCTGCCAATCCGCTGGTCTGAAAGTGACGCAACCAAGCAACGGGGAGCAACCGTTAATCTCCGGACAGGAGGTTGGGATAGAAATGTTCGTCGTCTGATGTCCCCACCAATTTTTCCTCCAGCTACATTTTAAATTTTGTACTGTCCTTCAGTCAAAAGAATGTCACGTCACCGCTCTAGGTGCCTAGTTACGCGTATCTCTGGCCACTGAATTGGTATATCGCTATTCGACCTGGCTGTCACGGGTTGGTCCGGGCAACAAAAAAAACAGCATTACTGACTGGTCCCTATGTGATATTCAATACTGGCCTACGTGACGCCTCGCACGTACAGGGCAACTACGCCGCCTAGCGCGTACGGAGGCATTGAACTTGTCCGACAGCACAGTGTATAAATCGCTTCCGGGTTCTCAGGTTTTACAATGATCTACTTCAAGACACTGAGTTAGGGCAGTCCTGAGTGACAAATATAAAATGATTACATAAGAGTGCAAAGGTCCGGTCACCCTGTTCTCTTGTTGCCATGGATACAACTTACAAGTACGCCATTCAACGGTTCCTGGTAGACCCATGGTTTTCATGTTGGTTTGCTGTTGATGGTTTACTAAAGTGTTTATCTATCTTAGATAATAACTTCCTTCGCAGAAAATGTTGATAGATCTGGATCATCTGGAGAGCGCCCGCTTGTATGATTATGTCACGTTTCTATAACTTGTTTAAACGACCTGCTATCGACCGACCGTCCATCGTTCAACGAATAGAACTTGATAATCATTCCCCAAAACCACTGAGTTCGGAAGATATCGTTTGTGAATAATATAAGATAAGATAAGTTTATTGCAAATTCTTGCCCTATGGCTAATTGCAAGTGACAAAAAAAATGACAGACAAATAATGTTTAACACTAAAACAGTATAGTAAGCGATACTCTAGTCTAACTTAAAGATGTAACATATTGGGCTTTACTTCTTTTTCTGAGACAGTGGAAGACGAAAGATCCCGCTTTTATACACACTGGTATACGTGGGGTTGTACCACGTACAACACTGACACCAGTCAAAAGTTGGGAGGAAATATGCCCAGTAAATTACCGCGTGGTCGACTCACCCACAAATAAAGCAGTGAATTAATCGATACTTCTTCTTTTAAAGCAACGTTGCGATCGTTTGAAAATAGATGCATAGATAATTTACAAAGACACATTGGCAAATAAGACAATATTATTTCTATAAAACAACAGCTTCTGTTGTATCGTAGAAAAAACTCAAAAGCTCAGCAATCCACCCCCTTTCTGGCCCTTGGGGTTCAACGTCGTTCGCCATGTGGTCACTGTCAAAATTGGGGCAAAATTGCTGTCGGAAGCATGTTTGAGGGGTGAAATTTTCAGGACATACTTACCTTACTTTGTACTACAAGGAAATCCATACAAAATGACAAATTAAATAGATGTCAATAAAATTAAAAAAAAATAAAAATTCCAGCCTTTCACAATACACCGAACTCCAGACAGCCTGCAGTACGTTCACCCCGTATGGAGGGGAATACGGGGTGAACGTACTGCAGGCTGTCTGGAGTTCGGCGGCGTTTGTCAGCTGAGCTTGGAATTTAGGGTCAACGACCGCGCGTAGACAATGGGGTTTGTCCTGTGACGGTCATTGCGGCCGTACCGTGTGAACATCTGGTTAATCATAATACACATGTGTTAATAAAGGGTTAATGCCCCGCCCCGAGGTGTATATGGTGAGATAATCCCTGGTCAGGTGCGATAACCACCTCATAAACCACCTCGTTCGCTACGCTCACTCGGTGGTTTATTCGGTGGTTATCGCACCTGACCAGGGATTATCTCACCATATACACCGAGGATAAGGCGGGGCATTAACGTTATTATCATATAGCCTATCCAACTGACAGTTATTTCACACAAATTCCTTTATAACAAATAAACACTTTGATGCATTACGTAAAAATACATTTGCAATATATATATTGTACAATAGTGTCTATATATAATACAAACATTAAACTATTTCATCATCATCATTTAACTAATAATTTTAACTAATCATCTGTTTGTGAGATAGCATATCAGCATCAACATGTGACTTATTTGCAATACAAACTACATGTATTAAGTGGAGTCCTGGTACCCCCCATGCAGAGCCTTTTCACTTGGGCACGACAAAGTACGTATATATGAAGTGATTTAGGAAGGTACCGGCTTAATCACGTTAGAAAGCCATAATGAAAATGTGTAAAATCAGCATAATTCCTTTTCAAGTATCCCTATATTCCCCATGTGGAGCCCTAATTAACATAACCAATCAATCATAATATTTTTGACAGTTATGCATGGTTTACACACAAACAACAGTACAAAAAAAATTCATGACTGTCCCCTGTATAATGGTGTGGTCCAAAAAGTGGTCGGTTATTAGAATAACCGACCACTTTTGAGGTTACTGCCTGATAACCCATGGGAAATGGGGGCCTCTGATTGGCCAACTCCATCTGGCTATATGATAATACTTGTTATAGCTTGTTCAATGGTTGATCAATAAGAGATTGCAACCCTGCTTCACACCTCTATCAGTTAATTACCCATCAAATAGCTTGAGTAGAATTAGATTTAGATTAGACGTTATTTCTCTTTTGATCTATCTATAGATCTGATTTTCCTTCTCTGTTAACATGAATTTGCAATAAAGATTATCATTATGTCCTATTCTGGTACTAACAGCTCATTATTTTAGAATTTTCCCATATTTTTCCATTCAGATATGAAAGACAGGAACGACATGCTATCGAGCGACGGCCCATCGTTTAGCGAATAAAATGTTATAATCTTTTCCCCTAACCACTGCGTTTGAAAGATATCGTATGTTGATAATAGTATTGGTGTACGTGGGGTTGCACCACGTAATTATAAGTCGGAAGTACATCCACATTATCGTCTCCCAGTGGTTTATTTGTGGGTGTGTCAACCACGTGGTTTATTTGTCACAAATAAACCACGTGGTTGACACACCCACAAATAAACCACTGGGAGACGATCAATGCTATTTCTGTTAAATCAGCATGGCGGTGGTTTGAATATAGATGATTTATCTGTTGGAGCGAAGTATAAAACTGAAGCTGAGCACTCCACACTACTTTCCTAAGTTGGTGCAGTCAAAGTAGCATATTTTGGAAAATTGCTCACTTTGCAATTGGCTCTTTGGGTTGACTTCGTTTTGCGCATGACCGGTGAACGTCCTGTAGGCTTCTTGGATGCCGGAGACATTCGTCAGCTGAGCTTTGAGATTGAGGTCAACGACCTTGAGCTCACGTGGACGACGTGGTTTGTCATGTTACGGTCAAGATCAGGCTTAGATTACACAGGTGTAAATACGTTCAGAAGTTGTTGTTATAGCTGATCATTATAAACTATTCGCGTATCGTGTATATTCATTTTCAGAATTTTCTCATATTTCCCCCTTAAGATATGAAACAGAAACAGAAATCATTTAATAGTAACGTTTGTCACATGGTATCTTTCTGCCTGGGCACCAAACCACTACGCAAAGTTATTGTTACCATTCACGTCTAGACAAGGAACGATTTTTCGAATGAAAAATGAAAGTTTCCCGTCCTCAATGTTCCCATGGCGGAATGAGTAAGATAAATTCGTATAATTCCACCAGGTGCCATTATACCGCCACCTCAAAAAACGTTGTTATAGAGGCCTTCGAATTCAAAAGATTGTCTTCAACACGTAATATCTGAATTGTAGTACATTTAGGATATTTAACATTCGGTGTTCAAGACAATCTTGGGAAGACCTTTATACTAACGTTATGAAAGTCCCTCGTGAAGACGCTAAATGGAAGTCCCGTGTTTGAAACAGCTGTAATATTGCAGCGGAAGACAGAGCGGGTGTTCGCAGTGCTAGTGTGACGAGTTATAGAAAACCGCTAGTATTTCACGATTTACGGTACTAGCATTCCTGTGGTCTGTGAAATATTTTCTACATTCAACATGTCCATCAACAGTTACCGTTATCATGGCATCGTAGCGGGCCAGAGGAACACTTTTGTCGCAAGGTGTCGCTCAATAACGTTACTTGTACAACAAACTCTTACCCACTCGCCAGGAAGTTTGTAACTAAACAAACTACTCCGTGATTTTGAAAAAGAAAATCAAGCGCAACTCCTCTTTTGATAATGCTATATTCAGATTCCTATGATCTCAGCATCTTTTCAGAGGCGCTATGTGAACATGGTTTTTGTAAGGTAGTTTTTTTTTTAAAGTCAGGTTATAGGTGACAACACACCAGTTATGTGTGTTGTCATGTAGCATTGTTTATCTTTTATATGTTATGTTTTTATATGGGCCAGATGCCTGAAGTTCAACTGAAGAAACGAATTAACAAATTCAATTTATTCGACCTGCACAGTGTAGTACACACTACCGTCGCTAGGAGAGCCCAGTGTTGTTGACACCAGCTGGAGGACTGACGTCAGGGGACAAACTCCATGGGATTGCCCGGCCTACTTTCGTGGACAAGCAAAATAGTTACGTGTTGGGCGTTCCAGACGCGGGCAGATGCCACTGGCAAGACGCCCATATTAATGAAGTAAACGTAGAGGACAGACAAGGGCAAATGATAACCACAAAACAACAAAGGATTGAATACAAACACTTATCGTGTGGATCATCTATCTTCAACATTACAACATCACAAAGAAAGAAGCGAGAAGATGACCCATGAATTAGATTACTTTGCTCATATAGGTATCTGTATATTGTGAATACATTGGCATTCGTATACTTGTGTTTGTATGTGTTTAACCACTGCATGTAAACCCTAAGCTCAGTAATTTTAGGTTATCAATATTAGAAATTGTCATTTGTACCAATCATCATGTGACAACGACAACTAAGGTAACACCAAAACTTGACATAGCCATCGCTGTTTGAAGAAACTTCTCTTCGTTACGAGTTTCTAGAAATCTCTAGACTTTTCTAGCAATTTTGCTTGGTAGATCTAGAACTTTCTAGAATGAAAAATATCGATTGCCAGTTCTCTCATCCCAATTGAGAATCAAATTTGTTATAGACCAAAAAAGGACGGCTGAGACAGGAAAGAGTTTTTTCCTCGATGAAAATAGTACTAAAGCATTGCGCGCTGTATTTTATTCGTAAGATTTACTGTTTATGGCCCGATGCCAAAATCCGAGTAGTTTTGTCAGCACCGAATTAGACAAGAGGCCATGGTCTGTGGTATACTATACTTCTGCACTGCTGTTTTGAAATGACACAACGATTGTTTCCGCGTGATTTATGTACCAAACCAGTTCCGACGAACACATAAATTTCCCAGCTAATTGTTCGCTCTTGGCGTCCTACGGTGATTGTATACCACCATGAGTGAAACATGACCTCCCGTCGTTTGTTTTATAGGTCAAGGTCAACTTAAGAAGCATTGTACTTTGTAGTGACACCCAAAGGATACCAGCTCTATTTCTTTGTTTACCTGGGCACAGGTTGGCCCTCCGCCTTGAAGAACGGACGCGATGGTATGTACGAGTGTTTTGTGTTTGCTTTGGTAATATAATCACTTTACATACAGTGTTCCAGGCTACATTGTCTCACAGTTAAAACTTACATGTCAGACAGACATGCAGGACCGCAGTACTACTACTAGTAACGTTACTACAGTCACATCCTAAATGAAAGTGAATGGAATTCTTTTTTTCTGGAAAATTCCGTCAGTTGATACGTGCGGTTCGTGTCGGATCGCGGCGCTACTTACCTGTTCAATCCAGCCGGGAAACACCGCACGCTGCTGACGTCATTGGGGGTTACATGGGTACAGACGTCACTCGGCCAATAGGAGGACGCCGTGCCGTGATAATATAAAAGGTCGGGCAGTGGGTTATTTATACACAGAGCAGAGCTGTGAGAGCAACATGGCGACGTGCAGGCAGGTGATATTGGCCAGCTCTGAAACTTGGCGATATCGACAGCTTGTTTCAGTTGTGGACAGAGAATTCCAGAAGCAGTTAAGGTAGGGCCCAGTGCCTTTCTTAACCCGAATTTTGAATTCTGACTGTGAAACGTACTGGAAATCTGACCTGGGTTTTCAAGAACTATGTCAGCTGATAACTGTGGGGTTGACGAGGACCAATGTAAACCAAAGCCATGTAAGGCCGGCCAGAACCCGGCGGAGACTAACCACGAGCGAAACGATATTAACTCATTTGACGACATAGATCCAAAGAAGGCCGAGGAAACGGCCAGGAAATTATTCGGTCACAGCACTAAATATCTTCTGCCCGAGCATGCCGAGCGAGGGAAGACACATCAGCGGTCGAAATCATTGAAGGAAGTCGGGGAAAAGCCACCGCCATCCCCCACTAGGCGAAAATCAGTACGCTTCGCGGACGCCCTTGGATTGGAACTCACGGACGTCAAGGTCATTACTAATGCGGAGCGAGAGCTGCCGCCGGAAATACCGGCGCAAGTGCTGCAGTCTCTCCGCCGGAGTCACGAAGAGCTGACGGAGGCTACGAAACAATTTATCGAGAAGCACAGATACCTGACACCCCTGTTTAATCAGCCTGGGTCCGCTCGGGAGTTTTTAGGAAAGGTGTTCACACAGGCAGTGTGTTTGGAAAGCGCCGTGGTGTCCGATATGACCATCCTAGGTACGATACGCGTGAGAAATCTGCATTTCGAGAAGAAGGTGGGTGTACGATGGACGTACAACGACTGGAAACTGTGCTTTGACGCGCCCACAGAATACGTACATGGGTCTTCTGACGGCACTACCGACAAGTTTTCCTTCACAATCACCGCACCAAACAACATGGAAGTCGGCGGGAAAGTGGAACTGTGTGTGCGCTTCGAAATCCCCGGAAACACATTCTGGGACAACAACCAAGGTCACAACTACGTGTTCGAGTGTTTCAGCCAGGGATATAGTACCTTGTCGACGTCACCCGACGATTCTTTGTGGCGTTTTACCTGATTTTTCCAGGTGTGTGACAGTTCTTGTAATGCCACCCCACCCCCTGCCTACGTTAGTTTTGTCTGTTAACTACTGCTGTTTATAGTGCAGTTCGTGATATTGAACTTCGACCTTTATTTATTTGACCTTTATTTATTCATGCATGTGATGCACCGGGCTGTTCCATTATGAAAAGGGACTTCTAGTCTAAATGTTTTGCATATTTTTAGTAGTATTACACCTGTCCCTACATCATTCAGTCCTTGTACAGTATATATGCTCATGGCTGAGTTCAAATCACCGCTGTATTTTATTACATACAAACTGTACATAACTTATCCTAGGCCGTATCGGTCCTTATTTGGATTTTCGCCTTTTTTTTCCAAATTTATAATATGATAACTATGTTACATGTATATAGAATGGAATCGTAATCCTAGATGTGTCTAATGTATTATATTTTAATCGCAGAGTCGCTTTGCAGCGCTTAGATGTTCATATCTTAGAAATATGTGCACATCCCCAGCCTTGCCAACACTTCTGTGACTTTGAGATTGGCAATATATGATTTGAGATATAAATTAGATAATTTCGTCTCCGTGTACAAAATGAGTTTGTTAGAAAATGGGTGAACTTTTGAGACGTAAAAAAAGCTGCTTCGATTGGATCCGCAAAACATGACTGGATGACTATGCAAAATGGAAGTGAGTGGATATGGTAAAAACCGCATGTTATTGAGGGTGACGTTGCAAAATGTCAGAAACAGTATGGACAATCGTTGGTTAGTAAATATTTGCGAACTGTGATTTGTATACGTCACCCAATGACTTAAATATTGTTATTGTCATACAATGCTAACAATTGGACGAACACTGTGTGTTGCTAGGCGCAGAAATGTTAAATATTGGTGTTACAGACTGCTGAGCGGTTGTGTTTGATATAGAATGATTGACGTGTGCATTGCACGACTGCTCAATTACCCAACCACCATCTGTCTGACCTTGAGAACTATTGGAGAGGAAATCAGATTGTAATAGGGAGAACAGGTCAAAGTAATTAGTAGTCCGTCAATTTTGTCCAGAGGGAGGGGCCAGTTGTACATTTTTGATTGTTTGACCCATTCTTGGTCGAACGTTAAAACGTCATGGAATTTTGCCATGTCAACACGCAATGAGCTGGCCTCGTTACGTTTTAAGTATATGGTCAAAAGCAAAACATACAACAGACAGTTGTTAGAGCAGTATGTGGAAGTTGAGGGTGTTATTTCACGTTCAGTAGAAACGTGTACGTGTAACAGAGGCAGTGAAGTGGGGAGGGTTTCCAGATGATTTGACATTGAGCATTCCCGTGGAGGTCAGAAGATGGGGCTTGGGTAATATTGTGCTACCGTGTTTGCACGATATGTACTAAAAAGATGAAACCCCGGCAAGAACAATGGATATGGATTTTGAACATCAGACAGATGAAAGTCCCTCCAAATTATGACTGCATAAATGATATAGTGTTTCGATGCAGTCATTGGAATCCCTTTGCGGGTTGCGTTTGCTTGCCTTCAAAAAAAACCAATGCCATTTGCCCTGCTCTTGACCATATGTATTTATAGCTTGTCGGAGGTACCCATGGCCTTGCACTATTTTGGAACATCGCGAAAAGTGTGAAATATATGTTGCACCGTTGTTGAGATGGCAAGTAGTGTACATAAACGTAGTCTTGAACTAGCTGCTACCATTTCTCTTGAAAACGAATGATGTTTAAGCATAAACTCTATGAAAAGATGTTTGAAAAGAAAATATAATTTATGTATCGAGAAAATTGTGTTCTTGTTGTTATGTCATAGAATATGTGGGCGGGGTTCTAGTGTTAGACGTACAAACAGAATGAATGCGAAAATATGGCGTTTTAAGTTCCTACAAATTATGTACGTACACTATCTTATGTTGAGTGAACAGTGAGTTGACACAACTTTTGTGTAGAGAAAGCATGTTCAGGTAAACTTTGTCCATGCTATATGTGTGAGCTTTCGTTCTAAAATCAACCTTACTCTGAAATCTGAATGAAGCTCTGAAGTCTGAACTCACTTCATTATTGGAATTCTTCACAAAAGGATTTATTTGGGGTAATAAAAAAGAAGATCTATCATAGATTTGCAAGATAATGTTAAGTGACTTTACATGATTAAACCGTTTCAACACCAAAATTTTAACAGATGGTCCATAAAACGCCAATTTATGACTTCACAAAATCTGACATTCAAGCGATTGACTAGGGTTACCATATATAGCGTACAGTGTGTGTGTTTTAAATAACATGTTGGGGTAGCGGTCTTGTAGTCAATTGACACGTTCGGCTCATATTCCCGGTTTGTGTTTCGCGTCGTCTGAAATTGTGGCAACGTACCGACCTGCACAGGAATGGAGACTACAGAACAGACCGATGTGAGAATAAAACAGGGCAGACCAGTGGGGTGGGTATTGACCCGGAGTGTAGAGTGATTTATAGCATTGCTCAAGGTCTGTCGTAACGGCTGAACACGGACAAAGATAGGATTGGATTGGATAGATTCCAAGGGCGGTTAGAGGGTATTTTGTATTCAGGGTTTATATGGAATAATGGTGTGGGTATTGCGTCATAGGGTTCATTGACCTGTCCATTTTCAGACTGCCGGTCACTATCAGTTGACCTACTTGATCGCCCAAGTGCACGACTGGACAGCTGTTAGGGCAAGTTTCATGCCCTTTTTGGCCTTGACAGTATGATTGGATTCGCTCGAGTCCATGATAACTTGTTATGAGTCTGTGTCCAAGTGGTATTTTGGCGTTATAAAGAAGAAAAACTTTAGAACTTTATTGCATGACACCTGTACAGGAGACAGTGTATGGCAACTTGATATGTACGACTTGTAACGAAATATTAGTACTGAGAGGCGGCAAAATTATGAACGAAAATACTCATCACTTTGTGATGGTTACTCTAGTCTCATGAAATCTAAAAGGTGGCAAAATCAGTATTATGTTCATAATCACTTGAACCTACATCATTGATGTCTATTGGCGAAATGCTACTCATTAATAATCATGACCACAAGGAACCCCGTGGATTACGTGACAGCGTCAGCATCAAGAGCATTTCAGAGTCTACATTTCAACTCTCGCGAGTATAGTCATGTGATCATGACATTGATAATCCAACAACAACTGGTGTATAACAGTACATTATACTCTAGCACAATCCTCCGAATCATTGTTTATTTGTTTTCGCACTTTAAAAAGAACAACAAAAAGTACATACGAGTGAATTATTATACATGAAGAGTGCAAGGTAGGCCAAAAGCATAGAGCTTATAAGAAGGCCTTCCTATATTATCTCATTTCAATTCAACCTAACCTAAATAAGTATGGATAATAATTAACGGAAACAATGGAATGAAAAACATATTACACAAAATAATTAAACGTAACTTAGGAAATGATAAAAGGATAATCATCGAACTAATGAACTAAGTAGGGAAAATATCAAATTGGCTGATAAACTTTATTGCAAAATCGGGCCCGTGGGCTAATTGTAAGTGAACAACAGTCAATTATAGTATACAATACAAGCATACATAAAGCTGTCTGAAAGCAAGCAACAGAGACAGACAATGAAGATGATTGAACTACGCTGCTAGTCCAGAATAAATTCACTATATATATATTTGAACTACGCTGCTAGTCCAGAATAAATTCACTATATATATATTTGAACTACGCTGCTAGTCCAGAATAAATTCACTATATATATATTTGAACTACGCTGCTAGTCCAGAATAAATTCACTACATATATATTTGAACTACGCTGCTAGTCCAGAATAAATTCACTATATATATATATTTGAACTATGCTGCTAGTCCAGAATAAATTCACTATATATATATATATATATATTTATATTTATATAGGATTATATATGTATTTTTTTCAATCAGCCAATCGTTAACTATAGTATGTATGAACAGGTCAATCAACATGTACGTACGAGCAGTGGACTGCTCGAAATCCTACCATGCAAAACACGACGATGCTACCCACCGCGGTTATCTGCTATTGTTCGCACAATCTCTTTGAGATTAGCGTTAACTCCTTCAAAGACAAAACGATCATCTTAAAATGATCCTGTCTTTAGAGACGCTGTTTTGGCACGCATTCGTAACCCACTTATCAAATGTGACTCCGCCTAGTCTTCCGGTCTCCATCAGCCACAGACGGCAAATTGCCTTATGAGGCCATGTGTCTGACTGGATGTTTTACCGTGTTCACCGCGTCCTGTACCCTTTGTGCTACTCGAGCCAAGAATGCGACATCTTTGCCAAAGACTTTGGGATTGGGCGCGGTGGTATCAGGGAGGTTTTCTAGGCATTTATGCTAGGGGGAGGGCAAGAAATAAATGAGAGGAAGGTAAAGCTAGAAGGAAAATGCGAATTTTTAAAGGAAAATTACACAAGAACGTGTCACAAAAACGAGCGCGGCCAATTAATAACACGAACTAACCATTTTAGTCTGTCTCGATATTGCAGTCTACACTAACGAAATGGGTTAACATAGTCCTATTTTCTTATCAGTAACAACACTCGCAATTGCTAATTTAATATTGGCGCATAACTACATCGATGCACCCAACACAGCAGTTAGCATAATTACATGGTTATTCCAGCTTCATTATCAGACGAATTAATTGATAAGACACATAATTTCATATAGGTCTCATATTTCGATAACAATACATAACAATAATTTTTCATCTGTTACCACGTAGATGTTTCAGAAATTTGTCACTGCTTCTCTATCTACATGTACGACAGGTAATAAATGTTGGAAGCTCCAATCGATGGAGTGGAAGAAAAGACAGCTGTGTCTCCAATTTACACCCCGATTGCAGCGTGACTCCGCCTTAATGAAGCTTTCTCACCGCTCCAATTAATGCTACAGACGTACCGTTTCCGTCATGGACTGATTGGAAACAAGGCATATCTATAAACAATAGACAGCCAGCTGGGATGTTGAAGCTGTTGGTGGTTGATACTAGCCTTCATCCAGTAACCTGCTGATTTGCTGAAAAACAGTTGAAATTGGTAAACTATAGGGTGAACTTTGACACACGAGTTAGCCAGCCACTGTTTACATAGTTATATAGTTCCCCCATTTCAAGTCTGTAAGGATATGTTATTGTCAATATTTCGTTCATCAAGAGTAAGGTATTAACGTTATGCTATGATATTGTTCATTTAGTGGCTCTAACTTTGCTATCTGTTTTAATTCAGTGCCCGCGTTGCAGTCACTGTAAGTCAGTAAAAAAAAGTTGGACCAATTTAAACTCTATAACGGGCTAACTCCTGTTAAATTATTCAGGCCAAGAATCTTTTCGAGACTATGTATCAATTGGTCCACGTGTAGGTTTAATAAGATTAGATTTTTATCTGAAGGTTGAAGTGGGCGTATAACACTTACACAACAGATGCAAAACTACAAAATGATATTAGCATTTCTGTATCACTATATTTCAGTGTCACCATAAAGCTGGGATTAATTTTCTGAAAATAAAACCATGTTTCCGTACGTGACTTTGCATTTTTGAAATTCTGAACGGCAATAACAATGTCTTACGGCACTATATGTAATATGGGGAGAGCCCAGAGATCTTTATTGACACGACAAAAGTACAGAGACTTTCGCAAGGTCTATAACAACTACTTACAGTACAACTAAACAGACCTACTAGTATATGTATATATATAGGTATGAATAATTCAATATATTGGCACATGAACAGTCAGAGCACGCTCAGTCCCACAACAATCTGGTAATGTACCTTTTTACCAAGATCTAAAATACCTACAGTGTACAGTGTCGCTGAAACAGCGTAATATCTGATATCCCTGTATACATTGGGGAGGGCCACGCTCGATATCACTCGGTCGTACAGCAATCTTGTGATGTCTCTTTGTACTAGAATTTGGCATTCCTCCAATGTCACTGGAACGGCGCAAGATCTGATATTTTTGTACTTTGGGGAGGGCGTACTTCATACCATGGTCGGCCACGCTCGGTCGTTCGGCAATCTTCAGAGGAACATCCGGGCAACAAGCCGTCACAAACACGTCTGCCTTTCCGGTCATTACCAAAGCTAAGAGTCAGGAGCAAACGTGAGGGGGGTACGACAGGCCTGCATTTCAGTTCATACAATTTTTTTACATACCCGAAATAATGTACAGGGCTTGCAACAATGTTCCCTTTTCTTTTCGAGGTGAAAAACTGTTAACGTTCATGAAATATGATATAAAATACCAGGTCTGCAGGCATTAGAATGTCTCGTTCTGGCGTACGTGAGATGGTTATACCAGTTAAGCAGAGATCGTTATTTTCCCTTTGTGAGTTTGAATAAGGCACTGTGTTCGCTTTCTGCCAGTAGGTGTAGATTCCTTTCTCCTTAATTGGATCTTAAAAAGTAAAGACTCGGAAGCCCCTGGCACGTACAGGCAGACAGACCACGTACCACACGTACTGCACGTCTTACATTCACACCACTCCAGATAGTGCTGTCCGATATACAGCCCAATATATATCACAGGGAGTAATGATTAGGATCCTTTTGGTTGTTAATCGAAAGACTTAACGATCTCAGCCGACAGCAAATCGTATAAATTATTTAGGCTTGAAAGACCAGACTAGCTTACTGGGTAGTTTGTTCATACGAGCACGTCTACGTTATGGTGTTGACCAGAGATCATAAATTCGCTAGCTGCACCTGCCCTCCTCCCCCTCCATACACTGCAGTGTTATCTATAAGTTCGCCAGTCACAGTGAAAGCTCGCATGATGTTTACAATAATTCAGCTTCTGATAGCACAATCTCGGTTACTGGAAGGGAAACGGTGGCAATTATACATACAAACGAATAGTTGTGAGATAATAAACGAATAGTTTTGAATTTGAGCTCTAACGGGCGTGGGGGATCGGTCAAGTAGTACTTATCCAAGTCATTCAGTCAACATAAAAATCTGCACAACAGACAAGCACTTTGTATGTTCAAGCTGTTACAGTTGTAGAACATACGTTTTGTTCTAAGACGTATCCATAATACAAAGACTATACATGTACTTGGTCTCATTCTAATCTTGAATCCAAAGACTGGGCAGCCAAACAGTAGGGTAAGACCGAATCCCAGGTTAGAATAGTTTAAATGTTAAAATATTTTGATATATCATGATAGTAAATGGTCCCTTTGTGATGTTGTCTTTGTCAAACGCCCATATAGGGAAAGAGATGATAAGTCAAATTACTCTGTAACTCTTTTTAGATAAACAGTTTGTAGCCATATCGTAATCTGTATAACGCGAAGTCTCTCAACTATTCTATAGAGCCCACTCCGCTAGAGGGAGGGACTAACATCAGCGCGATTCAGTCAGTCTTGTCTCTTTTCAATCACACCGGTTTCCATCTAGAACGACATTATATGGACCATAAAAATTGGTTTCAGCCCACCTGGAATTACGGTAATTCAGAAAGCACAAAAATAACTGATAATGTTGAATTACAACCGACGCATTATCAATATTAATCGCATGATTTCAGTTGCTGTAAGATAATTTCACTTGTCGTAGTGGTATCTTCGACTCAAAGTACATAATCACCGCCTGATGTTAAAAGAGTCAGAAATCAGAGTCCATTCTAGACAATACAATCTCTACACAGACCAAATAGACGCAGTAAATAATCTTAAACAAAGAACTAGGTTTTAAATTTGAACAGTAAAGGGCGTTGGGGGCATCGTTCAAGGGCAGCATTTCATGAAAGCATTCGGTCAATAAATCTTGTAGAAATAGGCATGAGCTTTAGATGTGGAAACTCTCGGTTCATTTCGTAATTCAACCTCCTATTTGGCCATACGTTTGTAGGGAATGCAAAGGAGTAAATCTTTATTTGTTAGCTAAAGTAGGTCGCGACTTGCGAGACTGTAAGAACGTTTTTTTTCAATCAAATACCACTATAACTAGTATAAGGTACAGATATAACTTATCAAATTACTCATTTGTCAGATAAACAGAATACTTACTACCCCAAGGTACAAATTTCCATCGTGCAGACCATGGAGAATAGGTAAAGCTAAGGGCACAACCCGCCGTACGTGCAAATACGTGCTGTCTACGTGCAATCTTTTGAGATCCGTAAGTGGTAAGTACCGCCTCCGTACGAGCTCGTAGGGAATCCGACGGATTTTGGAGCACGCAGACACACCGTAGAACTTTACGTGCAGGCAAAACTCTGTGTGCCATCGGGCTGCGGATACGCCCCCCTTACGTGCCAGTACGGGCGACGCGCCTGTCATGTACAGCCTGAACGTTTTCAGAAATACGTGGCGGACGTGGCCTCCCAAAAAAACGTACGGACAAATTGCACGTACGGTGGGTTGTGCCCTTAGCTTAACAAATATCCTAAAATTGTATCTACCCGTACGCCAAAGATGATTGTTGTGCTCCAAAAGTCTAAAAGAAAGCGGATTCTGTAATGTGCTAGTATCATCGATTTCAGATGCAAAAGAAAACAATGCATCTTTCCACACCAATCTCTTTTATTGATGACTTTTACACCACTGTTTTGATACAGGCTCATTCGTCCGCCTGGCGTACCTTTAATCAAAACGTTTTTCCGTTTTATCAAGCAGAAGTAAACGCTAATTTGTTTACTTTCATCTTTTTCTCTTTACGACCTCGCTCTCAATTAGGCAAAACCATATTTGATGTCCTGCGCTTGACAGGGTAACTTCAATAACAACAGCTCATCCTTTTCCGCCGTGAAGCAATGTGTATGAACATCCTACACAGACTTAAACATAACGATACAACACATGAATAAGCCATGGGTTATAGTCTATTCATAATCACAGTTCACGCTAGTAAATTCTGGCCGTATTTCCCAAATATATTTCTATCTCTGATACTTAATTGCCAGTCATACCGAAATCGATGTAAAACATTGGCCATGCATTTTGAATAATTTATCCTCTTCTAAAATATCTACAGACTGTCGTAATGTTAATCTATATTTTATGATAGCTACATACTATGAAGTGCTACATCTCAGATGTTTTCAAACGCCCTTTAAAAATCGGTAGGTGAGAAGAAACAGAGTCACAGTGGTAAACTCATGTCTCATTCTGAGCCATAAATCGTAACTGAGGAATTTGATTTGGCTAGATCAGCCTGAAACAAAGCCAAATGTGTCCCTGAAATGTCCATCCTGTTAAACCCTGGCGTTGGTGTTGCCATTCTGGGAAGCTGTATTGCAGACAGGTGCATTCGGCGCAACCCCATAACAGTATGAACTCAGCAAACTGTAATGCTGATGTTGACAGTCAAGCTGTGTGGAACAGTCGTACGATGGTTTCATTCAAACCTTCTAGTTTTTCAAGGGCGTCACCTGTACATGTTAACATTGGAGTATTTGCGGGCAGTGACACCGGGTCTTATACTTGAAGCATAGTTATTGCTCCCAGTGAGAGTCTTGCCACTTGTTTCCAGGTGAGGCTAAGAAGTTTTGAAGTACCGTCGTGGCCCTTAACTTAACAGTGTGCCCTGCAATGAAGACAGATCACGAGGTGATTGAGGAAGGTTGTGGCTAGCATGAAAAGTTGCGCGGTCAGATAGGATCGATAAAAGAGAATCCCACCATCAGAAATCTACCACTTTTTCATCGCTGTATCGTACATTTCAGTTAAGCCAGGGCCTACCTGCATATACCTCCAGGGAAATTATGGGCCATCTCAGAACAAGTTGCGTATTGCTTAACCTCTTGCTAGTCATAAATATCATATTTGTACCCCGTCAGAACATCACAAGTATCATAACGTATTCTCACCTCACGTCCAAAGAGATTATGGATGCAATCATTCAGTCGCGCAATAGAAACGTGGTCGGAGTCAATAATCTTCAAGAAGATGCCGGGTGGAGAAAGTCGTGACGTCCCATAAGATTCTCAATATGCAGGAAATCTAACTCAAGAGTGTTAGAAAATTTAAGAATATAGCACGTATGTCTTTCATGAAGCCCGTATCTTTCCTATGACCAATACCCTTATTGAGATATGTCTACAAGTTTGTCTAGATAACAGTATACACGGAAATCAATAAGGTAACTTATGGCAAAGTAAAATGACTTTTTTATGCCAGTGAACATGAACACAGTAAATAGGCCATTCTAAATTCGGACCAGTGAAAAGTTGTACGGGGCAGTAGTGAATATTTCAAAACTTGTCGAAGTCCGTGAAACCCGTTTTCAGACACAACTTAACGATTTTCCCTCCCGGCATCTGCTTGGCCATCAGGCAGCGAAGATATCGACGCTAATGGCCCGATGTAGCGGTCTCGTGGAGCGCGAAACGGCAGCACGTGTCAGATCTAATGGGCACGTGTTAGACACCAAGTCATAGATTTGCTATTGAAGTCACGTGAGAGTCACGAATGTAGTGTCGTCTGCCAAGGACTAAGTGTTTGATGAAAGACCTCCAGGTCAGAAGCACAGTTCTGGGGACGAGTCAGTGACCGATGCGCTTCTATTTTGTGAAGGTTTCTTTATGTCATTCCTGCCAAAGCCCGATTAAAACTATAAAAAAACAATTTAAAAAAACACGTCAAAAACAGCCGGAACCGAACCTCTGTTTGGGGAGTACATCCAGCTCGGCTGTTCATGAGCGCATCGGTCACTGACTCGTTAATCTCCAAGCAGATCCTACGGTAGCATAAGATAGTATCAGAAGCTGGCAGAGGAGTGAAGCCGGCTTAGGAGTGTGTTTCGCTACCGGGGCTACATGGCAAATGGACACCTCTTGGCTGACTACACTCCTTGGCCAGTTTGGTACTATCTTATGCCGTTGTAGGATCTGCTTGGAGATTACCGACTCGTCTCCAGATCAGTGTTTATCGGTCACAGACTCGTCCCCAGATCAGTGTTTCCGACCTGGAGGTCTTTCGTCAAACACTTACTACTCGCCAGTAGTAGATTCGTGACTCCCGTGTGACTTCAACAGCAAATGTCCCAGAAATAGGGGTACAGTGCATGGTATATGTGAAGGCTATAATCGCCTTATTACATTCCATGATGGACGAATTCTGACGTCTGTACTGTAGATAGTGAGATGGAAAGGTACTGCAGTCATTCAAATTGAAGTCTGTCTCTGCTTTATGCATTCAATGTCAGGTCCCAAAACCAAAAAATTATTCATAATTATTCCAAAATTAAAAAAATTCTACAATACAACTCTTGAATCACATGTTCATTGAAAACAACTAACATTTCTGTCATGTCGGAAATTGGAAAGATGAAATACGTAAAACACATTATTAGTGTCGAACGTAAGAGAGTCGAAGACTAATTTTCCTCCTTTGTTGTACCTAATGGAACATGGGACAGAACGTCTCTCTGTACTTGCACGCAATTAGTGTTTAGTATTGTACAAAGTAACTAAATGATGATACTAGCATCATAAAAATAATGTTTCTATGACAAGACGTTAACTTAGCAAACGGGATTGAGTAGACTGGACAGGACATACTTCACTCTTTATATTCAATACCCTAAGGATTAAGGAGGCAGACAGCTATTCCCAGCCACAAGTGAGAATGTATTGTAAGGATATGTGTTTCTCCGTGAACCTAATGGTTCTGTCGGCTTCTTAGGGCCTAAGCAATCAATCCAGCAGACCAGGTGGGTGTACGAGACGCCTGTGACGTCAGACGTGTCTGAGAACGTGGTCACGTGCTGTGGGAACTTGAAAAATGCATTTCAAGCTGTAGGCGAGGCAGACGAGGCTTACGTGTGTGGGGTCAGGGGCAGTGTTTCAATAGATTCATCAAAGCACTAAATAACCTTCTCAAGTACAGTAAAACAGACAACGAAAGGACGGCTAACCTATTACAGTGGAAGCCAATTAATTGCACGTCGGATAAACGCACATTTCGGTGAATTGCACGGATAATTGCACGGAATTCGCTGCGGCAAATTGGGTGTGCAATTAAGTGTCTTCCACTGTATCACTTAATATAATTAAACTGTCTTGTCGGCAAGGTGTAAGCGCCCAAGACGAATGTTGTAGTTTGACATCGAGCTAGTCCTCTCTGCATGTGTAGGTCAAAATGAAATGAACATATATAGTACAAAATATGAATTATGCGGTTTGAATATGCGACACAGAAAAATAAAACGGTAAAAAAACAGTAGAATAGAACATTAAAAACGAATCATAAGCAGAAAAGAATGAATGAAAAGTCATGGAAAATACTAGCATGGATATTCTATACACATGAGAGTAATAGATATAACTGCGCGCCGTGTATATCCTAGATATAACTGCCGTGACAGCATGCGGTGATGGTAAAGCTTTTATTTTGCCTCCCCTGACGCTTGTTTCCACATGAAGTGCCTTGTACAGGCCTAGAATCTACAGTAATGGGGGTTTCCGTCTCACCGGGATGAACGATAAAATCCGACAACGTTTCATCTTTCTCGCCTAAAAGCGAGATCAACTCAATCAACTGGATATGATTGTGGAAACGGGCAGATGTTCTAGACAGCCATCCGGCATTTTTTTGTCAGTGACACTATAGAAATCTTGCTGGAGAGAGTTTTTATATCCTAGCTGTTATACAGTCATGCTGAATAGAGCTTTTATATCTCCGTGTTCTCAAGCTAGCTTTCTCTAGCGTCTCTGACGAAAGACGCCGGGTGATTGTCAAATGGGTAGAAATCCTGGCAACTTTGAGGTGGGTGTGACAGGGGAGGGTTTCTAATTTCTGATTAGGGCCAAAAATCTGAGTTTTTGTGGTTGTTGAGGGGTATAAAGTTGGGACTTTTTTGTCCTAGCACATGGCCTCCTCACTGGGTTGTGGTGCGGTTTTGAGGTCAGGGGTCAATTTTTCAGTTTCCCGAAAGTTTGTGCCGTTAGATACTTGGCGAAATGTGGTTTTTCGGATAGCTGAGATGTCGGGCTTTCGTATGAGGGTATGTTTGTGTACCAGTAACGTCAGAAAGTTGAGTTATTAACAGTTTCTTTCTCCTTTTTTTGTATAGGGAACCATTGTTTAGAGGCTGAATATTGAATGACCTGCGGATGCCCTCTAAACTTCATCGACGTTTCATCTTTCTACTCGTCTGTAGATATGTAGCATAGGGCCCACGGCCTAAGACATGTGGATTATATATATATACTCAAACAATGTGTAGGGAGTTGTCCTGGTATGTCATTTATACAGAGACATCGGAAGGGTAAAAACAAATGTCTCTTAACGTTAACAGGCGCAAAGCTGATGGCATTAGCAGATTGATATTTTTATCAAATAGTATCACGGTTATATCTTTGATGGACGTCGTCTGAAATTTTTATACACGTGAGAAAAGCTTACCAAACTTCCCTAACCTACAGCATACCTGCTTGTGTAACTGTTTCAAAGAAAACCTCAAGTCAATTTTTGTGTGTATCACTTTGGTGAGACTGACGTATGTTCATCAATATTCAACTGATACTTTTATCATGTTTGGCAATTCTTTCCTTGATTATGAGGACATAACTATGCCCACTTAGTAAACACAATGTACAAGACTATCGAGGGTTTCATGATTCCAGTCCCTAAACCAGAGTTTATTCCAGTCCCTAAACCGGAGACATAGATAGAGAGGGAACTTCGCCTGGGTGAAAGTGCGTGTCACAACAGCCAGATTTCCAATAACTCGTGATCTTTGACGACGAATTATCACAGCTTCTGCATTGCTTAGGGCGTGGTCACAAAAAAAGGAACTTTTATTGCTCGACATTTCTACATGGAACAATGTATGGCAACGTCATGCAACGTTGCAAAGTTCAACTTTCTTGGTACACAAAATACTGTTTTGGATCCATGTCGTTGGACGGTTCTGTCCCGACCTACTTAAAAATCCTATGTCATCAAAATCGTACGACGATCGCACGACCTATGTAACCGCGCCCTAATCATAAGAACAATATACATAATCCAACCATACTTTCAGTAAGATTTTTAAATAGGATTAGTCATAAATGCAGCCCAATATACAATTGTGTGCAGCGAAGTGTGGTGAATAATTTTGGACCATGTCCCGGTCTGCTCAAATCTGGAACAAGTGGGTTTCGACGTTGCCTCTAACGGCGATTACCATATCCGAACGGTAGTAGGGGCACGGCGTATTAAAACCATTACAACAATACACTGGTGTGTTAAATCACCTCAATGTAGAGTTAACTGACTCTTAGCAGTATGTAAGGATGCGGTCTTCCGCGTTGCAAAATCCAACATTCCTTCTTTGAAACAGCACTTTGTAGGATACCAGATGTTACCTCTGTGTAAATCAGAATACCGAACAGTCTCGCCTCAGGAAAGCCTTTTTACAATGGATGTCAGCAAAATCAGAGAGTGCGGGAACTCAGGCAGGAAACGCTATTTCCTGTGTACTTAATAGTAGTAAGTATGTGACCGCGGAGTTATGCGCACCGCGACACGTCCGCATGTCGGTCTGGGCTGGTGGAACGTTGGCGCAAATGCTGAGAACTCGCTGGCCATTACTTGCGGCAACCAAAAAACTATGTACACTAATCTATAGATAGAAACGAATGTTAAGTAACAAAAAGAAGAACATTATATAACCTCGTCTGTCCCATGTATATGTTTCTAGGAAGTTTTACGCCAAATTCCAACGCCGTTAAAACCCGCACAAATCACGAATAGAATATGCTATGATAGACGGGGGATAAAGAAGTGTATCAAATCAATACAGTTAAGTCAACACAAAGCAAACTAGATAAAGACTTGAAAAAAGCACGAAACCCGCCAGGAAGAATAAAGGAGCCGGACACGGATTTCCATCAAAGGTTGTCAATAAACGTGGTTACATAACAAGATTAGCGATGCGCCGGTAGACAGAGGGAAACGCTACCGTCAGATACCATCCCCAGGGTTATCCCTCAAGCTGAACATTGGCAGGAGTCCAGGCGAGAGGCAGAACCACGTGGGACACAGGACATCCACCTGCCACGCCTACCATGGAACAGGTGGGTTTGGCAGACAAGGAAACTTTGTTTCTGCACTGCATTTTTCTCAAGTGGTCGTGACATTTTTAAAAGGTACACAGCCAAGTTTTTATCGTTATGCAAGGAACACCGATTGATAGCTAAGAGATACCGATACTTAAGTTACAAGTTGGTGTGAAGTCATTCCAATGAAGACGCATCCACTGACAACCTGTCAGAAGTAAAAATCATGGAACAGGAAATTGGACTTCCCCCAATCCCCCTGGAGCCGACTTCTACATATCCCCACCACAGTACACAAAAGTGTCGGACTTTGCTGTATTGGTATGTATGCATGCGCTAGTCTGCTTTGAAATTCTCTTGTGTGCACATGACAAGCCCAGGTGTTCCTGATACCTGTACCTATTCAGGTCACGTAGTCTCCGTATCACCCACGTTCGCCTACACGTTGTCTACGTGCATTCCCAAACGCGAGACTCCCGCTGTGTAAATCGATTTGGATGGCTCTTGTGTGTGGAGGGCCACAGTATTCAAGGTCGGGGTTTCTCAAACGGCACTCTACAAAATTACCACACCCTTGATACATAGCACACTTCGGTACCTGTATATAAGCGGATATGCAAATATTGTTAAGCGTCTCAAACACGACCTGGGGAGAAATGCACTGTCACGACGTGATACAGCGCTTGTTCGATCTAGGTACAGGGCCAGATTACGCGCGCCACCTAGCGGGCATACGTTTGTCAACACGTAGGTGTGAACAAGTGACAAGTTACCACCAAACTCTGTCTTGGTGGACTTCCCTGCCAATACTTATATAAATTTCCCTAGTACTAGTGGGATTTTGAGTATTTGTCAAAATCCCCCTTAGATTAAGAAACACTACATTAAACTAACTTGAGCCTATATTGCACACTGGAGAGACTTCACAAGAAAAATAAATGCTATGAATAGAATGATGTGGATATAATCAAATGCTATGTATTTAGGCTGTGACAAAATTGACAAACCTGGGAAAGGGATGAAAAGGGCTGTTACATATCAAAGCAAATGAAGAGAGAAAGATGGCTTCTGCTGTGAATGTGATCTTAATGAAAGCAGGTGTTCATCATCGTATGTTTTATAGGGTTTACCAGAGACACTTGTAGATGCAGAAGTATGACACAAAGATATAATCTGTAACAAAAGAAACCACATAGTTTTAATAAAATAAAGTATGACTATAACAAAACAAAAGTATCTGTTCTCAAATGTGTCCAGGTTTCTTTTTGTCAATGAATACACAGAGATGACTATCGTGGGCATAAAAAATATAGATCATTTGTGTAAAAAATATAGTTCATTCTGAATAATGTTGGCCATTGTTGTTAACAGCATGTGTACATTATTCACCAGTTGTGTAGACATTGTTATTTGTGCATGTGAAAATCCATTTGTAATAGACAAAAATACAATGATATCCATGTACTACCTACCCTTCTCTATTACATGTTCACTGATCACTGAATCTTACAGATCATAAACTGACAGGCTAAAAGTCCAATAGCAGTCTTTCTGTATCTTCTTCCTTCCTTTCACTTCTATCTCCACAACAGATACATGTAGCATATTTCTCCTGTCTGCTAAAATCTTTTCACCTTTCTCATGTAGGAGTTTCCATGACTTGTGCCCCTTCCTACTCACTAGTTACACCTCACTTCCTGAGTTATGCCTACTCCCCTCCCTACCCTCTTGTTACATACCATTGCATGACTTTTGACCCCCCCCCCCAACTCCTTGCAATACCTCACTGCATGATTTGTGTTTCCACCCACCCCATACCTTGTGACACCACACTGCCTGACTTGTGCCCCCCTTCCTACCCCTTGTGATACTGCCTGACTTTTGTCTCCCCACCCCTTGTGACACCCCCCTCCCTACTCCCTGGTGAGAGCTGTTTGATCTCGTCATTGTTCAGCTGCCTATCCACGTCTCCCGGGCCGGTACACCCCCAGCCCTTGTGATACTTCACAGCATAACTTAAGTTCCCCCACCCCACCCCTTGTGACTCCCAACTGCCTGACTTGTGCCCTACTCCCTGGTGAAGAGCTGTTTGATCTGGTCATCGTTCAGGTTGCCTATCCATGTCTCCCCGGCCTGTACAGACAGGTCAGACAGGTCCTTCTTCTTCTCCAGCATCACATTTATCTTCTCCTCAAAGGTGTTTTCTATTGGGACAATAAACAATACAGGTAACAACATGATACAACAGATCTCATCTCATCTCATCATCATCTATCCCTAAGTCTATTGACAGTTGGGACACCACAGAAGATCTGGCAAACAGTTTTTTCCACCCTTCTAAGTTTTCTGTTCTTCTTTGTGGTTCACTTGGTGTCATTGCTGTCCATTCTTATTATTTCTCCTCCCATCTTTTCCTACAACAAGATACAGTTCACAAAAGTCTCCTTTGGTTGTCATCAAGCACCACTACTGTGAAAGATGAAGTGCAAATGTGAGCAAACAGAATTGGCATGAGATTGAAAAGAGAAAGCTAGCGTCCATAGCCTCAAATCAGGGTTCTGAATTCTGACATTTGCCATTTGTGATGCAAGTCAGCAGAAAATAAAGCTATCAGAATATAGTTTATAACCAACAACCCCTGGGTGTAAATTCATCATAGAACAAAAATCATGGATCAAGTAGGATCAAACATAAGAAGAAAACTGAGAACAAGAAATGACTTTCTTAAGATTCCCCATAAAAATTCCATTTCAGTTAGACTTTCTTCATCAAACTTAGGCCAACAAAACTGTATAAGGGTATGAAATTAACTTCTTTCTTTGAAACCAAAACGATCCTGATCTTGAATTGGAAAATTGAACAAATAACAGTATCCATGTTAAGGACATTGTAGGATCAGAAAGATATTTCCCTGGAGTTCAACACCAAAGCCATGTTTGCAGAAACAACTTTGCTCTGAGGAACTTTCACAAAATCTTATTACATCTCTTATTGAGTATCTATCCATCAAACTTAATAAAAAACTGACCTGAGATGAAGCGATAGACGAATACGGTCTTTGTCTGTCCGATACGGAACGCGCGGTCGGTTGCTTGGTTCTCCTTGGCGGGGTTGAACCACAGGTCATAGTGGATAACATGATTGGCAGCTGTCAGGTTCAACCTGTGGAATAGTTTATATTGAAAAGTTAGTTTCAAATCACTTTTCAATCATTTGTTCCTATCTCAACATACACAATGTACATACAGTTCAGTGGAAAAATATTCCCTGAATTGCCAAATCTTTCTTTGATATATTACAGTACTGCCCTTTCCTGATCAAAAACACTGAATCTTGCACATTGGGAACAGTTAACCGGAAGAATAGTGTACAGTAAAGAACTTTATTAATCAATCAGTACTGTAAATCAATATCCCCTTTTATCTATGACCGACACAACAAACCAAGCCATCACCATTGCAGAGGTAAGAGGCAGAAAGTTGCCCAAATCTTCAGAACTTGTAAGGCCGGGTCTTCTAAGAAGTCTTAGACTATGCCTGGCATAACACAAACACAAAATTCCCAATCTTAGTAAGGATGCATCTTTTAAGAAGTCTTAGACTGACACCTGGCATAAGACAGGGTTCTGATAGAACATACCCAACCCCTCCTGCCTGCAGGGACACTATCATGATCTGTCTGTGTGGCTGGTTCTGGAAGGCAGTGGTGGCTTCATCCCTCTTCTGCTGGGACATGCTTCCCTGGAATAGTCAAAACACAATTGTGTTGGAGTATTTTTAAGACTGCACAACCATTGTACATCTTGTTCCTTTATAAGGGTACAAAAATGTAGCAAGGTGATCTGTCCATTTCCGAGGTGGGCTTTTTGATGTAAAAATGCAAACATTTCACATGGAAAAATACAAATGACTCCAGCTGCAACATGGCAACACGATAACTGGACATGTGGTGTCTACAACTGACTGTAAGGCTGGAACAGTTCATTCATTGAACATCACAGGTAACACTAGTTCATCTTTAACCATGGAGTCACCTACATCTGTTGTTTTTAAAAAGAGGATATCTATGAATATCAAGTCAACGGCTTTTAAACTGAAATTATTTGGTATATATTGCAATCATACTTTAATACATATTGAAGTTTGATATAACAATGAATATACAAAAATGTAGCTTACTGCAGTACTTGCAAATATTGTAGTTTAATATACTGGTAACAACGGATGTAGCTTACCCTGCAGATAAAGGTGAACTAGCGTAGTTTTCGATAGATGAGAATCAGCAAGAGAAAGGTTGAAAATGGCTAAACTGAACCACAATGAGTGCTACTTCATTCCAAGGGACAGTTAAGATTTGACTCCAATTTTGAGTGTCTAGAAAACAAGAGGATATTCCCCACCTCGAAGATGAGTGGCTTGACCTTGAAGTGCGCCTCCACCATCTGAGCCATGAGTTTGATCATCTGTACGTACTGGGAGAAGATGAGCACCTTCTCTCCCTGCTGCAGGATGGGCTGGAGCAGGTCCACCAGGACCTTCATCTGGAGTAAACAGTTTGGTTTGGTTTGGTTTAATTCGGATCTCCATTAGTGACTGATACAGCTGTGTCACTCACCCAACATGTATGCTACCAGAAAGGGTTGCAGTCCTTAAGCCCCGTTTACAAATCAAGAATTTAGCTCGGCCGAGTTGTCAGCGAGCTCTAAATAACGAGGAGGTATGACCCTGATGCCGATGAAGAAACTCTGCCATTTGTTCGTAGGCATCAGCTTCATGCCTCCTCGTAATTTAGAGCTCGCTGACATCTCGGCCGAGCTTAATTCTTGATTTGTAAACGGGGCTTTAGGACGGGACGTTAATCTGTGGTCCACTGTTCATTGTGCTTGTTGAAAAGAGCTAGGGAAATTTCCCAGTACAATGAACCTGTAAATACTGTACATAGCGTCTGTCCTCTCTGTCATGACCAGTGGAAGAAAAGCTCTTCAGTGAGCTTAAACTGGATCAAGTTCACTTTCCTTTCCTTTTTTTCCCTTTTCACAGTCTACAGTGAAATCCTAACATATCTGATTCTTACCTTGCCAGATGACTGGATGTCCCTGTTGCTGTTCTTGGTGAAGTTGGCAGGGTGGTTACAGATCTGCTTGAGGAATGTCATGGTCTGGAAGATCACTCCAGTCCTCTCCTTCTTCTCCTTAGCCTCTGCCAACTTCTTGACCATGTTCTGAACAACACTCTGAAATACAGCAAAGGATGGAAATGGAAAATCATCTTCAAAAAGGATGAGACTTATCTTCAGTTCACAATTAGATTTCTAAAAGATAAGGAAAGGATGGGACTAACAATTAATTTCAGAAGACCACTCACTTGCAGAACAAAATCCCTAGAAATCCAAATTTCAAGGTTTTGAATCTGGCACAAGCATTCACTGTATATTTTCAATTATCAAGAGCATCACATCAAATAATAATATAGAGGCCACAAGCCTTAGGCTACCAAATTTCAAGGAAGTGCTGTTCGTTGTGACTCAATACCTTAAAAGAAACAAGTGAACAGAATCTTAGGACTACCTCATACAAAGCAGCTTGTTCAGCAGTCAGGGAGTTGTACTTAGGTGTGGTGATCTTGTCGGGTAAGTCCTTGATGATAGACTTGTCTGTCTTCAACCTACGCAAGAGGAATGGCCTGGTTATGGCGCGGAGGGCCTCCACACGATCCGCGTCACGGTGCAGCTGGGAACATGGGAGAGGACTGATGATTTCTAAAGAAACCTAAAAAAGGTTTTAACTGCAAACATTGGTAGGTGCTGGGGAAAATGGATTTGGTAGACAATGCGAAAACAATGTGTAGGGTTCATGCAAATGATACCTAAGAAATAGATCAATCTTTTGACACAGGTGTTAATGTTAATGTTATTATTATGGTTATTGTTATTATTATTGGGTGGGCCGACTACTCTCTCTTCACAGCCAAGGGCAGAATTGTGAGGAGCTTATAATAGGCAAGGTGAGGGTGTCAAGTTCTCAAAAAACAAAAGAGTGCCAGTTTTATTTTGAAAGAATTGCAGGATTCTTCCTTGGACACAACTAGATAGTCATATGGGATTGTCAAGCACCTACTAAGATGTATCGAACTGATCTGAAGTCAAGGTCCTCATCGACTCCCGATGGACGAACATCATCACTAAGATGTTATTCTTCTAGACATGACTATGGGGTTAGAAAAGATGAGTAGTTAAACCAACTAGGTTTGTACCTACCTCTATAGGCTTTGCATATGCATGTGTGAAGTCCTTGTTGGTACCCAGGTACTTGGGGAAGGTGAAGTCGAACACAGACCACAGCTCGGACAGGTTGTTCTCTACTGGGGTTCCTGACAGTGCAACGTGCATCTTAGCCTTCAACCGCTTCATCGCCTTGTGAGCACAGAAAAGGAAAGAAATGGACTAAAAGCTTAATGAATTAATCTACAAGTTGTTTCAAAAAGTCTAAAAGTTGTTTCATGGTACGTGTGATTGAAGTTCTGATGGCACATTTCTTAGCATTGAGATAAAAGTAATGTTGCATATTATATATCACATCTGTGTCTTACAATCATTGGAACCAAATCCTGGCCCTCACCTTTGCTGTCTGTGACTTGCAGTTCTTGATGTACTGAGCTTCATCAATCAAGACCATACCTACAGGATGATAAGGCACATTAGAAGTTTGACGTGTCCATTTCTACCATTCATACCTGCTCTGTCCTTGGTGCTGAATACCTTTACAAGGCCTTACTTCTTGTGTTTACTACCATTCGTACCTACTCTGTCCTTGGTGCTGAATACCTTCACACTGCCTTACTTCTTGTGTTTACTACCATTCGTACCTACTCTGTCCTTGGTGCTGAATACCTTCACACTGCCTGAGTATTTGGTACAATTCACACTAACCCTGTCCTTGGAACTAAATACTTTCACACTACCTTATTGTTTTCAATACTGTTCAACACTTGCCCTGTCCCTTGTCCTTGGTGCTGAATACCTTCACACTGCTGTATTGATTGTGTTTAATATTGTTCAACCTGTCCTTGGTACTGAATACCTTCAGTCTTATTGTTTTAGTGACTGCTCAACATTTACCCTGTCCTCGGTGCTGAATTCCTTCACATTACCATAATGACTGTGTTCAATATTGTTCAACATGTCCTTGGTACTGAATACCTTCACAGTCTTATTGTTTTAATGACTACTCAACATTTACCCAGTCCTGGGTGCTGAATACCTTCACATTGATTGTGTTTACATGTATATTGTTCACCCTGTCTTTGGTGCTGAATACATTTCATCCTACCTAGCTCTAGTAATAAATACCAATCACACAGCAATGTCTATTATTGTGCAATCATTCACCGGGAACAAGGCTCACAACACGGCTAAGTCCGAACTCTTCAGTGTTGGTTAGATAAAGTTTAGTTTCATAATGTAGTTTACCCACACAGATAAACTTTTAACATTCACGTATAATTTGTGTAATTAGCTGTTTGTACACAAGACAACAAAACATACTGTATTGTATCTTCGCCAGAGAATCGACATCGATCCTAACAATGTGGTAGGTGGTGATGATGATGTCAGTCTGTGGAACATCCCACGACACACGCGCACGCTTCTTCTTTGGTCCCTCCCCTGCAGACGGTCGCTTCCCCGCTCCGTTAGGCATGTCCGTTTGGTTCTCATACTCCTGTAGAGCCAGGTCGTCAGAGTTCCCATGGCACTGGGTACTGGGCAGCGTTCTACCTGCACCATAGTACCTGTGGTTATGGACAAAAGTTTAAGGAAACAAGTCTATCATGTTCTGTAAAGAAAGTCAACCCCAGTGATGAACTGGGACAAGGGGTGATACAAACTTAGCCATGTTTGGGATTGTGTTCTCCGCAAAAGCACCACCTTTATCAGCTACTAAGAAGCTCTAAAGAAGGTGTCTGAGGGACCTTAGAATATAAGCAAAGTGAATACAAACTGGGGATGTTAACTCTACCAATAGTATTAGAACCATGTGATTAAGAGAATCTAACTTAAAGATTACAGCAGTAAAATATATCCAGAAGCTGTGCATTTCAAGGTGATAGTTACTAACCTGGAGAGAGTGAGAGATGGTGCAAATCGCTGGATCTCCCTCTCCCAGTTACTCATGACACTAGTGGGGACCACCAGTAGTACGGGGTGGGTCAGGTCACCTCGGTTCTTCAGGTGGAGCATGGCAGCAATAGACTGGATAGTCTTCCCCAGACCCATGTCATCTGCTAGGATCACCTGGAAGTCATGTATAGAAAGGTAAGAGAGATGGAACAGAGCTATACAGTAAAACCTGTGCAAGTGACCACCTCTAAAGAAAGACCATCTGGCCAATGTGACCAGATGGTCACATTTTTTGGTGGTCCCTGGGATACTTTTCCCAAGTTTTGCACAATGTAAGAAAGTAAGTCAATATATATTTTAGCAGAGTTCTGTCTACATCACTATACATCCCTACTAATTGTACAACAACCATTTTTTTCACAACCATTGCTTTACTTACACCAACATTTCGGAGACCAATTGTACTGAAGAAGGTGACAGACGGTCACTGAAACATTGGTTTGAATATAGCAATGGTTGTGTAAAAAGTGTGTCAATGCTGTTTTGAGAGACCTACCCCAAAGCCATGCTGTACGTTGGACACCAGCCACCTGTATCCTGACACCTGGTACGGCCGGAGAGTTGCCACCAGGTTGTGGGGTATGGGGTGTTCATCCACCTTCTTCACAGACTCCACCATAGAGCTCAAGCCAGCTGAGAGGTGGAACATGCTTTCCTCCAGCAAAGACTCCTGTGGGTTGGAAGGACATAGCGAAATGCAGGGTTCAGGTTTGTTAACATATTCAACATTAAAAATATTTCCGTTAAAAAAAAATTAGGTATGGCAAAGCATCGGTGTGGTGTGGTGTTAGTGCTCAGCTAATACTACTAGATGCAGATATTAGATGTGCTCTTAAGAAATACCCTGGGTACCATCTGGATAGTAGTTCGCTCCTATGTTCACTTCTCCTACCTGTTTGGATAAATGTATATTCAAATCTTTTGGTGGTGATGTCAGTTAAAGAGGGAATAAAGGAATTCTTGAGCACTCTTTTGATCATTCAATGACAACAGGCCCTCCCACAAGCAGACTGAGGGCGTTTCGGATGTTGGAACGCCTGTTCGAACAAGCGCTTGAACTCATTCTTCAATTCCTTAATGTATAGGGACCAATAATATATTCTTGGAATACAGGGGTCTGCCTGTGTTCTATACTATAAACTTTATAAAAAGTTGTTCATCATGACTGTTTAACATTTATATTGACAACCCTACAGTGTAACACTATCATTATCTACAGTAGCATTACCTTCAGCAGGTCCAGTGGGGAGGGCTGTGGTGGCTCCTGTTTGACCTTGTTGAGAATAGACGACATCTCCTCAGGCTTGACAGAAATGTACTTGTCCCTGAACCTCACCAGACCCTCCCCACTCTGTAGCAGCTGCTGGAACTCATGCACAGCAATGTACTCATTTCCTACAATATAACAGAACAGAGAACGGATCTAAATGTTCTGATAGTGTAAACAATGTTAAAATGTGTTTACAACAACCTGTTATTACATGTTGAAAAAACTGTCATGTAAAAAATCCTAAAAAGACACTTGTTAAGAATTTCTACATCTCTGACAAGTGCAAAAACCATCACTGGAACAATGTCATGTTACTGTAACTTCATTTACTTTTGCAGCAGTTTTACTTTGTGGCAGAAGAATTAAGACTTTTTTTTTGCTGTGTTATGAATTTCCAAGATTTACAGTAAGGCAGAAAAGTAGTCTTACAGCAAATATCAAACCTTTGTAAAAGTGATTCACAGTATCTTTCAAACATTGCTGCATAGGATGGGCCGAATACAGCAATGAATGGTACCTACCAATGGCAATTTTCCAGTTGTATGTTAGTAAGTCATCAATGCTGAAGAAGGACTGCTGGTTCCTGGTGGAACCCTCCAGCTCAGCATAAACTACAGCTTTGGGCTTCAGGATCTTTCTATTGAAAAAATGAGAAAAACAAAAAAACACTGTTGTTTAGGGGTGGGTACCAGAACAGAAAATTCAAGTACAGGTACAGTTCAGGTCCAGACCTGAACCTGAAAATTTGTGAATGGGCAATACTCAAGACAATGGTCCAATTTTCTACAAAGGAATTCTATTTGGCGGAGTATCCAACGCTCACTGGCATTTTAAAATCCTGTTTTCATGCGAACTCTGTACGCTGCAGAAACTTTATAGAAATGACTATAAAAACTCTACTGACTCTACTTTGCTGTTGCTATTTTCTTAAACTGGGAAGTGCCAGAAAGTCCCTGCCAATATAATACAATATATTTTTCAGGTCCGTTTTCTTTCAGACTGGTCAAACAAGAAAAAAGAAGTGCTGAAGATCAGCCAATACTTATGTCGTGGTACTTTTTCATAAAACATACTAAGTGTTTCGGGAAAATGCAGGGTTCTAGCTAGTGCACTTTAGGTTAGTGGGCCACTACGCTAAAATTTTTTACCACTACGCTAAAATAAGGGCCACTGCGCTAATTTTTAACTAGTGTAGTGGTGCTTGGCTATCATTTGCTTGTTCAACAATGTCTAATCAATGTCTGAACAATGAAAAATGATGATATGCCACTAAAAACTGACCCCCAAATCCTTCAAATTACATGTGATGTTAACAGAGTGCCAACTTTTAACTCTACATTTTCAAAATGATCCCCTTCCACACCAATCTCCAGATTGGTCGCTTCGCTACCATGCCATTCCCACTATGCTAAAATGAAATCCTGGCTTGAACCTAGCACAGCATTTTTCACATTTCAATATATCTAGTTGCAACTTTTTACCTGAGCTCCTTAGGGAGAATGACCTTGACTCCCAGGTTGTTGAAGACATTGACTGTGTTCAAGATGAAGTCTTCTAGCTGTGCTGCAGTCAAGGCGATGGAGTCTTCCTTCAACAGTTGTCCTACATGGGGGAGATAGGTGTGTAGGGTGGCCAGGAACTTCATGGCCTGGGTAGTAAGAAAACACAATCCGTGTTTGCATCAGCCAACAATATTCAATGTATTGGATGAGATAAAATGCATATATAAGGCAGTTAGGACTGTTATCTTAAATCTGTTGCTTGTAATAATATGTCTTGAAATTGCACAAGATTGGTGTCATGGCAGGATTTGGACACGGGATCTCTTGGGCCTGAGCCCAATGCACGCCATGTGATCTCACCGAAAGTTGAAGTACACATCATTAAATTAGGAAAACACCAACATCAGAAGTTTACCATTGCAAAACATCTTTACTATTCTCCCAAATGATAAATTACGTTTAACCCTGATCATATGTCCTACATGCAAAATTAGAAAGGACTGTTGTAATCCAAAAGTCTTACTTGAGCTTTAGCCCAGCTGTTGCTCATCAGGAAGCGCCTGATTGGCTTATGTTGAGCCAGTTCATTGTCCCTCATCTTTACCCACAATTCCATGCTATAGTGATCTGGGGGCGGCAGCTCCTGTGGAAAAAATTTAGACAGGAACCCTTTAGAGGAAGTGACATGTTTTTATATAATTCATAGTGATTCGACTTGTCATAGTTGAACTTAATATGCAAGTGTGTATCCTCTTTTTCTAGTCGATACAAACTTTGAAGAAAGAAAAGTATATGCACATATTACAGAATTACCAAGCACAGTCAGTAAGTTGTCTTACATATGGGCCATTTATAACTAACCATTCAAAACTGTAAAATATGAGATTATTCAAAACTGTAAAATATGAGATCCTGTGATGACAAGAACCATTACTACACACTTCAGTTTTGATCTTCTTTCCCTTAGTCTTCAGAGGACTGATGTGAACTGCCACTTCTAGTTCTGTCTTGATCAGGTCGAAGACACCAAAGTATTTGGTGATGGCCCGGGGAACGCTCTGCTGGGCGATGGACACGATGGAGTACACTTTCCCACAGAAAAATGCCAGAGACTCCGGTGGAGGGTTGTTCTTGGACTTCTTGTGCATGAAGTGTAGATCCTGGTAGGGGAGACAAGAATGGCAAAGTTTCAATGTGGTGAAAATGTTACAGTCCTGTAACAGAGTTGCTTGAAAATGAAGACATCTAGATGAGCGTTATCATGAATGCGATTTAGGAAGAGTGTTTTTGCTCACCTTGACAAACTTGGTAAGGAGAACAGACAGGACATGGAGGGATGCAGAACGTCCACCCAGAGGCATCTCATCCACTTCAACACAGGGGTCATCTAAACAGCACAACAAATAACTTCAACTGATATTCTCTTGTATGTTCCCAACACTGACTTGTGAGAGCCAATTGTCATTATTTTAATGCACACAAACAACAGTTTTGATCACTGCAAGGTATCACAATACAAATGTTGGTGTATAGAGTTGGACAATCTGTACTACCCTGTGATTCCCTTCATCTCACCTCACATTATTTTTGTTACACTTACTAATCTTTTTGTCAATGCAAGACAGTTGCCAACTGCAGTGTTGAAAATGCCACAGAAATAAAGTTACCTTCAGGGTAGATGTTGTTAAGATTGTCCAGCTGTTCTGCCACCAGCTCGGCAGTGTGGACTGGCCTCCAGATGATCTTGAAGTCTGCAATCTTATTCTGCTGTCGCCGACTTAAGGGCAGCACATCAGGGATGAGCACCTGCAGAAAAGGCAATAAAAGGTCATTTTGCAACCCTAATGCTTTTAATCCTCTGACATGTATTTCAGCTCAGAAGAAAGTCTATTCTGTTGGAAGATTTTAACAAAAATGCTCCTGCAGCTCTATGCAAGGGGGCCCACATTCTGGTACCAAAAATACAAACCATAGCTTGTTCAGAACACGAGATATTAAAACCAGAAGTTCTGATGTAGTAGTGCCATAACAAGCCTCTAGGCCACCCAAAGACCTACCCACAAACCAAATTAGAAGACAATCCATCTAGCCCTTCTCTAGTTATTGTGTTCAGAGGCAGACGGACATCATATTCAATGGAGGTAACAAAAATGCAGATGAAGCAACCGAGTTGCTGTACCTGATTCCTCATGAGCATCATGGCCACCCTGCAGCTGTAGAAGAAGAACCTGTATGAGGGGCTGCCAAAGTCAGAACTGAGCCACAGGAACAGCTGCATGGCTGTCTGCAGGTCCACCTTCAGCCAGGTTTGTTCCTCTTCCTGTCCATCCTTCCACACTGGGATCACTTCCTGGAGTCAGGAATATAGAGCAAGGTCAGTGATAATGCAAACACTGTTAAACATAGTACTTATTTGTGAGCAGTTTATGTCAGTCTCACAAAAGGTTATGTCCAACAACATCACCCTGACAACAGACGTAATGCTCTTAGTTTCCCGTACATCTGTAAGAGTTGCTTAGAGGTGGCGCCCATCTCCATTTCTGTAGCCCTTGGGCCACATATTTGTGCAAGCTACTACAGCAGGGGGCTAGTCCATTGGTAGTGATTTCTGTTGAACTCCCATAAATTAGTGCTGAGTACTAAGCAAAGAAAGCGGCATGTACCATTTTCAAAGTCTTTTGTATGACTCGGCCGGGGATCAAACTCATGACCTACCAAATGCAAGGCGAACACTCTACCCATTCGGCCATTGCATGTTTATATAGCTGTGGATGGATACAAATTTACCTTCAACAGTTGAACCTTAAAAACAAATCAGATATGGTAGCTGTGCCTCATTTCTTCTTTTACATGTGCTATTGCACATTGATTTTTTTGAAATTGTTCATGAGAAACCAAGGTAATATCCACCACCGACATTTCTCCTGACATACAACTTATATACAGTAATACACGGTTTCACAATGTGTTAACGAGCACCTACCGCAGAGTATGGCATCTGGTTCTTGAACAGACTTGAGATGGTGACCCACTGGGTGCTACCAGACCCCTCCATGTCTACTGCTGTCTTCTTGTCCCAGACTGGGTTATGGATATGAAGCTTGGCTGAGTCAAACCTGGTGAAAAATGAAAGATATCTAAGATCAAACACTGAAGCATGGAATGACTGTTCACAATATTATTACCCTTACATAAAGCTCTTGAGATGTTCTATGCTTTACACAAGCCCAGGAGATGTTGAAAAATGGCCATTTATATAATTACTGTAAACGTAGGTTTGTAGGAATTTAATACTGCAGTAGTGAGAAAATTGAGTGTTCGTTGTGGTTTTTAGTTTGCAGTTGAAACATGGCAGCATGGAGGCAGAAAACAGAACAAGTATTTTCACAATACTGGAACAAGTTAAACTATTTCCAACACAAGAAATATGATTTTCCCAAAAGTTGGACTTTCCAGAATGACTTCTACCAACACAGATGAACTTTCAAGCAATTTTCACAATAGTGAAGTTTGCAGTTAAGAGGTTACTTCAAAGACATTCCAACATTTATCCTAGATTAAAGTTTCTACATCTTTAAAGAAAATGCATCACTGTACTTTGCATCCAGAATCAGGCGGAATCTTGCGGCTGACATAACGTTCTGTACATCGTCGTGGTCCAGCGTACTCAGCCAATGGGCAGAGCCTGCCTTCCCAGCATTCATCAGGTCATCCAGCACCTTCGTACCCTGCTTGGCTGCATAGCTGGGAAGTTGTGAGAAAACCAGAAATTCAATTCAATTCTATATTTCAAAATGCTATACCAGTTGCATCATTTGCATTCAACACTTGTAACTTCTTTTGCTTCATTCATAAACCTTTGAAGTTCTAGAGCAAAGTAACAATAAGTTGTATATGAATCAATATACATATCGCCGGTATAACTGCCCTTAGGTGTAACGCGGCACAGCAACATCTTGTTATATTGCACTGAACGACTTGTCACACCTGACCTTTGCACCTCTGACAAATGTTTGAAGCTATCTAGTGAGGATGCTCCTACAGTAGTTGCTAGCAACAAATTCCACTCAGTGATAGTTTAGGAAGTATGAATATCTATACAGATCAATCTTTTGTTGAAAACTATTACTTGCAGTTGGAGGTATAACCAATACTGCTTAGAAACTTTTATTGCAGTTTCATTTTATCACTCATTTATACAAAATCTCTCTTGTTGGCCTTCTTACCTGTAAAACTCCTCCATGACAGACTTGTAGTCCAGCTCCAATGAGAAGGGAGGATTGCTCCTCAGGCAGCTCAGGATGAAGTCAGACATCGGAGGGATTTTTACCAAAGGGCAGGGCAGAATGTGGTTCTCATTGACTTCTCTCTCAGGTGATGACTGGACCAAAAAAAAGAAAAATTTTTCAATGAGGTTGACAAGTCAATGCAACCCTAGGGATGAGTAGCCTGGATGCCAGACTGTTCCTTTCCAGGGCCCTCAATGGCCAGCTCCCTGGCTCTATGGTCAACATGCCTCCAAGGAAATTCTACAACAGCCTGAGTTAGACCCTGATAAACACTGCATAATAGATATGTATCTATTGGGATGAGGTGTCTGTCATCCAGGCCAAGGGAAGAGTTGCTACAGATCTAATGGACCCTTAACAGAAAATGCCTCTCCAACATAAGATGCTTTAGTCAAAAGATGGAGCAGAGAATGTGGTATGGTTGAGGTGTCAAAATAACAAAAGGACCACAAGTCATACTGACAGAGGCATGTTTTGTGATCAACAAACAAAATAATACGTCATGTACCACAAATGAAACTTTGACTTCCAAGAAAGTTGGCTATGATTTTACTGGGACATTGTTGCACAAAATGTTTAACATATCAAGTGCAACTAATAATGGACATACCGGTTTTAGAGGTCGGGAGAGCGGCAGTGGATACCCTGGGTCCGTGTCGGAAGGCTTGATGTTGAAGTAGCCCATGAGATCCACTCCTCGCAGGTTAAACAAGGTGAAGGGGTTCTTGTCGATCTCCGAGGTGATGAGGTAGTACACGGCAGCCATGTGCTTACAGGGGTTGGCATCGTCAGGACACGTGCAGCGAGCCCTCATGTCATACCAGTGAGCGGGCAGCAGGTCAATATCAGCCTGTTGGACAGGAACTTAACAAATTAGAAATGCAGCAGATTCTAACCCTCCAACAAGTGACATACAACTTTGAAGTGGTACTGCAACTTTGAAATGACAATAAAGGCCTGCATCTTAGAGCTAAACCCTAAGTTGCAGACACACAAGAACAAGGCCAACCTTCCTGATCAGAAGATGCATCGGGCCCGGCGCCCAACTCCATTTTTAAGCCCCGGGCCACACATATACAATGTAGTTAAAAGCACTACCGCAGGGGGCTATTCTACTGGTAGTATAGTGTGTTCATCTTCCATACTCTTCCTCTTAGCAGAGAAAGAAGTATGTACCATTTGGTATGACCCTGCAACAGCATCCAGTCTGCCTTGTTGGTCTCCCATCCAAGAACTGACCCGACTGCACATTACTAAGATCAATGGATCAGGTGTATCTGTCAACATGCCACAGCCATAGCCTAAGGCCAGTGTCTTGACGAATGGTGAAGAAAATTATTCATGAGGTTTTTACTTGGTGAACCTTCATATTCTGGTTCTCCCTTGAGCTCTAACTTTTCATCACACTTTCTCTATCTACACCATGAGAAATTTTCCATTGATAGGAAGGAAGCAAAAATCACCTCCTCGAGAGTGTCAAGTAGCTCGTCTGGGAGATCACCGTTGATGATCTGGCCATACAGAAGGGGGTTCTCATTGATGACATCATATACACGCTGGATATGGGCGTGGTTCAGAAGCTCGAATTGCACCTTGACGCCGTATGGCCGAGGACTGGTCCCCTGGACCGCCGCAGACACCTGGATTAGAAGCATGGAAATGATAAGGGCTTTGTACAGCAATCTCTGAACTTCCAAATGGAGATGTTGAGAGATTTTTGGGATTAGGTGCACTGGTGTGCCCAGCTTAGTTAAAAAATTGGGTGCACCACTTAAATTTAAGTAGAATGTCAGAAAATCCTAATAATAAAACTTAGTTACAAGCTATCAAATTCTTAAACACGTACCATGACAGACATTTTTATCATCTTTCTAACACTTTTTAAGATGTCAAGAATATGATATTTAAGTATACTTTGATATATTTACATACAAAAGCCTATGAAAATATTTGGGTGCACAGAAAATAATTGGGTGCACAGCTCCAATTTTAGGTGCACCTGGGTGCACATGCACCCAGTACTTTGAGCCCTGCTGTGTCTAGATTGGGCCCAAGACACAATATCATTATATGGACAGTTTGAATGCTTGAGAGTTTGCCAGACTTGTGTTAGAACCGTTTGAACAGTAAATATTCACTACCTTTGTTTAACAATTACATTCACCTCAATAAATCCATACAAACATGATGTTGACTACTTGTATGATATGTTATGTTCTCTCTTAGACCAAGGACATTATTGCTAAGTCCCATGTCTTTATTTATCTTTTACTATGCCTGACCTTGGCTCCATCAATGCTGACATTCAGCACTTTCCCAGTGTTGGCATAGCTCTTCCCCCGTCCAAGACGTTTATTTGTATCCAAGTTCCTACATTTACACAAGAAAGAGAACTTTTATAATCAAACAACATGTTTTCTCATAATTATAACAATACATTGATTTACCAGGAAAAAACATGTTTCTGTTACAAAGGCAATTTCATGTCTATTTCACACTTACTTGATCAAAGGCATTCCAGACAAGGAAATTATTCAAAGGCAAAACAAAATGTTGTGAAAATGTTGTGAAATACCTGGAAGTACAAGGTGTCAATGCAAATTCCAGACATGACAAAACACAGGAACAATTTGAACAATGCATCAAATCTGCATCACAGTACACAGGAAAATCTGAATAGATAGCAAGATAGAGAAATGCCTATGATATGAGAAGGAAAATGTATCATTTATGGCCAGATAGTGCTACTTACCCCAAGGCATCTAGAAAAGCTGCACCCCATGTGGTCTTCCCATATGTGTTCCTAACCATCTTGCCTGATCAAAATGCCTGTGAAAAATTATCCATAGTCATTCAGCGAATATAAGGTTAATGCAATCACATAAGTCTAAATAGTAAGTCTGAATACAAGGATCATTGAAAACATATGAAGATTCTTTTTTAAAAATGATTTGTCAAATTTCTATCAACAGCAAAAATCAGGTTTCCTTTTTAGAGTTTTTCTTCCTTTTCTTTACTTTAGGTCTTTTCAACATAAACGGTAAACATCTTGAGATAAGTTACATCACTCATGAATAAACAGTCTAAACTTGATGACAGCTTCTGATGCTTCTCACTTCACTTTCTGTTGACTGATTTCACAAGTCGAAACCGGAATAATTTTCTCCAGATGTACATTTTTTTTCAGGAATGCTCAAACAATGGGATCCCATATTATGACGCTTTTTCCTGCCTCTTGTGAACTAACATCTGTTTTCAGTAAGTGACTTCCTGAACTTTTCGCGCCACGGGAATGACAACAACACCCAAGGGATGAGGGGGTGCAGAAAAATAGCAGGGACCGTGCTAGGCACAAGATGTTACGCGGGCAAAATATTTTCATTTTCAAGTACAATTTCTATCAAGAAACACGCAAATGATCATTAAAAAGTGCAACTCTTAATCTAATAATAGATTATTCTGTGCAGAAATATCAAGGATTCAAATTTAAACTAAATTAAAGGAAGAAACCGACCTGGAACGTCTAGCAGAAAAGTATCTTGCTTTTTACTTGTAAAACAGTCCGAATAGTATTTTTTCATACTTAAATATAATTCAATTTTTGACAAACAATGCTTCTCTTTTATAATATTATTAAAAACAGGTAACGTTGTCGTGGAACATGAACAGTTTGATTAAATCAAAATAATCTTCGAGACATGTCCTAGCACACGGGTGCACCGGTCAAAATTATGCCGGTGGTAAACCACAACTTATCGCAGTCTTCTGGTTCCTGTGCGGTACCAAACAAGACAATCTTACCTTACTGTTCACTCTTGTAATTTTGTTGCAAGTCTGCGTAGGATGCGAGGAAAACTTCCTTCGTGCGCAATTCCCGATCTTCCAGCGGGAGAGCGTGCGGCGAGCCGGCGAGCTGACCGCTGGTGCTGGATGTCTCCTCCTGTTCCCAAGAGTTACTTTTTCCCGCGGAAAAAGTTTTCAGGCGATACTACTTACCTAACAGGGTATACCTTACAAATAAACAACGTTTTTCGGGAAATGATGAAGAAAATGGATTTAAATTTGACAATGACTACTACCTAGAGAAATCTAATTTTGACATAATGCTTGATAATAGCTCGAACAGTCATTATTTTAAAGAAAAGTCTCATCATTTTAGCGACCTACAGGAATTAATGGTACTGTCTTCAGTCACGTGATAAGTATGCTGCAGTTTAAAAGCATTATTTTCACCAGATTTCAGTCCCCAATCTGATATTAAAAACCTGTACATAATAAGAATATCTTTTGCAACTGTAAAAGTTTATGATCTAATGATGCACTACCGACAAATTTAACTAGAAGCTGTTAAAACGTTGTGGATAATTAGACCCTACGTCATAGGGGTCAAAGGTTATGTTTTTATCTCGCCATATTTCTGCCCCAAGCGACAGTCTGCAAGATGGAAGGATGAGTCGACGTTTTCCTTTGTTCTCTGTATATATCTGCCGGGTTAGTCCGACAAAGGCCCGTCTGCATGACCTCCTTTGTGCCACGAGTATGCCGGGCTAGTCTTTAGAGCAAAACCGGCTTGGATTTTGGAAAGGTAAGTGGTAAATAAATATTTGTAAACAAATGATAATTTTGTGACTGTATCAGATGTTGTATAACGACGTTGCGATGTTAACTATTTTATATCATACCTGTGACGCGAAACCTTTCCCAGCCCTCCCACGGGACCCCCGTTTTACGCCCCTTCCGAAAGACGAGTGCAGCCCCAACCAGGATGCCCCACCCTGGATTAGAACCCGAGTATTTGGAACCAGGAGCTCGACCGTCGGTCCAGATCGCTCGTAAATCTCCCAACATAAGTAGATCATAACTTTTTTGAAATACACAAACAGTCGTTTTCCGTGTTATAGTTTGGTTTAAGTCTGCCCATGTACTCATACAAAGTCAGTAAAAGTACCCACGAGAGGTTTCCAACATGCGTAAATAACCAAGAAATTTGATAAAACTCTTGGCACTTTTGTAACTTGTAATAAGGCCACAGCAAGTAAATTTTATGGATGACATCCTCTGCAGATTGCAAAAATAGTGCGATAGGGCGAAAAAAAACAAGATGGTGTAAAAAAAAAACGGGTAAAAAAAAAAACAAGATGGCTACATTTTCAAAAATAGGCACCATAAAGGTGTAATGACTGTTGTAAAAATAATTAAAAGGACAAAACATGGCATCAGAGCCAACAAGGCATTCATTCCTGTATTCAAGACATGTACTGGTGTGGTAAAAGTGACATTAGTGTGGTAGACTGGCATCACCAACAAAGTTGGTAACCACACTCATAGCTTCCATATTAGTGTCACTTTTACAACTATCCAATAAGTTTCATTTCTGCAACTACAGTCCTGGGTACCTAGCGAGTGTCACTTCTACAAGTTCAATTATAAGGCTACAACACAGTATATTTGCTCATTTTGGTACTTTATCATCATGTTGAGCATCCCTGCAGTAGAAAAAATTCTTTTTTTTTCTGAAATCAGGCGAAAATTAATGCGCGCGCTGATGTCATCCATAAAATCAAGGCCCTCTTTCAACCTCCTTGATAAAATTTACTTGCTGTGGCCTAACCTCCATAACTTGACCGGGAAACATCCAGACCACTGACGGGGAAAGTGAATGACGGGGAATTGACCTGACACCCCCGCAGTCGGGCTGATACCTCGGGTGATACGGAAAACACTGTGATGTATTCTATATTTACCACCTTGCTTCTCTAACTCTTGTTGCAGAAGTTCGCCAAGAATAATCAAGTTGAAGAATGGACACACTTGTGGGCAATGTCAGCCCACTGAAATGTGGTGCCACGGCTCTAGATGGAAGTACAGCATATCTTCTGAAACAGGTAACGTTAGAGTTTTCACTTGGCTCAGCGAGGTTAAAAAGATGAAATCCACCGTAAGCACCCACGATATTACCAGGGGTTGTGGATGAGTAACACTTTTGTAATTCTATTCTTTCCAGAGAGAATTTGGGATGTGCACAAATTCTGGCCCATTCTCAACTGGGCAGAGAAACTCCATAGGAGCTGGGTAAGTCCATAATTTGATCAAGGGGGTTAAAAAAAACCTCCTTGATTTGATAAGAGAAAAATATCAAATAACATGCAAGTTATAGGAGAATGTGTATTTGTTGACAGCTTTCCATAGCGTCTGTTTCCTTGTATTGGTTCTTTCCATCACACAGTTTTACAGCATTTGTCACTTACAGCAAGGAGGTTAAACCTCCTTGCTTACAGTGTCTCCTGTCAAAGTATATTAGTTGCCATTCTGTTTGTTTATATTACATGTATCACATTTTGAGCCTGTAGTGCTGTTTATAACATTTACATAATTTACATACATGTTTACAGCTTCATTCCCAACCGAATGGAAACAGTGGCAGCATATGGTGAGAAGGTTTTCTGCGGAACATTCTCCAAGGATGGATCAGTTTTCCTCAGTTCATCTCAGGGTCAGTACATCATTATGGCAGTTTGTTTTCACCATTACAATACATGCATTCCATTATACCAAGTCTGAGTTGTGTGAAGTTGATGAATGCAGTGACAAAAGCAGAAGGAAGTAGCTTCAGTATTACATATTGCAAGGAAAATATGCAGACACAGTTTGCACAAATCATTGAACTCAATCATTGAAGTATTGCTTTTTTATTAGCCACCAAGTATCACAGACATACAAAGGTTAGTCTCTCTGCCAAAGTGCAGATTGGAATTGTCAAACTCAGTTATAATGCCCCACCCCACAGATGACCATATCCGTCTGTACAACACGTCTCACGGCAGCTTCACGGAGACGAGATGTATCACAGCACGAGACGTGGGCTGGAGCGTACTGGATACAGCCTTCAGGTGTGTCATAAGTACTGTAAATCTTCAAATGTCTCATATCTGTAAAATCACAGCATTTTGAATATGTCTTTTTGTCCTAAAGTATTGTTTTGATTGAAAAATTAAAACACAATGAAAACTTCGTTTACATTTTACACTTAGTGGGCCGTGTAGTGCAGTGGCAGCATGTTCGGCCCGTGACCGAGAGGAACGGCACTTTACACGACTTTCCTCACTTTACTCAGGTGAAAATGAGTACCTAGCTTCGGCTAGGGCCTGGGGCAATTACTATCATATTGAGGTCACCTGAGTGGCGCCGAATGGCAGCTCGCTCCAGACCCTTGCGATTTAGCCCTGCCTATTGTAAGCTCCTCGCAATTCAGCCCCGGGCTGCAAAGAGTGAGTAGTCAGCTCACCCAATAATACACTCTTGCTATGAAACTAATGAATCTCTGTGAAAACAAATGAATTGGCTGAACTTGTCCACAGAAATGTGCAATGTCTGAACAAGATGAATATGTCTCATCTTTTGTATCTGTTTCCTTTCCCCTAGTCCTGATGGCACCTGTGTTATATACTCCAGTTGGTCAGACTTCAGTGAGTAAACACCCAACCTTCCCACCTCTCTTACTGTCTTTTTTTATAAAGTAAAAAGTAGAATATGGATCACTCACCTTTAACAAGGAGGTTATATCCTTGCCTTTAAGTAGTCTCTCACCATATGTTTTTTTACAAAAGCAATTAAGCGATTTTGTATCATGTTGAACCATGTGATTTCTAATCAAATATGGAATTTTTCATTAATCAACAGTTCATCTTGTCGATATATCTTCAAAGGGCCAGGAGTCACACATGGCCTTGGACCTCAGGTAATTATAAGAGCCACTTTAATGTTGATTCCAGGGTGTTGTGTGGAAATGCCACTCTTGTCAATATATCAGGAACAACCATTGTGGTTATACCCTCCTCACAATAGGCGCGATTCGATCGGACGACGAGTCTGCGAGCTCTAAATTACAAGGAGGCATGACCCTGGCGGGAAGGGGGAACTCTGCCATTTCTTCGTCGGTATCAGGGTCATGCCTCCTCGTAAATTAGAGCTCGCAGACTCGTCGTCCGATCGAATCGCGCCTAATGTGAGGGGGGTATTACAGACAAATATGGCATGAGTATTTTCAAAAGGAAACACAGTTTTACTCCAAATGTCTGCAAATGATAACTTAAGCTATTTTTTTCAGTCAAATCTGCTAAGGCCTGACTCAGTAACTGCACCTTTCATAATGTTGTGCTATAATTGAAGAAAACAGCAGGGTATAACACTACTGTAACAATAGCATGTAAAAAAATACCTGCACAGCTCCAATTTTATCTGCACTAACCTGCATATGCTAGTGGTATTTCAAGCCCTGGAGCCGCATATTTAGAACTAAGTCTTCAAGATAATCAGTTTTAAAGAAAGTCAGCAACAGATTCAATATTGATAACACTGCATATCATTCTTACAGTTTTAACTACATGTAGCTATTGTGTTTGCTATCATACTGCATTGCTTATAATCATAAAGATTGAAACAAGCATCCCAAGTTGCTTTTTCTTGCCTTTTTCCAGCCCCCTTGAACGAGACTTTGCCATATTCTCTGTGGTCTTCTCTCATGATGGCAAGGAAATCCTTGGAGGGTACGTGAGAGGCTTTGTACAAGTCTGTGTAGAATATTGAACGTTTTGTATCAATTTGTAAGACTCAGTATGATTATCTCTGATATCGCCCATCTTGAATAAAAAGCAGTTCATTGTGTGTACTTTTGTACATATTTCTGTTCAGTGTATTCAGTAACGTTAGTGGAAAAATAAGATGTATCGACTGTATGACTCCATAGTTTTCTGTGAAAGAATTGGTACCTATTTGTTACAAAAGCTTACATGTTTTTATTATTCACACGTCCCCACCCCCAGTGCCAGTGACTGCTACATGTACGTCTTCAACCGAGAGAGAAACCAAAGAACACTAATGGTGAGTCATACTCTGCCGTCAACCCAGATGTCAAAGGCTGTGTTCTTTTGTTCTCAACCAGAATGACCAGTGTAATAATGACATGCATTTAAATGCTAACATGGTAATTACCTTTGCTAGAAGGTTATGTTTTGCGTAGCATTTGTGTGTGCATGTGTTATATATATGCATACATTTGTAGTTGACCAGCATAACTCCAGAATGCCTTGATGGATTGTATTGATATTTGGCATATGGGTAGGTCGTGATGAGACCTTGTTGCAACTGATTTTTTCCGCCAGCAAAAATACATCAGATTCCCCCAAAAAAATCAAGCAAATTCATAAGTGGCCTACAAGAAGGGACAGTGAAACTAGCCAGTTACAAATGTAGGTGATGTAGATATTTGTGAATGATGTTGAACACATTTCCAGATGGATGCCCACGAAGATGACATAAACAGTGTGAAGTTTGCAGACGAGTCCTCCCATATCCTGTACTCGGCAGGGGATGATGGTGTGTGTAAGGTCTGGGACAGGAGGATTCTGGATGAGGAGGACCCCCAGCCTGTCGGCATCTTCGCTGGACACAGTGATGGCATCACTTATATTGACTCCAAGGTAGATCATTAGTCCCAGGAGACATTACATACACGAGCCTGACTGACAAAATGTTATCTAGAAGTTATCAATTACCATCTTTGGACAGCAGCAGAAAACTTTTTGCTGCCAATACCAGTTACATTGGGAAAGCCACTTTACAAGACTTTCCTTAGGTAAAAATGAGTTCCTTGCTTTGAATTGAGGTCCTGTGTTCAAGTAGGGCCACACCTGTAGCAAGTAAAATAACCCACCACACATTTCGAAAAGAGTAGGGGACCTTCCCGGTGTGAGTGGTTCAAAATCCTGTGGCCACACCTGGGAAATTACTGTCATATTGAGGTCACTTATCACTATATACAGGCTGCCATTACAGACCCTTGTGATTTAGCCATGCCTATTGTAAGCTCATCACAATTAAATCCCTGACGGAGAAGAGAGAGTAAGCGGCTTATCCAATAACAATGAGGTTTACCTACAAGATTGGTAACATATTGTGTTTTCCAACCTTCAGGGAGATGGCCGCTACCTCATCACAAACTCTAAGGACCAAACCATCAAGCTCTGGGACGTCAGAAAGTTCTCATCCTCAGAGGGGTTGGAGGTGTGTTCAGAGTTTGGCTTCATTTTCTTTTTAATGGAATAACAGTAATACAAATTAAAGTTCTTCTCTGTTTCCTAGAGATGGTCGTTTCTTGGGCATTTAGAAGATGCTATTTGGCTCTCATATTTCACACTGCTGTGACACACCCTATCATGTCTTTTTTTACCGGCAGTCCACAAGACGAGCCATTACAAACTACAGGTGGGACTACAGGTGGATGTCGGTTCCAAAGATAGGTCAGTTGTTGTCTCTAAAGCCAGTCTGTTTTCGTCTTTTAAGCTCAATCAAATTTTCCTACACAGACTACACAGTCAGGTAACTTGAAACTGATGTTGTTGTTTTTAATAATAGTTCGGAACTGTAGGAGGAAGCTAAAAGGGGACACATCTGTGATGACTTATCGAGGCCATAACATCACCAAAACTCTCATCAGGTGTAGGTTTTCACCTGTACACTCAACTGGACAGGTAAGATATGCCACTGTTGGTGTAACCTAACGATTCTGTCTGTCTGTTCTTACTTGACCCTTGTCCAAGAGTCCAGTAAAAACTTTTTGGTTCATATATTGGATTCTATGACTTAACGTACTGTGACAGATCTAATGTTACATATGTGATTTCTCAACAGAGATATATCTACACTGGATGTGGCAGTGGTGCTGTCATCAGTAAGTTTTTCTACATCGTTGTATTCCCCTTCATGTTTGAAAAAAACACCGTTATAAATAACATTAAGAGATCATCCGCTGTTTACTAGCATGCAACATGTACTGGTAGTGGCCTATTACTTGCTTGTATGCTAAGAAAACTTGCCTGACTACCATGTTTGGATTTCTTTGGAAATTCTTTGTGTATCATTCGATGAGTGCAGATGACACCATAAGTGTACCTTGACTGTATGTAAAATGTAAATCATCTATTTTTCCTTTCTCCCACAGTTTATGATGTTCTCTCAGGAAATATGGTTGCCAAGCTCATTGGTCACATATCCTTTCAGAGTTACAATGTCAGATGGGGTCTAGCGATACTCAATAATTTGAATAGTACCAGTAATAGTGGGCTGACTTACTTCATTTCTGTGTGTAGTTCATGTGATTTAGACAAAGCAGTATTCATTTTTAATAAAATAAATTTTATAAATCACTTATATTTGCAACCAGAGCTTGCATCTGGAACAGTGTAAATGCAGGCCATTTGATATGTGATCAACTGTTAATTAGTTGCCTTTTTCTGATATATGTAATGACATGTATGAATGATAGGGTGACGGGTCAGGAAATTGAAAGTACAGCTAGAGATTGAATACTTGAAAACATTTCACCCATTTGTAGTGCCATCCTCAACAGGGTGTCAAGACATTTTGAATATAATATGATTATAATGTAGTCAGATCATGAACAGGTCATGACTGTTCCTTATAATCCATGTTACTCAATTCATAAGAATTTGAAGTTTGGCTGCCCTTTTCATTAACCTTAACAGTTCACACAAAGCCTGTGTTAGGGATGTATCCTGGCACCCGACTGATGTACGGATCGTCAGCAGCTCTGTGAGTGGGAAATATCTATTCTTATGATAGCACTATTGTCTTTTTGTATGTGAATGATAGAGCCATTGAGTTGTATGATGATCAAAACTGTCCTGTCTCTTTTGTGGAATGACAGACATTAAAGTGTATGCAATTCCTTGAGGTAGCAGAAGTAATAGAAATGTATAGTTCAATTCATGCATGTAAATTACATTTCTATTACATGATGTAATATTCAAAGTTATCACATTTATGTCTTAAAAGTCATGTATCACTGCAGTAAAAGTGAGTTTTAAAAAAAAATGGACAACAAAGTTTTTTGTACTGGTCCAAATGTTTTACCTAAGACTGATGTTTTGGTGAATGACAGTCAGTCACCAATACATCAGTCTAAAACACTTGGTTTGGTACTAATACTTTGTTGTCCTGCAACAAACATCAACCTGATGATGCTGTACACTGAGTTGTAGAAAAGTAGACCAAAAGTGTGATGATAACATGATTGTTTATTTGTTTGTTTGTCTGTTTGTTACCCAGTGGGACGGACATGTCAGCCAGTGGGATTACCAAGGCTCAGATCACCCTCAGGATTCCGACTCGGACTCAGAATACGAGACGGGGCACAGTGGCGGACGACTTGTCATCATTAACGTTAATGGTGTCCGCAGGAAGAGTAAACGATTAAGACAACAGGACCAGGCAAGGCACAAGAGACATAGACCTGAGGAGGCACCATCTAGGTCGTCCTTGTGATGTTCAGACTGTAGCAAGTTCTTTGCTTTAGATTTACTGTTTGCATGTTGAAAAAAAATTAAATCATTGCTGCCTGAGAACTTCCAGAAATTTTTAGCACTCCACAGGTGCCTTTTCTTTCTAACTTGGATCAGTACATAGGTACCTGACAAAGCGCTTGAGGAACACAGTGTATTTGATCAAACTGCTGCTTGCATCCCAGCAGTTGGCTAGTCTTCACATTGTGCTTCCATGTGTAACAGAAGAATATTGTTACCCATAGATGGTTACTTTGATAATGCCAAATCACATCATACAAATTGCCACATGGTAAAATATATGTGGCAAATGGTTTGAATTCTAAGTGAGATGGAGTTTCAGTTGGAATGATCAATTCAAATCATGGACAAAGGCAAAGAATGAAGAGTGCAGCAAGTAGTATTCCTATTAGAACTTCACAAAAGATTGGTCTGTTCTGATACTTGACAAATGTATCTACATACATTTAAGCATCTAATTTTTCATTCATCTGTAGTAACTGTAGCTGCACTTTTATGACTTTTTGTCCTCTCATTCTTAGTATCAAGGGGCACAAATTTGTATTATAATATTTACAGCTTCTTTAATACTTGCATGATTACTCAGTTTTCAACTTGTGCTGGAACAGTTTTTATTTTGCATCTTAATATCAATTAATTGTATGTCAGTGACACAGACAAAATGTCTATTGTTTTGTCGGGCATGTGTATCAGGAATAGTGTTAATTGTTATTCTTTATCTAATTTATTTAACTATTTCAACACATTTTTATGATGTCGGGTCCACTTTTCCATTTGTTACTAAGTGTAAGGAAGACCATGTTGTAAAGAATCTTTCTGAAGAGAATGTTTCCACTAAATTACAAGCCTGATATTTTCCAGGAGATATTGAGATATCTTTTTTGTATTTTATCATTTTTGCTCAGTGAAAGGAAACATTTTGAAGGCAATGCAATCTCTGCAATTAGAAGCAAATATCCAATTTTTATCTAGTTGTAGAGCTTGAATTATGTATCTGAATGTCTAACATTCACAAATGTAGAAAGGACACATGATTCATTGTCAGGGGATTACTGTTGAAACCTTCAATTCCCTGTAACCTCAGTCTTCCAGAATGGCTATGTAAAGATTAAATGACTTGTAACAATCGTACCATTGTTTTCTGCGATTTTTCAATTTTGAAAAATAATCTTTAACTTCATAAAGTCGTTATGTATGGGGCAGTAAACACCACAGTGCAATCAGTATTAGACGGTCTTAGACCTCCCTACCAGTGATATTGGGAGGGCCGCTACAATCGTGATTTGATGAGGCTAGGTATGATAGACTCACTGAATTGCACAGTAAATTTCTGTAAAATGGTATAAACTCTGACAATATAGATCCGGCCACCTCCGTCCGTGTATATCAAAGTACTTAACGCAATACAAAATATGCAAATGATTATACAGTCCGTAGCTCACCAGGTTCGCAATGTAGGGTTTTGTCAGCAAAATTGAAAATATTCTGGATTACGAAATCTTCATATTATTGGACATAAAGGCATATTTGCATTCCACCACTCATTTCATATTTCCTGCATTCACGAACAGTGCAGAATTCGAAACATATCCTGGTACAAAAGTGACACAGAGTGTATATGTTACGTAACGTCCCTTGCCGAAGGGGGAGTGACAGTGACAAATTGCACCTGTCCAATATATAGCCTGGTCAAAGTTCACTCTGTAATGTCAGCCATGGGTGACAACGTGGACCAACAAGCGGCGGCAAGCAACAGTCCTACCGATGACCAGGCCGACGAGACCAAGGAGATCTTTGCTAAGAAGATCTCGGACACGATCACGTCAGGTTTCGTGACCCTGTCTCTGGCCATCGGCAGGAGGACGGGCCTGTTCGATGAGCTGGCCAGGCAACAGGAGCCGAGAACCGCGCACGGGATAGCGGCGGCGGCGGGGCTGAAAGAAAGGTACGGACACGATCGCTGTGTGGCTACAGTGTGGCTATTTGAGATACGATTATGTGTTTGTCTGTTGGTGGAGGAAGTACGTAGATGCACAGTAAGTCGCATCTCTGCCTGTGGCAAAGTGAAACGGTTAAAGATTTCTTAAAGTGGCTGGTGCTGTGATGACCTATATACAGTAGCCCGAGCATGATCGAGCATACATTTGATTTCGATTTTATATGTTGTCAATATGGGGAAGCCGTCAACTTGTAGCCAGATATGAACTGCATGACGTGTAGAATAGTAATCAAAAAGAAGTCTATAGCTATATTGTGTCTGAGAATCAGCATTTGAAATCATATGTTCATCGACTTTTTGTTTTCACGGATCTGGAACTCTCACTTCCGCATTTTCTTGACCTTTCAACTATACTGTTTGTTTGATTCAGATGGTGTCGCATAGTGTCCGCTTAAAGCTTACTCACATGTCTCGTCTAACTCGTAAGATCACGATGTCATGCACATAGTACAAAACCAGGATCATAGCTGGTTAGGAGGCGTTTACACTTACAATTACTGGTTCATCATCATGTAACCAGTTGATAGCCTACCGTTCACAAACAAGACACTGATGTTACGATATCATCATGAAGGATGAAGCAGATAGTAAGGGCTTCGGAATAAGTATTGGACATACACAGTTTGGCGGTGGTTAAGAGCTTTACGACTCTGTTCTTTCAAGATGGAGATCTCAGTTAGGCTGTTATTTTCCTGTCCCTGTTACCGTACAGGTATGTCCGGGAGTGGCTGGGATCTATGGTGACCTCCCGTATCGTAGAGGTGGACACAACATCGGACATTCCTCGGTACTTCATCCTACCTCACCGGGCAGCCGTCCTGGCGCCCAGCGGTGCTGAGATCCTCAGGATGGCGTTCTCCGAGCGGGTTGTGCATCTGGCTAAAGTCATGGACGACATGGTGGAGTGCTTCAAGGGCGATGGTCCTCCAGGTATGCCGGTAAAACCAATGGGGATGATAGAAAATACAACCTGTTGGAATCTATACTAAAGTAGCTATATATAACATGTATAACATATGTTTGGCCAATAGTTGGCTATATATCAAACACACTTGTCAATGGGACTATGCCCTCTTCATACGGAAGTTCTTTTTATGTTGATGGAACGGTGCCCATCATTTCCTTTTATACGTGTAACAATACTCCAATAAGTAACACATGATAGCTAAGTTGAAAAGTTTGTTTGTGACAAGTCATAAAATGATGACAACGACAAGATTCAAAGTATTGTTTTCGTTTTGCAACACATTACTTTCGAATGTGTATTATTGTTAGATTTTCTTGTTCTATTCACTGCGTTTCTTAAGAGTCTGACACAGAAACTTATTTTTAATTTTATAGGGTTACCAAGCTCTGCTTACCCGGACTTCCAGGGATGGCTACAGAAGGTGAAAGGACCGATGCTCGATTCTACCTTCATCGACAACTTTCTTCCTACCGTTCCTGGGCTGATCGAGAAGCTCGGTAAGAAAAATCAGATTTGAAGATTTAAAAAAAAAGTTATCAAGAAGGTATCAAGGTAGTACTCAGACCTCAAGTTTTGAATGTTCCTTAGCAATGACTAAAGCTTCTGAACTAATTTTGAGTGTGTGCTCAGAGTGGAATGCGTTTAAAAACAATAATGCATTGCCATTTTTGTGTGGTTTTATTAACATGCATGTGATACCTTCTCGTAGAATCTGGAATCACAGTGTGCGACCTCGGCTGTGCCAGCGGCTACCTTCTGTTCCTCATGGCCCGACGTTTCCCCAACAGCACGTACTACGGGATAGACCTGTCAGCGGAGGCCGTCAGCATGGCCAAGAAGGAAGCTGCCGCCAAGGGGATCACCAACGTCATCTGCAATGTTGGGGACGCCACCAAACTACCCGACGAGTGGTCCGAGAAATTCGATTACGTCATTACTCTGTCCACCATACACGACGTCAACGCGCCGGAGCGGTGTCTGAGGGAGATCCGGCGGGTGCTGAAGCCAGGGGGACAGTTCTCCATGTGGGAGCGAGACGCACACACTCAGCACCACGAAAACATCGGTAACCCTACTGCCAGTATGATCTACGTCATCAGCATGATGTCGTGTGTGCCCATGTCGCTCCATGACGACGGCGCGGGGCTAGGGGCGATGTGGGGACAGGAACAGGCCCTGCCCATGCTGGAGAGGGCCGGCTTCTCTGACGTGAAGAAGTTGGGTATCCCCGGGAATCAGGGTGTAGCGCATTACCTGTGTTCTAAGTCAGGGGAGTAACATGGAGTATGTACCAGTATTTACCCAAGGGGATATAAGCATGTATATTATACGTTTCAGATCAGGTTGAAAGAACAATCAAATGAAAGTAAAACATTTGTCACTTGTATGACCACTATCAGCAGATGCTGCTTATTTGTTTGAAATGGAATCATTCTCAAAATCTACCTCAATCTAACGTAGGCACTGGGACCAAGGATGACATTATATCACATATATACATGTATACATTCCAAATCGTCTTAACTAGACTCTCGACTTCAAGCACCTAGCTTCAAACGTCTTTGAAAAAGGGAAGCGCATACATATTGTTTGTGCTAAGGTTTAAAGATAACATGATGATATCCATAATGTTGTAGATAGTCTATCATCTGCTAAGTTCCTGCATTCATTTTCTTTCAGTTCTGCAGTAATAAAGTGTGAAGTCATTCCCTAACATCGAACTGTGTTTATTTTCTTGTCACAGGCTAGGATATTCGCTGATTCAAACCTCAAATATTAGCACATGTGGATCCATAATTGTATGTGGTACAATATACAATTTTGCATATGACAAATCAGTCGAAGAAGAACATGACTGGGTTACTTTAGTTCAGGACGTATACATGGGTTTCAAACTGTTTGGTTTAACCCTGCTGTTAACGTCAATACCAATCTATTTGGAAACACTAATGAGCTTCTGAAAGGCACACTCTGTCTGGCTGGCTGGATAGAACCATTTGAAGGCACCAGCAAACTCCTAACCTATTCAAAAAGCGCTTTGGTATGGAAGACTAGCTCTCATCAATTCATAATAAACAATTTACAAGCAGAAAAAAAACCTGAAAAGTTGTTTCTGAAGCTATATCGTCTGCAGTGAATCTAATATCCAAGCAGATATTGAAGTAGTAACAAATCGCATGAAGGAGGTTCAGCCTCAAAAGGCAGTATTGTTTACTTGTATGTTTATCTTTCCGCGCCTACAACTCAAGACCAGGTTGCTTGATTGGTGAGATGTTCATATTCGACTAAGTAGTGACGCGTACTCGATACTTTCTCACGGTGACTTTCTACAGTTCTGGCTTCCTGGACAAGAGTAGAAAGACCGGGAAGTAAACATGGAAGATCAGCTCTTCGACCGGCTTTCTCGTCTTTGTGGTTTCGTATAACCTGTAAAATAAAAGGGACAGGTTTGTCATTTTGTATTTTCCGCACAAACCTGCATGTTTACGTGTAGAAAAACCATCGGGTACAAATCGACAAATTCAAGTACTAAAAGTCCCTAATGACAAAACCTGATAGAAAATAGCACTCGTGTCGCAAGGCCATTGGTTTTTAGTCCATGAACAGGAAAACAATGTTTTCTGTCAGGTTTTATATCATTTGAAGGTTATTAAGGTCACACTATACCTCTGCTGTAGGTTCCGTAGTAAGGCACCCTGATCTTCAGGATGGCGCCTGCAGTACTCCTGGTACCCTGACCACGTCGACAGATAGCCGATAAATTCTGGCAAGGTGTATTCCCCTTTGATAGACATGGAGTAGTCCCTGTAACCATAGTGGCACATGGTTCGTTATGTAATTGATAATACCGGAAGTTATAATATCATCAAGTTGATGCTCGAATATAGTTGAGGTCGTATTCACTAAAAGGTAAATCACTGCATCCACCTCCATGTTCATGTCCATGTTACGTGTATACATACACAATGGTTGCCTTTCCTATCAGCCTGCTTACATTGAGGTAGGTTGACTGGGTAGTGCATGTTACCACATTCCTCTCTTTCAATATTTCGTAAGTACGTTGAAAAAGTGTACAAGCGCACAATAATGCTAGTACGCAATTGCTGCTAATAGACAACGCTAGTTACGTACCTAATAGTTTCTTCATATGGCATTGGGAGGTCTCGATAGTTATTGTCGATGTACTGTTGTCCCTTGTTCCAGCAGCCTTTTAGGGAACCCTTGTAGAACTAAAGAACACGGTGAAAAATTTAAGTTAAGTAGAACACCAAAACGTTGTTGACACATTGGTGTTTGTGTGGGTGTGTGCATCGTACACGTGTGTCTGTATGGCTTTGTGTTTGTGCTTTCAGACATTTATGGTCAGCATGACTTAAGTGGATTTCGGGTCTACTTACGTGGTGATCGTTGAGTAGAAACAAAATGAGGAAAAAAAGAATCTCACGAACTGCGTGGTGTTTTGTTGAAACAAATTGTCATTAATAATCATCATCATAATTAATCACCATCTATGAGGTGCAGTAAGTAAAGTCTTTCATCGCTATGAGAAGTTCCAGGCCCTCTAGACCAGTTAATAAAATTCACACAATTCCCCCTACTATTCTTACCTGCCATACTATGCTGTTCAGCTCATCCGTACAGTCCTCGCCGTAGTTAATGTAGCTCATCCCATAGCAGTACACAGCCAGGCACCCCAGCGGTGCGAGAACACGGTTCACTTCCTTATGGAATTTCGGGAAGTCAAACCAATGGGCAGCCGTGGCACAGGTGATGAGGGCAATGCTGCCGTCTGGGAAGGGCAACTCCTCTGCACTTCCCACCCTACAGAAAGTAAAGCAGGTCAATCAATCTCGATTGAAACGTTATGCTTCACTCTTGCAATAGGGGACAAGCATAATGACCTCAAAAGTGACTTCTTAGGATATCCCAAGAAAGAACGAAATAAGCAGTTAGCCATTGCCGGGTAGGAGTTGGTGCTCCCTATTACAGAACGATAAATGAAACGTATCGAATGCCCTTTTGAAATGTAATATGTACTTATGAAAAACGCTGCAATCAGTGTGACCACTATGTGCTACCCGGCCACTCGAGGGAATTTTCCGACCAAAAGAAACTGCCGACGGTAAATGAGAGATTGGGGAAAAACATTATTCCATTACAAGATACTGTCGTACTTCCACAGTTCCACACATCATCTCACACAGACGGACAGACGACATACCAAACTACATACGAATGTACGAATGCAACGAAGGGATCGTGAGATACAGCTGCGAGCAGCGTTACAACACTAACGACAATACTCCGTCAGGAGCTGACCCTCCTTCCCGAAGTATTAGTGCTATGGCCTTTGTACTTGTGATTAAGTCGGTCAACACTGACATTAGCCTGGATACCAGACCCCAGCCTGATCTCAAAAATACCTACCGTGATAGATGATTTTGAGATCGGGCTGGGGTCTGGTATCCAGGCTACACTCACATGTATTGGATATTGCTGTAGTTGTTGTTCGCGGTCGCCACTTCAATCTGCGCATCACTAACGTCCATGCCTGTGACGCGCTGGAAGTGTGGCGCCAGGAGCTCTGTAGTCTGGCCGGATCCGCACCCCAGATCAACCGCATGGTACAGCTGTGTGGGATTCTGAACATTTCAACAAGAAAAGAAGTGACAATCAATCTTAAAGTTACAATTATTATTATTACTACTATCCCCAATACATGTAGTACGCACTAGACTAGTCTGAAAGGTCACAATTCTCTTTCAAGCGTACTTCTGTTAAGATGTTACAGTTTTGTAAATGTGAAAGCGACGTTGACCCTTGTAGAAAAAAAAGAACATGATGTACTGTCATTGAGTTACTGTAGGTCTACTACATTAGACACAGATGATAACACATCTCTTTTGGCTCATGCAAAGTTTACAGTGTAGGAGGTAGTGTCTCACAATAATAGCCGCATTTATATGTAGGATAATCAATACAAAGGTGTTGAAATAAATGGTAGTTTGACTATTTAAAGTTTAGACGGAGCCTTGAAAGATTAATTGCGGAACGTCAAGAAAAACACCAGGGAGTCTAGAATCAACATTGAGCTCCGTCTTTCCAAGGACTAACGACATATCAGATGTCAATACATTCTATCTAGAGGTACTTAAAGTATGCTGACCACAAATATCCATTTTCATGGAGATAAATATATAATAGTGGGTTATTGGGACCTTGACCGTCAGTGCCCGCTACATTTCGAATGGCGGTTATTGGGTGCAAAGCAGAAGGGCATGGGCCCAGGCACGTTTGCAACGACGACTACGAGAAACAACGGGTATAGCCTCTACTAGGCTCCGTGGATCAACGGATGATAGAAATTGGACAAATAGAGGGAATAGTATGCTGGGATCCCAGCATACTATTCTTTCCATTTGTCCAATTTTTTTTCCCGGGAGACGGCCGGAACGTTACGGTGAAAACGAAACAACGTGCATTACTGCACAGGTAACGCCTAACTATGCGCCAAAGCACATAATGATCCACCGAACCGATCATGGGATAAAACTACGAACACTCAACCCTCGGAAAATTTCAAAACCTTCGTCAGGAGGTTACCCTCCTTTCCCGGATGTAAAAATAAATTCACCATTACCTTTTCCATAAGAAAGGAGATCGCTTTGTTCACAATGTCCGAACCCCACTTGGGACGGAACCTGTGATACAGCCTGGCGTGGTCAGCTTCTTCGAACATACGGCCGGACTTTGTCCAATGGCCGCTGTCGTGATGTCCATTCACTGACGTGACAGCAAACATGTTGTTACCTAAGGTTTTCAAGTCGTTTGTAGCACTTCTTCTAGACGACTGCTTGAGAGCGGAACAGGGAACAACTTGATGCAAGGAGCACGTACCGGAACGTAACTATTGGTCAGAGTTTTATAGGAATAACGGACGTTACCTATGATTTTTGTTCCAACACAACTCTGTGGAAACTATCTACGAGGCATATCCTTATATACTCTACTTTCTGCCATATATAGCAAGACGGAGTGGTATAGCAAGCTAGGACGTTGTATAGAAATATAACGTCCTTGACATAATAGATAGCATCACTGTGTACGTGACACTGGGCGTATAAACAGTGTCACTGTGACACTAGGGCACTTGTAAAGACCTACGTTACAAAGAATTGAGAATAGCACCAATGGTAGTCTTAAACTAACTTCTGCTACGTCCATTGACACTAGAGAACGTATAACTATGCAAATAAAACCTAAGTCAAAGTCGTCTTATTGTGTACGCCTCTGTCTAGGCTACCTATATGCCCCCAAATCATAAAAATTTATCTTTCTTTTTTACGTATTATCAAAGATTTGACTATCTAGAGTTTAGACGAAGTAAAAATGAAAGATGAATTGCGGAACGTCAAGGAAAGACGAGAGTCTAGAATCAACATTGAGCTTCGTCTTTCTAAGGATTAACGATATATCAGATGTCAATACATTCTATCCAGAGGTTGGTAAAGTATGCTGACCACAAATATCCATTTTCATGGACCTTGACCAGTGTAGTGGGCATGGGCCCAGGCACGTTTGCAACGAAGATAAAGAGAAACCGCGGGGGCAAAGAAGACGAAATTAGATGGGAGTGCCACTGGGCACCCTGTAATCGTGGCATGACGTCACCGCATACGTGCTACTTCTCACGGTTATGCTAGAGTCATATTTCCCAATCGGGTATATCAATATATGTACACAAGTTTTGCTCTTGAATAATTCCTGGTACGTGGCGTCACAGGAAGGCCAGCCAAAGTGCGTACGTGCAGGTGAACTGCTCTCTGGGTCACAGGAATGTAGACTAAAAAGTGCACAATGCATACACTGTCATCTGTTCTGAGTTATACGTTGGTCACAATTGTGCCGGTGCAACATAGCCTGGTCTATTTTGCGGTAGAAAACATTGCTATCTTTAACAGGAAAAAATACGAGACGGTATACGTATAGATATTGCATAATTCTTTATTCGAAAATACTAAATCATCAGACAAGGACAACTAAAGACGGCATAGACACAGAACTTATAGAGGAATACGTCATTATTATTAAACATGCTGAATCTTGAAGACAGTTTTCTTGAATGACAATCTTTGAGCAGAATAAGATCCCATCATTACCCTACGTTTATCACATCGCCATAAAGCCACAATTATAGCTAATAAACAACGCGTGCTTTAGACTTCGTTCTTTGTGAACAGTTCTCTTTGTGAACAATTCTCTCATGACGATAGACCTACCATGTCTATGAGGTGCTGTCGACCACGTTTAAAAACTTCAACGAACGATAAGATAGAAATTTCCTATCACATTCTGAGTTAACGTTATCATAAAGTACGTGTATTATTCAAACTATGTTCTAGTCAGACTGGCCATAATTTTCAGAGCAACCACATAGTGTTGTGAAAAGACGTGCAAAGTGATAAAAAGGCTGTAAGTGCTTTGGCATCACACGGCCTTTGATTCAGGCCGTGGTGAACAGTACAAGAGGAGAATCAGTTGTTCAGCATCTTCTCCTCGATCCAGTCGGTGAACTCCGAGACCCTGGCGTAGACCCCAGGGCGCATGGGCAGCGCACAGCCCCTCCCCCAGGACGTGACACCCATCAGGTACCAGCGGCCGTCCATGGAGCACACCAGGGGACCGCCAGAGTCGCCCTGGACAGGGAAGGGGTCATGTTTTAGTACATCCGATCAAGGAATAGCCCGGCCAATTGGATGAATTTTGAGTCTTTATCGTGGTGTTCTTAGTCACGCATTTCCAAACCGGGACCCGGCCGTGCTGTTTGAGGAAACGAAACATAGAAATGTATACATACAAATATACACAAATAATGCCCACGACTATTGTCTGTACGTCTAGTGTAGTTTGGTGTCTCTCGTATATCATACTTCCGTCCCCGAAAGCTGCCCGGCCTGGGCCCGGTTTAGAAATGTGATGTAGGCCTAAGCTAAAGTCGTATTTTAGTGTTAACAAATTATCCGGTTCAAATGAGTTTGAAGCTGTTTCTCAGCAACTTCTGCCCTTCTTGGGAACTTTGAAATGACGAAGCTTACCCTACAGGAGTCCTGACCACCTTTCTCGAACCCTGCGCAGAGCATGCTGGTATGAATCCTCCCGTTGTAGAAGTTGGTACTGTTACATTTCTGTGTGGGGATGAGCGGGAGGAACAGCTGCTTCAGCACGCCCTCACCGCCGGTACCTGTACATGCAGAGACGTGGGGAAATGGTTTCAAGATTCTAATCTGAAACTAAAATGGCAACATTTTCGCGAAAATTTTGTGAAGCTAACTGTACTGTAAGGCTCGCCGTATAGGATTGTGTTCGAGTAAAAAAAGGAAGGTAAAAAAAACACATTCTACTTGGTTTTTAGACCAGGTTATACTATACCATTAGGCTTGCTCTTTAGTATTGTGTGCGAGTAGGAAAAAAGGACACACCAGCAAAAACAATGGCAACCTGTCATGCTTCTACGCATTCATGTAACATGTTTTCTTTTCTAAGTTGAGCCGTTTGGATGAGCACATCAAATGTGTAGAACGTTCTTGTCCGTAGCGCTCCAGGACTAACCTAAGGTGTCTCCCCAGCCCGTAGTGACGCAGGAGCCGTCCTGTCTGCTGGCAGCCATGTTCCCGTCCGGCAGACACGCCAGGTTCGCGATCTCGTTCAACATGGCGCGCCGAGGCAGCTTGATGAGGGCCACGTCATTCCTGGTGAAACATACATTACAATAGTATGCAACTGTCTGGTGATGCTAACGCTAGTTAACCTTTATCCGCGAGGTAACCTATATCCGTTGTTTATAAAAACAGGGTACTTTAGGATATCAAGTAAATGGATGGTGTTTTCAAACTTCTGTATTTTGAAAATACAGTATTGCAACTTGAAACCGTCGCCCATATCCATAAACAATTTGCTTTTAAAACAACGGATATATGTCAATCCACGGATAAAGGTGAACTACCGTTACCACATTCAGCCCATTGTTTGTAAGACATAGACAGCAAATGAGACTATTCTGTATGAATTCAGACTTAGTGAAACATCCTTGAACAAGCTGTAAAAGTAAATATATCCCAGTCAAATAAATCTTAACTCTTACAATAAAGTACGTAGGGCTGGGAGAACCTCTGTACCCGTACCTACCTATAAGACGGGAGATCGAACCCCTCGTGGAGGATGAGCTTCTTCGCGGTGAACCTCTGTTCCATCGGGTCTCTCTTATCCTCGTGATGTTTCCCTAGGTACACATTGATCTCGTCAGCGGTCCTCCTGTGTCATCAGGGAGTATCAAAGACAAACATCAATGGGCCCTAAACTTACAACAGAGATTTACTGCCAGAGAAATGCCGAACTATTACACTCGTCACGCAAAACTTTAATAGAATACCCAGATTTACTATTACTCGTACCAAATACATCATTAACATGTGGCACCACTGAAGAGCCAGCCATCATCAACCTTACCAAGGAGACTGTATATGTTTCTTAGATCCGTCGAATCTACACAATGCAATCGTTCACTTGTACATAATGTTTTTGTGAAATGAAATCATTCTGATTAATCAACTTAGAGATGAGGTAGGTTTTACTGTGAACATGTACATACCCTGTCAGACAGTGAGCTGCCGTGAGCACCCATCGTGACGAGATGAGGGTCCCACCGCAAAGGTGTCCGTAACCCTTCCTGTGTAAGAACGCCATCCACGGCCACGCGCCCGGTACGGCCACCTTTCCGCCGACGATACGAGCGATGCCTGGCGACACGGCGAGGTACTGCATCCCACATTCTGATGACAGTGTATGGAATAGAGCGTTGTTATCAGACAATACTAATAAACGTACATAAATTTGACATACAATCAAACGTCCAAGTGGGCAGCATAGATCGATCGCCCTTCGTTGTTTGGTCCTCTACAAAACAACACACTAGGCCATGGTAATTTTTTTTCAGAAACATGCATGTTTAGTGAAGCTGAATGTATTTTGTGTCGTGTACTGCGATGCGAAATAAGATATTTTAGCAAGTTGATTTATATCCTTGATATGCTACGATCGTGCACACATCTGCACAATCAAGAAATTCCACGACTCACGGGGTTGGTTTCCTTACCTTACATGCCCATTTGCCATCGCGCTTAAAAAACAGTACTGCAGTTTTTGACAACTTCGCTAGGGGTCGCTCATGCTCCATGGTGCTGATTGGCTATCCAATGGATCTCAATGCCTGTTCATGCAAGTTTCGATTTAACCGCTTTATTTAGCAATAGACATGTACCGATGAATAAAAACCGCGATGAATAAAAACAGAACTTTATCCACGAGTCCGACAACAATACTCTTGTGAACTTATACGAATGTATACGCGTATACGGTGGTACATCTTTTAAATGTAGAATAACTTGCTACCGTGAGTTCGAAATAGTAACTTAAGATGATATCAGATGTTCTGTCATATTCTGTGTACTGTATGTGTGCATTCATACACATTCATGCAGTACTTTCTCGAGGCACAAGGCTGCTCTTTACATGCAGATCGCAGTCTGTATCATGTGTATGCAATAGGACATAGGATTGACTTCAATCTAAAACGCCCTGCAGTGTGTAATAATGTCGCCAGGCGTCGCTCACGCTCCATGGTGCTGAAATGCTTTCCGTTGGTGGTGACACGTACTATTATATGTAATTTTGTACTGTACAGATAGGCGTCGCTTCATCCGTGCATGCATTGTTCCGAATGTTGAGACTTGGGTAGACATTCTTTCTCAAGGTTTGTTGCGTTCTAAGTATCATTGATACAATCACGGGGGTTATCGCTGAGTATAGCATCATCACTAGGCATAATATTGAAACGCAGCGACTACGTCTTGGAGAACAATTACTACCTTCTTCCATCTCCTCCTCTTCTTCTTCATCAGTGTCTTCTTCCTCCGTCTCAGTCTCCTCGCCACTGTCTCCATCACCACCCTCACTCCCCGTGCCGCCGGTCCCTCCTTCGCCACCACCCCCACCGGTGGTGCAAAGTCCACAGCTGGGCCGGCACCTGACGTGCATGTAGTTCGGGTTTTTGGTACATTCCCCGCGCCTGGCCCAGTCTTCGCAGTGCTGATGTGTGTCCCTGCAGTCTGAGAGAAACAGAGCCAAACACAACTGCACAATTGCAGAACCCTGCTAGAGTAGTAACAGCGAATTTACAGCGTCAATATAATCCATGTATTGCATTTAAGATTCTGTCTTTCAAGCGATCTATGCAGAAATACTGGACTGTTTCAAAAACACCAAGCCCCATGAAAAACAGCAATCTGAAATTCACGTTACGACAAGCAACTTTTCTTGATGTAATAGGAACTTCCCTAACTTGCTGGAGATGTGTGCTAACTGAGTTTTATCTTTAACGTTAACGCTACATTGATGTATCTTTGTGTGCCTCAACACACAACCATAACCATACCTCCTCCCTGACCCCCTGTCCCAGTCCCGGTCCCCTCCGTGCCACACTTCCTGCAGCTCTTGCGGCAGTACCGCACCATGTACGTGTGGTGAGAGTTGCCGGGAGCGCAGAAGCCTCGCGTGGCCCAGCTGGGACAGTGGTAGTGGTTGTCCATGCAGTTAGTGTTAGTCATAGCTGGTGGAAAAGGACACGTACAAGAACCATGAATGACAACAGTAACTAGCCGTGGGAGATTAGCCGTTCACTAAGGGAATAAAGTTGCCCGCGCATCAGCCTGGTTAGTTTACTAGGACTCCCATACTCACGCCTCAGGTGAGTAGGCTGATACTCCGGCTAAGAACGAAGTAACTTAGTGAATGCTTTATGAATTTTCTACAGTTTTGTGTAGATAGTGTACAGACTGGATCTTACACAGAAGATGCATTACTATTCAATGTGCATTTCTGTTAAAAATGCTTAGAAACGACGCCATGAAAGGTCACAACTCATAATGCATATATATAACACCGGAGGTAAAAATAACGTACACAGCAACGCGTCTCTCTACACCAAGGGGAGGAAGCGAGTTAAGCGTATGGTTAAAAAAGTTCAATTTTCAAACGTTTTCTCCCAAGCTACATTTTGAAGAATAAAAATAAGGTATTGTGCCTTATACACTTACAGCCGCCTCCCGTTCCGCCACCAGACACCGTACAGAAGCCGCAGGCCCGGCGGCAGCTCTGCACCATGTAGGCGTAGTTGGTCCGGCAGTAGCCCTGGGATGCCCAGCTCACACAGTACTGGTTCCTGTCCCCACAAGCTCGCTCTGGAGGAGTTATGTGTTTGAATGATTCACTTCTGAATTTTTAAACGTACGACTTGATGAAACAAAATCAGTATTATTCAACCAACATACAAGTAACAGCAATTTTGAATAGTAATAATAGATTTTTAAAAAGCCGTGGTAGCTCTGGTCCCTCTTGGTGGTACAAAAAACGTCCTGGCCCATGGACTATAACGTTAGGTGTATTTGTAAATAAATTCCTCTTACCCGGAGACATCATTGGTGTGTCATCCATAGCGTCCTCATTGACAGTTGAGTCGGTTGGTCCAGCTAAAGTAAAAGATCAACAACGGCTCTAGAGCTTCGAGTCAATACATGCATATATTTTGTTTTCATCAACCAACAATTTCGCATCATATATACCTTCACAATGTCTAAGAGAGCGTAGAAAATTAATGTTTTGTTGTAAGCCACTCAGCACAACAGTCAGCATCCCTGTGCTTTATTTTGTTCGGTGCTGCACGCCGACATACTCACAGCAAAATCCGCAGCTCCTGGGGCAGTACTGGCGCATGTAGGACTGGTAGTTGTTGTTACAGTTCCCCTCAGCGGCCCAGCCCTGACAGTGGTCCCGCTGGTCTGTACAGACGGACGACTCAACTGAAACAGCGGATAAAAAGGGCAGTGTTTGTTTCACCAGAAGTAAAGTTATACGCCTTAATTTCTAACCCTTGAAGCTATGTCTTCAGCTTAAGTCTCAAAGTATAAGTGACAATTTTCACAGACAAAGAAGGCTTCATATAACTTTTTGCTTGATACAATTTTAAGCAGATTGGACCGAAAAAACATATTGGTCCGAACTGAAACGATTTGACTTCAAAGTACAGAATCCATTGACGTGGGTGTACGAATAGAAATGTCTTATTTATAATACATGTAAAACCTAACATAACAAAAACAGGCTATGACGTCGGCGTACGTGAGCTTATTTCAAAGCCCAGACAATTAAAGCGGCTCCGCTGTGGGGTTAGAGGTTTGTGTGAGCTTGTGAGGGAACAGTCTGTTCAAGGTTTTACCCAGGGTGTGACTTCTAGCTATCTGATGGCGGAAAACGATCAAGAAGTCCGACCAGCCAATGACCAAACATGTATCCAAGGGGTGATTGACAACTCAGGATTGGACGAGCTTGAGACACATCCTTATCAGCAGCCAGAACCGGTCAGGTTTGGGAAACTGCAGAGTAATCTCGGATCTATCGGTGTACAAGAGCAAATTGCGGCGCCGTGTTCGTCAGAAACTGACGACGCTTATGATGACCCACAGCCAGTGATACTGCAGTCATCCGATGGTCAGTCAGATGACCAGATAATCGGTGTGGCACAGAACGCACCCGGCGGGACAGAAACAATCGTTGAGAACCAGTTACGACTGAGACAAATGTATGGTGACCTTCAGGCCAAGGGTAAGTAAGAACTCTGCAGATTATCAATACTAATATATGATTATGAACAGCGGCTTAAAAACGTTATATCACCGTGGTCTGCTGCCTGTCCCACAAATACACCATTATAGCTTCTGGCAACACTTGATATCTTTTTAAACTTGATATTTAGTCACAGATTTTAGTGACAGCATACAAAAGAAGAGGTATGTGTGAAAGATTTACTTCCAAATCTAAAAAGGCAAAATCCGATTTTCTTCACAGCCGGAACCTTTTGCAGTCGGGTACGCCAGTCTATGTCACGACGACCATGGTTACTTTGCGGTGCGGTCACCACTGCCGCAGTCATAGCACTGGTGGCTTTCGGAATCTACTTAGGAATGGTCGTGAAGGTACATGTATTTGCGTATATGATTTTACTTGTTATCACCTCCAAACGGGTGAAGTGTAAAATACTTTTTACATGGTTTCTCGCAAATCATATACTTGGTGTCTCATAAACCAGATGAGGAGACAATTTTGTTAAATGCATGAGTTCCCAGAAGCAGTAAGAGGCAGACGGAGTAACGATATGCACGCACGTGATGAAATGCAGCCAACAAATCCAGCGCATGTTACACAATCTGATTGTCTTTACGTTCATGAAAATGGAGGCATTACTTTGGATGTGTCTCTGGCTGGCTGTGTGTGTGTGAGTAGGCGTCGGGGGAAAGGTCAAGGTCGATTATTCACACACACAAGACTAATGACCTTGTTACTGCATCAGGATTTTCGCTTTTTGTATCTTCAAGTTGTCATGTATATGCTACGGTCTCGTTATATTCTGCGTCCACCTGACGAAAATACAATTTAGAACCAATTTTTGTGAATCTGTGTATGTCATTGTGACTCACCGAACACAGTGGCCGTGGGCGTTCTCTAGTATGTACGGATTGTTGTATTAGTCTACACAGTCCTACATAGTGATAACATTTACGTGGGTAGAAGTAGGAAATTCAAGATAGTCTGTAGACCATGCTTCTTTTCGTTGATACATTACTGATGCTATGCTTCTGACAAATAACTCTCTTCTCCAAAGGCAAATGCTGTGTCACAGAGGAAAGTTGATGGTACGTTTAACACACAACCGTTTGTGTTTACCTCCATAAAGAATGAAGGTATTGTTTGAGTGCCTGGGTGTCTGTCTGTGTGTGTTTCCGGATATTTGTGACCTGTAATTTAAGAACCTCTGGACGGATTACGATAATACTTGGTATGTTGGTAGGTGATAGAAAGACGAAGATTCAGCAGAACCCTACAGTTTTTTTACACGTGACGTGTAACAGTTAAATCATCTTGTTTCTATTTTCAGTATTTGGATTCTGCACTTTTGGAATTATCTATGGTTCAACTAGTATTCTGTTTTGAAGGGAAGACTTAATCGCGCTAAGTTTTCATATTGAATTTACCTGAGCTAGTTTTTAACAGAAACGGTAATATGATATAAATCAGAATGGAAACGACCGAGTAGAGCCAAATCTATATGATTCTGTGATTTATATATTAACCAGACTAACTGCTAGATGTGAGCCATGCATGGAAGCTATTTCAGCTTTTTTTAAAGGTTTAGATGTTGAGTACTTAATAGAAGCTGGCAATCTCACATAGCCTAAGTTTTTCCTCTTGTATCTTGTTTGTATCATCACTGACATCAGTTTTACCTGGACTTCTTTTAACAATAGACAACATCCATACCCACAGCTGACCGACACCCCAACGCCGTGCCAACGTTGCCTAGTGACCGTTGCTATGGAGACGGGTCTGACTACAGGGGACGAGCAAACGCCACCATCTCCGGGAAAGTGTGCCAGCGCTGGGACAGCCAGACACCGCACAGACACAGCTTCCCGCCCAGCAAACACCCTGCCGCCGGGCTGGAACAGAACTACTGCCGTAATCCTGACCATGACGACTGCCCCTGGTGTTTTACACTAGACCCTTACATACGGTATGATTGTTGTGATATTTGTGAGCTGGAATAAAGGAAGTAAAGACCACAACTTTGGAAGCTTATTTCAGTGATGGAGGATTGTACACATTTGTATAGCAGAAGGTGGCCTTTTTGTTGATGCACTCTTTGCCCTTATTGCAAATAACTGGTTCGTATAGTGAGGTAAAGTAACGATTGCGGGAAAAGGCCGTATGAACATGTAAAACACCGAAATCTATGTTAGGATATATCACCACAAAGAAAGCTGTACATAAAAAACTGACATAGCAGGCAAAAACTGTCCAAAACAACGAGATGATAAGTTGATGAAGGTTAGACATCCAGGTAATTCAGATGATGAATATTAATCCTAGCCTGCCTTTATGAGCAAAATATGATAAATGAACATAGCATAACTTTAGTGAAGTGCCGCTTTGTCTTTTCTTGTTTCTTTGTTGAATAAAAAAACGTTAAATAAGCACGCGGTGTTCACTGTTTTGTATTGTGATCCTAGACTAGAATGAAGGCCAGTATCTTTTTATCCTTAACACCAGAATGCAGTCGTTTCTCGGTGAATACAGTTGTTTTTGTTTGTTTGGTTGGTTTGTTTCAACCTTCATTTATTCATGAGAAGTTTAAATCGGCCTGCAGGCCGCTTTTCATGGAGGTCATGAGGGAGGCAAGGGTCAGATAAAATGTAACTGTTACAGTTTCGATGAGAATCTCAAAACTCAACAAGCACCTTTCTTAAACCCTTGTCCTGCTGAGCCCGTATATATACGGGATGCACATACTAGTATAAGATACCTCTATGTAGAAGCCAGTTAATTGCACAACGGATTAACGCACACTTCTGTTAACTGTACGGAATCCCCAAATCCCAAACCGATGTGTTCCAGCTAGAAAACTTCGCATTCTTGCAACAGCCGGATAATTGCACGAAGTTCACTGGCAAATACGCCGTGCAATTAAGCGCCTTCTACTGTATCTTTATGGGTCTCGGGCATTTCTCACTTGAAGGCGGTATTCTGCAGCAAAGCGCACCGATTGGGGACGTAAATCTGCAGCAGCAGCACAAAATAGATCAGGTTTTACTGATCTGATTAATTAACCTACTCAGGGGGAAGGGTTAATGTGCAAAAATCCTCAACAAGACATGGGTTAAGTATGGGCTTGGGCTGGATAAGGATATACTCCAAGACTCACCTGATCCCGGGATCATGGCCAGTTGTAACTGTCCGTCAGACAGGACCCAGTCCCAGAACTTCAGCTCGTCGAACATGGCCTCCCCCGTGTGCTCCCCTGGCTGGGTGTTGGCGCTGCCCAGGAACACGTCTGTGTAGGGGTCATTCTCCAAGGGTGGGATCTCCGATCCAAGGACACTCACCTGGAAACAACGTTATAGCTTGGTAAAAACTACCCAAAAAATGCAGAATCAAAGCTGGACACACAAATTTCTACGGCTACCAATGTACATAGTGATATTGTAGTACCTTTGTCTAAAAAGACCAATTACTTTTCTTAGCATGAAAGCTCCTCTGTGTTGATAGAATACATATTGAAGTTTTTCAACTGTCATACAACACGAATCATTCTCACCTCAAATTTTCAGTCGCACTTCCGTCGATCTTCTTCAGGAGTGACGATTCAGTTACTCTGATCACGTGACTTAGAGACACTTGATTCGAGTAACGAATCATAAATACCATTCATGTTGAGTCACCGGAACATTTCATCACCTTGGACAAAGTACAAATATTGGACACCGAACCGGATTACTTGGCGAGGGGGGTAAAGGAGGCCATCTACATTAGAGCACATCAGCCGACACTCAACAGAGACGGGGGCCGATATCGTCTGCCAGGCATTTATGATTCGTTACTCGAATCACGTGTCTCTAAGTCACGTGATCAGAGTAACTGAATCGTCACTCCTGAAGAAGGTCGACGGAAGTGCGACTGAAAATTTGAGGTGAAAATAATTCGTGTTCTATGACAGTTGAAAAACTTCAATATGATTACTTTTCTGTCGAGCGCTTTTTAAATATGTACTTGTATCTATGAAATTCGGCTCTACCCTGGAAACCAGACAGGGGCGACAGGCAGTTTCTTCGGTGGTTCAATGCAGTATGCCCACGTCTCCGGAGAGACTTAGCCCTAGGGAGTTTTGCGGACTCATGGCACGTCGGGCTAAACCTCCGGCATACTGCTTGGGGACGCCAAAGAAACCGGCTCGCGGTCCGTGTCGTCGGTCTGGCTCCCAGGGTACTTAAGCTATTCGGGAATGTAAACACTTTTTCCGTACCAGCTGGACCCTCCCATCCACGAAGATTTCCAGGCCGCGATCCTCCAGCCAAGTGACGGCCACGTGCGTCCACTGGTCGGCTAGAAGGTAGACCTTTGCCTCGTGGCGACACAGACGACCGTTGACGGCAACGTTGTAGAGATCGTTGTCTAGATCGGCGACGGTCTTGGTCAGCGTGAACCCTCGCGTCCTGGTGAAGTCGTGCCCGCCGCTGTTGATGTAGTACTGTGGACGGTTATCACCGGCGGGACGTTTGAACCAGAAGGCCAGGGTGAAGCCTCGGGGGCAGTTGAGGGTACTGCCGAAGCACGTGCCTGCGAAGTTCCCTAGGTTGGCGTACTGGCTACGGCGCGACTCGAGCTGCAAGGCCGAGACGCCGACACCTTCGTCCAGTGTGTGACCGTTAGGAGTGGAAAACGTGGACTCATGGTCTAAGGGGTTGTAGTACGTCGGTGCTGTGAAGTAAGTAAACGAGAGTATGTGAAGTAAATAAACAAAAGTACACATTTTCCCCATTTTTCTTATTCTATCATACGACACAACATCAAGGCAAGGCAAGAAGAATATCGCAATTGTCATCATAATTGAAAAAGCTTACCTGGTACATCCTTGGTCTGTGGATGATCTGGGTAAAGAAGAAAAACAAAAAAAAATTAAAAAAATCAAGGACACAAATCCTACTCCCGTAAGAGAAAAGTAGGCAACACTACGCCCTCTTCATTAGAAAGTGTCTGGTAGCAAAGGAGAGATATAGCTGTACTCGTACCCTGCTTTTCGTAGTAGTCCGTTTGTTGCTGGAATCTGGCAGGGCAGTTCTCGTACGCCTGGGCGGCGCTGTCGCGGGTGTCGGTGGACAGGGAACACGTCAGGTGGTGGAAGTTGAAGTCAAACGACCGACATCTGCGGGGAGAAACGCACAGTATACGCGTTAAAATAAGGGCAATAAGCAATAAACAAATGGAAAGTCACCAACTTAAGAACTGATTAAAAGGTCTTCATTCCTTAAAACTCCTCTTTATCAATCGTACATACGTATTCTTTTATTACGTCAAGCGTCTTCCCCTCTTCCGTTGAAGCTTAATGCTTGAGACGGAGTGCACACACATGCTACAACTTTTACCAAACATTGACAATTTCATTACAGATGAATGTATGTACTGGTAGGCCAATTAAAGCTCTGTTCATGCTATCAACTACAATGTACATGTATATGCATTTGTGAATTCCTATTGTTTAAAAGGGTCGATACACTACTGATCGAAGAAGTCTAAGATGTTGTAAGAGTTTCTGTGAAAGAAACTGATGGAAACCTACGCGAGGAGCAAGTCGCATGACACTGCACATCTTTGTACGGAGGAGTCCCTCTCCGTGCCGAGCTGGTTCCGGTGCCGGATGCAGTTATTCCGGAAAACGGCGTAACCAGGAGGGGCGTCCGCCAGGACTGAGGGAGACAGAACGTAGAACTTACGACAATGATATATGTATGACTGGTTTATTTCAAAATACAGATAAACTGACATTGGCATGGCAGCCTCACGGCTGAATTGCGTCAAGTCATTACAAACCATTACATCATTAAATCAACAAGGTGGTTAAAATCGAAGATCATAAATAATCGCACAGACACAGATCTAAAAATCCGGTTACAGACAGACAAATTAAAACACCGTTGGGATAAGATATTTAAAACAGTACGTTAATATCAAAGCATCATTATGTCGGATAAATATTTAAAATACATAATGTCTTACTATTTAATAAATATTTAATTTATAGTGATAAATAAACATAAAGTCCCTTTCGGTGTCGGGGGCCGATACCGACTTCCAAGCATCTTTGACCCTTTCCTGACGTCACACTTCCGTCTGGATGTGTGACTTAGTCTTTGGGTCATTTCAATTTGATAAGGATCAGAAGACTGATCGAAAGCTTGTTGGTAAGCGCTTCATTTTTTGTGCGGATATAGGGTTTTGAATTATAGCATAATGTTGACTACCGTCACAGATGAACTTACATTTATATATAATCCTCTTTGCTTTTAACCAAACGTTCTTAAAACAATACAGATGACTCACTAAACAATTACATGAACAACTGAAAACAACTAATTTCATTGAGAATTCTACTTTCCATAGCAAACGATCTATTTAACTTAAAACAACTCATCCCAAACTCACCCCGGAAGCCATAGAGCCCCAGCTCCAGGAGCCATGGCTGCCAGCCTTTGTGGGTTTGGCTGATAAGGAGCCTCCAGTGTCGTGCCGTCGCCGCGAAGCCGCCGCGTTCCTGCCATTCGTCCGTCCCTGCCACGATGTCATCTGCGCTCGTGACGTTTTCCCAGCTGTACGGATCCCCACTGCCCGACCTCTGCAGCGTGAATGCTTTAATGTCGTGGATGTCGTCTCCGTAGTTGGCGATCCCGACACGGAACAGGCTGTAGGGCACCCTCAGGTCCAACACGATGTACCAGTTGTTGTAGTACCGTTCCAGTCCGTAAGGGTTCCAGTAGGTGCTCGTGTCGCCATCCAGCACCTTCCCGGCGTCGAACGTCAGACCGCCGAAACTGTAGGCAGCTCCAGACGACCCGACAGCCCATGCCTGGTCCCGGGCCAACCAATCAGCTGGGAGAGAAGTAACCGCATTAATTGTACAATTGTACAAAGAAAGTCTTCTTGGCCATATATCGGCAAAAGATACTATCTCATTCTGACATGCTAAAGAAAGACATTGATATGTCAGCGGTCTAGATGCAGTTCTTTATAGGCTCGTGCAAGAACAAGCGATAATTGTGTTCAACAAGTCTACATGGCAAATGTACACCTCTTGCCTGACTACACTTCTTGGCCAGTTTGGTATTATCTTATGCCTTTGTAGGATCTGCTTGGAGATTACCAAATGTCTACATAAAAACCCGGTTGATGTGAGGACCATATATAGGAGCACCAGTATTAGACATAGATGAAAGAACACCATTAACGTTAAGTTACAAACATCAGCTCTTCTGTAAGTTTACAGAACCAGACCTTACCACAGTCTCGCACGTCACACCGCTCCCATCTCGTGTCGGGGTCCGTGGTGTAGCACCAAACCTCAGTCCAGCCGTCCGGGTTCCGGCAGTAGTTCTCCTCCAGTCCGGCTGATGGGTAGTTCACTAGTGTTCTGCTGTGTTCGTGCGGTTCCTGACTGTCCCATTGCTGACACGTCTTTCCTGACTCCGTCACAGAGACTGTTCCTCTGTAGGACGCTCCGTCTCCCACCTGGCAATCTGCTGGGTGGTGACATTTAAAAACCGAGGTATCGATATGTAATCTCCAAGCAGAGCTTGCGGTGGTTCCAGACAGTAACATAAGCTGGGGAAGGAGTTTAGCCGGGACAGGAGTTTTATTCCTCTGCCGGCTAAACTCCTTCCCCAGCTTATGTTACTGTCTGGAACCACCGCAACATCTGCTTGAAGATTATCGATATGTACTGTATTGAATTTCAAGTTGGAATTGAAATAACCAGGTTTGGGATGGATATCGTAGGGTTTTCTATCGCAAAATTTTTACAAGAATGTGATGTCACAAGGGGTGTGTCATGATAACGCTGCAGTACCCTTCAGTAGAGTACTCTCCAAGCAGAGGTTGATTGTGACCGTCCTCTCATATGCCCCGTTTATAGTAACCGGCTGTCACAGCCTCAGAAAACCGGGCATAGGAAAAGAAGGTTACAATATTTCCAATCAACAGCTGCTTGTAAAATACCAGTACATGTCGCTTCATCAAGCATTGTCACCGCTTTTGCACCTAATTTCCATTCTACCTTTGTTATTGATCGAAGATCAACCCTAAGTCTGTGTTTCCATCGACCCCCATCTCTGCCGTAATCGCGAAATTGATTGTTTAATTTGCAAAGGCATCACCAGTGTAATATAAAGAAGGGGTCCCGTGATCTTTCCTCTGATCTGTTGATGACTTTTAGCCACAGAGTTTTGCCAGAAAGTTAATATTCATTACTGTAGCATTAGGCCGCAGGCAGGGGAAGGACTATAATAACGTCACTTTAATATACTATGAGGTCAATGATCAGATAGTGATCATGCTTTGTTTGTCGAAACAAGGCCTGTAGCAAACATGTCTATTAACGGCGAGCCTAACTTGTCATTTTCTTGCTTCCCGACACACTCTAAAAGACGATGTAACGTGTTCGTATTACTTCAGATTCCAAAGTATCAAACGTCTATCTGACAGCAAGTTTACTAGTATTTTCACGTTCTTCTGCAAACTGCGCGTTCAGAACAAAATGCTTTCGTGTGAGTTGTCTTGTGCCTAAAAGCACATGCTTTAATCATTTAACGTGAAAGATACAATAAAGAAATGCTATTTTAGTGAAGTGATAATATAACGTTACTTGACAAAGGAGCAAGCCAACACAAACACGCCTGGTCATGTACCACAGTTTCGTCTGCTCACCTACGTCCTCATGAAGAAGCGTCAGCGACGACAGAACTTCAGGATTCCCATCTTCTTCAGTACCGTCTGGACCAAGCGTTCCGCTCAGACTAGGAGGGGTCGCCAGTCCCTGGCAGACGACCAGCATGAACATCAACTCTCTTAAACGTCGCATTTCTCAGTCCACTTGTGGGCACCTAGGAGCGAATGGCGTGGACTTGTGTACGCCTATTGTGGTGTGATTTTGTGTACATTGCCACATGTGATAATTTATGATCCACTTGTTTGTGTGAGAAAGGCCCAGGATGTTTGATCAGTGTCTCAGGTATTGCCGTGATTCAATGTTGATCACATGACCCTGTAAAACATCTCCTTTACACACACATATATGCTAGGATTGGTTTAGAAGCAAACAGTTGCGTGTTTTTGGGTGTAAAAGAGTCACACGGATGTGTTGGTTTCGAAAAATACTTTTCATTAGAATGTCTTATCTCAGAGTGGTCTTATCTAAAGGCTTCAGTTGTCTTGCTGATATGGTTTACAGTTAAGTTATTTTTTTCCTTCATCGCAGACACATCTTTCAACTTCCATACTGTCATAAAATTTTCAACAGATGTTTGGAAACGAAGTAGTGAGGCTAGGTTTTCTGGCAGCATCCTTGCCTGACCCACGCAGAAGACGGGTGTCAGAAAACTGTGTGAGGCTGAAAACACGAAAATTTTCCATCCTAACATCCCCTAGTCTGACAACTCATGACCACATTGTTCCCACAATGACCTGGAGGTCAAATTACTTGGTACGTAGTAGTATATTGCTTATAAATTGTAGTAGTAGAAGCTGTAGTAGAGTCATATTGCATAATATAGTATGCTCTTCATAAATATCATAGGTATTGCCACACTGCAACAGGGACCACACTCACTTCAAGGAAAAGTAGAAGACAACTTTATTTCAAATATTCCAGCTTCATAACACTCCGGTTCAGAAGAAACAACCCAACTATACAGATAAAAGAGTTGTGATAAACAACCCGAATATACAGATTTTGACAGTTTAAAATCACCTAGGCACAGTATGGCTAAGTTCCCAGTAACACACTGAATTGTAATATATGTAGGGACTTTCTCATTTAGAAAATGGGGGTAGGGTGCTTAGAAAAAAATCAGTGAAAAATAGAATCAGTAGAAAAGGAAAACCACCCAAATACAATATGTGGGAAGTGAGCCAAATGAAAAGGAGGTAACGTTATCTAAGAATTAAGATGAAAATAGGGAAGTTGAAATGAAATGAGATGAAAAATGTGTTGCCATCTTGAAATGTATCAGTCAAACTACAAACTACTTGCATATTTTTGCTTCACCTGATTTGGAAGAAGATTCATAAAGCAAGTTCCCATAGTAATGAAATAGATCCCTTTAAAAACTACAAGATGCATACATCGGAATACATCCATGTACATTGAAAACAGATAGATTCTACTAGTATGAACTTTTTGAAAAAGACTGTAGTCATATAAACATGTAACATTGTTGGACTTGTTTGCAATGTCAGAAAGTACAAGAACATTTGCAAATAGCAGTACGTGTATGCTCATTTGCAAAAGTGGCAGATAACAATGCTAAGGCTGTAGGTACTATATTCCTTCACTAAGTCTAGATTTCACACACTATCCCAGGTTATACGGCACGATTATATAACATCCTATCACCCGAGTAACTGACAAACTATATATCTTAGAAACTCTAAAACTCTTTAAGCACTGTACCCTTCTACACCAAACACCATAGGTTTATAAACTTTCCTTTGTCTATATTAAAAATCACACGATGTAAAATGCATGTACAAATGCATCATAAAATGTGAAAAAGCCACCAATAATATAATACAGTCAAACCTGTATTAGGGGCCACCTCTACAGAGGGGCCACCTGTCCATAGTGGCCACTTTTTGTCGGTCCCTTGGGTATTTTATCTACAAGTTACCACCTCTATACAGAGGCCACCTGTCTATAGTGGCCAAATTTGTCCGGTCCCTTGAGTGGCCGCTATAGACAGGTTTGACTGTATATTAGAAGTCTAGACAGAGAGCTCAGCAAATTGACAGTAAAATTGAAGAGCTAAATATGATGTTGCATTGTTGATCTGCAGATTTCTTCACCAAAGGAATACTGGGTGAAGAAGCCCTTATTTGTGACACAAGTTAAAAGAGAACACTAGTCTTTCATTACAAGCCTCAACAATTTGAGGTCAATAGCTCGGAATGTCACATAATCTTCTGAATGTGCAGAAAAATATCATGTTCTTTCCAAGCTCTTGCAGTAACTTTGAAGCACTTAAACCGCCAAAAACGTGTTTGAAGTGCAAACCTCAGGGCAATTTTTTCACATCAGTGTCCAGATACACACAAACATTCACAAATAGACTATCTAAAGAACATGAAAACTGCAAGATACCCTTCATTACATCTACAGTATATGTTTCTACAGTATGATTGTCTTTGGGAATCACATTGCTTCAGTTTACCAAAGCAAGCAGAAATGTGTACATCTTGTTTCCTTCCCATAGTTGTGGCAGTAGTAGCACAAAGGTCGTTCAAATATACAAACACAGTAAAGAAGCTAAATATCATTCTCGTCAAACAACAGGTTTCAGTCATAAACATTGCCAATAGCAAGTACAGCCAGTGATTGTAGAACAGTAGCCAGTTACAAATATATACTCCTCCCTTCTTGAGCTTTACATGATTAAATATTCCATCTAGACTTCTTGATAAACATCATGTAAGCTCTTTTCATATTCTCTTTCAAAAGTATTGTCAGTGATTTTAACACATGCTACTGGCATATGACAAGATGTGTATACAACTGCAAGGTCTACTTTATGCTACCAAATAAATGCTACCAAGTGACTGTGGTATAATAAGACTTGGCTGATGAAATCTTTGGCAAAAGCACCGACCACAGCCTCTAAAGTCTTTTATCCATTCTGTTGCCATTGCAATTTCCATGCATGATGTGTAAAATGTATCTTATATATTACACAGAAACTTTTACAAATTTAATCAATAGATTTTATATGACTCAAAAACTCTCCAATAGTCTCCACTGACAAGATAAGACTGATAGTAAAAGATCTAATGACTCTCTTCTACAATACATAGCATACTTTAGTCCCCATAATCTACAGGCACCATAAATACATATGTTGATTATAAATAGTTTAAGCTCATGACTGATACCAAAATAGTTCCCATATACAAATACAAAAGCCTCCACCCTGCAGAGAACCCAAAAAATAATATAATAGAAAAGTAAAAATCAAAGGAACTTCATGCAGCTACTATGATGAAATGAAATGATTGACTGTAGTGACATCTTGAATATGTTGCCCCATTTTCCACACAGGTAAAACAATTGTATACACCTCAACTTGTCATCTTGACAGCTCACATGACAAGTATCTATATGAAAGCATACAATTCAAGTTCAGATGTGATCTGTTTTGCCATAAGGCTTATCTATTGCTGTAAATTTAAGAAATTGTAGCTGAGATGCCGGAGTACGTTACAAAGTTGTCCAATGCTGTCCCCTATCAAATGTGCTGCCCTTGAATGATTTGAAAGTGATATAGAGACACTTGCATTACTGTAGTACTATGGGTGGCGTGATTTAGCCCTTATTCACGCAATAGTGGTGACCTTCATTTTCTTGCGGCTGTCGCGTCCAGGGTGCTGAAGGCCCTGGTATGTGTTATCCTTTGTTTTCTGTAACCCCTGGTACGTGTCATCGCTAGGTGGGCCACTCTTGCGCTGCGCTGGTAGGGGTGGGGCAGCAGAAACATCTCCCTTGTAACCATACTCCGGTATCTCAGCGTACACATTCTCCTGTGGGGGAACCGACCCCCCGGCGGGATGCTCATAAATGCTGTTTTGAAAATTTTGAACCTTCTTGTTTTTCTTAGCGGGACTCCCACCCTCCTTGTTCCTGCTGGCACGGCGAGCACAGCAGACGATGGCAACGATGATGATGATAAGGAGTGCGCCTCCCCCAGCTGCCCCCGCTATGATGGCGATGGGGAGACCAGCTGATGACTGGGGCTCCGGTGGAACCATACCTTTGGAAGAGAGACATTTAAGTTACATTGGTGTACTTGAATAGATATCAGTACAGGGCTCGAAATACTGGGTGCATGTGCACCCAGGTGCATCCAAAATTGGAACTGTGCACCCAAATATTTTAATAGGGTTATGTATGGAAAGATATCAAGTAGACAA